>JAQMRL010000008.1:85908040-86508040 GCA_035578175.1 Catonia carolina | reverse complement strand
CTCCTCATCCTCCTTCTCCTCCTCCTTCTCCTTCTTCTTCTCTTGTTTTCCTTCTGCTCCTTCTTCCTGTTATGGATGAGGCCTTCCAACCCCTGTTCGGACTCTTTGCCCATCTTTCCGCGGTCTACTTACATCTCTTCGTCCAACAAATATGTGGCCTAATGCTCTTCTTTTCCTATCTATCTTCACTCATGCGTATTAAATGCTCCTCCAAATTCTCTCCGTATTTGACAACTGTCTCTAAGAGAGGGGAAACATTTAAATGGGCCCGGATTTCCTCATTTTTAATGTGATCCATCAAACTACATCCCTTGAATTCTTTCTAAGAAACGCATTTCCGCCGCCTGGACCTGACGTTCATCCTTCTTTCCAAGTTATCAGGACTCACTACTATACAGAAATACTGGAACAGCCAGCTTGTAGTTTATTGAAGAATCTTTTACAAAGTTTTTTTTTTGTTTTTAAGTTTTATTTATCCTATTTGTTTTTGTCAAGAATTTTGTTTAACTTCTTAAATTATGTTTTCTCTATCTGTTTTACTGTATGATCTTAACTGATTTATCCATAAAACTCGTACTATAATACAGTAAATAAATATTTTATGCCCTTATTACTCAATTAAAAAAAAAAAATTACACCCAGCACAGGTTATCTGTTTATCTAGTTTCCTACCGTAAAGTGCTGTCGTAAACGGTAATTTGTAATTGTTACAGAATGAAACCGTTAGTTTTACTGCGTACTCGGTATTCGTTCCTAGTAAACGCTTGTACCTGGTCTTAACGTATTAGTCTATGACTCGCTTTAACACTAGTTTGTAGTGGTTTGAAAACTTCTGCATTGTGTACCAACAGTTCACCTAGGGAATCTTTTACTATTAAATATTAACAACTGTTATTTGAAACTACTGTTCACGTGATCAAGTAATGAAGTTTACCTGCAAACGCTCATTCACAGTACCGTTTATTAATTTTTAACGGTTTAAAATCGTACTTAAAAAAAATTCAGTAAATATTTAGTAGCAATTAAACATTTGTGTGACGCACTACTTTGGTCGACCATAATTAATTTCAATAGTTTATGTGTTGTGATAAAAAGTAACATACATTTATCTAACATTTTCCTTATAATTTATCTATCCTTGAAAAAAAAATACATTCGTGTTGAAATTTATCAATAAATGTTGTTTACTAAAGTATTGTCTTTTAACAATTGGCAAATTAAAAACTGATTTTATTTTACTTTCATTTTTACCTAAATTAATTCCCGGAAAGAACCGCACTGACTTTTACTTCTTTAATTTATCTTTTTATTAATTTAATCGAACTGATATTTAATAGGAAGTAGTACCTATGTTATACAATTTTGTCTAAAGTACAGTAGAAAATTATCAATAGACGGAATAACCATTGGCAAATTGCTACACAAACCTGTGAAACTAGTAACATTTATTTTGTAGCTAGCATTATTTATATGAGGCAGTCTTCTTTTTTTAGTGCCGATTCGCTACCGAATGTTCGTAATCATTCTGGCACCGAAAAGACTATTCGCTCCTGCTTTAAGGAGTCCTGAAGTAGAAGTTGCAAACCAGATTCTCAAGTTCTTTAGCTAAGATATTCTTCGTCTTCCGACGCCTCTCTTACCCTGTACATTACCTTGCAAAATGCATTTTAGCAACTTATACTTTTTGTCTTTTCTAATAATATGTCCTAGATATTCTAATATTCTTTTTTTTTTGCTGTGCACATTATTTCCTTTTCTTCATAAAGTTTTTAAAGTAGGCCTACACTGATATTTGATATTCTATCCATCCATAACATTTTAAGATTTCTTTCTTCTGTGGGTCCATAACTCAAACGCTTGAATGTGATACATTAACTACAAGTACTCTAAAATAAAGGTCAAAAATTACGTGTCGTGCGCCAAACAGAGGCAGTCAAAAGGGATATTACCAAACTCTTTCGCCAGTTGAATTTATAAGGACTATAGTATTTTGTATACATATATGTACCTTATAATATTAATTAACTTTTAGTAATTTTAGATTAATTAATTTTAAATTTAATATAGGAACTTTAAACATACCTATTTCGTGCAACGTTTAACCGCACTCTTGTTCATTAAAGAGAAACTAGCCACGGGCTTCTGTTTTTCAAAATATGGTGTGCTCTATTATTTGTTAAGAAGACGATACATTTTCTTCCTTTGTTGGTGTTGGTCAGCGCAACTCGCTTCTATGCCTGGGATTCCGGGTTTGGGTCTCGGTCAAGTCTGGCTTTATTTTATCTTTTATTCCTTTGTAAATATATCAAATCATGATCACCCAGTTGAAAAACATCCACTTTTTTATCTTCTTACATGTCTTAAAACCAACATTCTGATATTTTCCTACCAATCGTTTTTCTAGATGCACCAAAGATTTTCTTCTTATATTTCTCTAAACGGTCTCTTATTTTAATTTTATGACTTGCTTTGAAATCACTAAATTATCATTTCTATTTTTATAGTGTAGCCTACTCTATCATAAATATCAGAATTTTTTGTCAGAAGGATTTTATTGGTGTCAATTTTTAAAATTGCCATCTATCGTTTTCTTTTTTCCGTCCTTCCATCCGTCACAACTAGAAAACTTTTAAAACTACAAGAGATAGCTGCAAATGGTTTTCGGATTCGTAATTACACAAAAAGTTAGTGAGCCTAAATTGGGTTTAAAGTTCCGGTTATGACCGGGAGTGGACCAAAACCGGAAGTAATAAAATCAAAGTCATTAACGACAAAAGATAGCAACAAACGGTTTTCGGATTCATAATTTACACAAAAAGTTAGTTGGTCTAAATTGGGTTGAAATTCCAGTTTCGATCGAACGTAGCCTAAAACCAGAAGTTAAGAAATCAAAGTCGGAATTTGGAAAAAAAATGTGTCATTCCTCTTAAAGAGTGAATACATATATCACTAATATTTTTACATTTTCACAGATCAAAGGGAAGCCTTTTTAAAAATTACCACCAGCCATGAGACGCTTCGTCTCATGAAAGGGATTTTTTGAGAATCCTATGTAAGCTTTTGATGTTACCGTTTACGTTAAAGATCATTTTTTCAATTTTTGTTTATTCATTCTTATAATTTGAAATTAAAACTTTAATTGTCTTTATTTAATGCATTGAAATTTCTATTGTATTAATATTTTTCATCTCGTAAGAACAATCTAAGGTTTATGTAAATATCACATTTTTTGTCAACAGTCTCTCGACTGGTTTGATGCAGTTTTCCAAGCTGTTATATCTTGCACAAGTCGTTTCATAACTATATACCTGCAACACCGTACATCTTTTGTAATTTTCTTTAAATATTCTAACCTTTGCCTCCCCTTAAAATTCACTCCCCATAATGATAATATCACCTTAGAAAAATGAAATAAAATTATAAAAACCTACAAAATAATTGATATCTTTGACATATCGACTACTTGGTGAAAGAGATATTTAATAAAATTACAATAAATCATGTCAGGAAGGTATTATGCTGAAAATACTTACTATTATGGGTTATATAATGTAAAAAATTTTCATTAAAACTTATATAATTAAATTATAAAAAATAAATTCTATCGGAAATAAAATGAATTTTTTCACATTATTGTTCTTATTTTATCGAACTAGTCATGTAATTGCTTTCATTTAATGCATTTAGACTATAAATTCAAAAACCAACAAAAGCTTTTAATAATGATTTATATTTTATAAACCAGCGATGCTTTAAACCACTGAATAATGACCGTCATAAAGTTTATTCAAGGTCGTTCCAGGTGATTAAGTTGTAAATTTTTTCTATCCATCCTGTAACTTACATAATAAATAATAATGTATTTCCATGTATTTGTGTTGTATAAATTTCATTTAATTGTATCAAACTTTTATTATAAAGGATGTATTGGTTAAAAAATATCATGCATAATCATTACTTGGTAAAGTGATAAAGAAACCACAAGTGAACAATAGGGCAGATTGTTAAAACGATGATAGTTTATGTAAAGTTTTACATTTATTGCGTTCTCATTGAATCAAGTAACAAAGTAAATGAACATTATAAGTTGACATCTTTTTCTTACCTTCATTCACTTTTAAAGGTAAAAGACCTTCCGGCCCGGTTCTTCATCGTATTGTCATGTTCCTGTTACTAATCAATTGTTATCCTGATTTGTTAAATATCATTTATTTTGTTTCCTCAGTAATTATTACTTTCCATAAAACATTAGAACATATTTCAATCGTGAAAACAATATATTTACATTGTAGTTTATTGATTGATTTATATGATTTTGTTAAATTGATTCATCCGGTATAGGTATTTCTATCCATCTGTGCTTACAACTTCGGTTGTTATTGTTGCAACATTGATATTTTATCAGGATTTTGTGTAGAAAATTGTTTTTCCTTAAATCGAAATCAGAATATTTAACTTAAAAGTCAACCAACTAAGGCACAAACCAACGGTTTATAAATAAAAAAACAAAAACAAATAGTTTTACTATTCCCTAAATTACAATTTAAAAATATCTACTTCAATTATTAAGACTTGTATACCAGTTGCGACTTCTAATTGGTCAACCCATCTATTTTGTGGTCGTTCAACCACTGGGAACCACCTGGAACGTTCGATATTATTCACCTTGACTGTCGACTTTCTTACATTCTAAAGATATTGCTAACCAATTCTGACGATGTGTAATAGTCATTACAGTTAAACTTCCATAATTCGAACGTCCATAACTTGAAATTTTTACAATTCGAATTAAATTTGGTTTTCCTAGGATTTACTCTTTAATTTACGTAAAAATAAGCGTCAATAACTCGAACATTCATAATCCGAACTTCTTGTTTGAGATTTTTTAAATCTGATTCTTTTTGTTTTTAATGAAAATGTGTACGAAAACGTTTTCGTACCTGTAATAGAAGAAGGTGTATTAAATTGGAAGAGGTGTGAGGGAAAACTTTCCCATTTCATGTGTAATGCTCCGAGAAAAATCCGATCAATTTAGCGATGCAACTTGGTCATCACAATTTAAAGCCGGCAATAGGAGACTTGAAAAAATTAAAAATTATCATGAAATCGTTCAAAAAGTTAGTTTTGAAGAAAGTGCCTCAGTTTCTAACGAAGATTGTTAAATTAGAAGCAGTTAATATTACTTCCCCTAATCAAAAGTTACAGCGCAGATTTTGTATAATGCCTTTAAAATATAACTTTTAAAAATCATCTTTAAAAATTGATCAAAATTTTATAGTTTTGTTGTTCTATATTTCGAATTTTTAACTCAGATTAGTAGGCCTACCTATTATATTCCCTACGTGGTTCAAATTATGTAGATTCAACTGTATTCATGTATTTAAATGGTGTCTGATTTAAGAAAATATAGCCGATTTCATATTTTAACACTCGTATACAGTTTGAAATTCATGATTTCCAATGGTACCAAAATCATGGTTCTTTGATATTGAGACTATATGTATACCTATATACGAGTAAATGATATCGTTCTGGTATTGCAATTCTACTGATTTTGTGAACAAAAGTCTATTTAGTATTTACTTGTTTTCCAAGAAGTAATGCTTTTAAAATTTTAATGCTAGATTTTTCAGTTGAAAAATTATATTAAAACCAAATTTTTAGCGTTTGACATTATAAGTTCTAGTTCTTCGTAAGGAAATAGAATCACTCTTTGAGAAAAACGTTTTTTATGGATTTTTTAATAGATTTTAGACACTTGGAATTTTGTTTTAAAAACAAAAACCTGGTTTCATTCTGAAAAAAAGGGTTAAACATCACAGCTTGTGGTTTACGTCCACTTCATCAATGTACGATATTAAAAATCTAAAGAACTTTTTTAATTACTTAGCCTGTTCAATACCTTGATCATTCAGCATCAAATTACTTGTGGATAGACGCCTCGGACGGAACTGAAATTTGTCACTTAGTTTTTATCGTCACTTTTGACTTTATTGTCACTTACGGAATAAACGTGACAATACATCCAGCACTTATCAAAGATTCTGATACAATAAGAAAATCTGACAACACAACGGAACAAATATAAACAGAAACATATAACTTAAAATGTATGCTATTAAATCGGAATTAATTTTCAATTAAACTTCAAATAAATCCTAAACTATCATAAACTTGATCAAATCATTAAGTTTTACTTTACTTCAAAATAAATAAATATTAAACCAGGTGTGTTTTGTAACCTTCTTTGTCGTTTTGCACGCTTACACGTCAAGTTGATATATTGTAAGTAAAATATTTCGTCCCTGAACTATATAAGTAAAATTTATATGGTGTAGTCAATAATAATAAAAATAATATTATTAATTATTCGTGATTAGAGAATGGTTTTCTGTAACGTGTGTCTCCGGAAGACAATAATCTAACTAATGGTAATATTATGTAAGTTATTCTATTTATTATTGATTATTGTCTTAAATGTAATACTTACTTCCTATCATTATACAGAAATTTATTTGTAATAGCCTACATAAAAAAACGCTTTGACTCACTGTTTGAAAATAAATCGTAAATTAATTCTTTTAAAATACAGTACTTCGCGTACGTATATCTGTTAAATAAATCATTTTGAATTGTGAGACAGGTTTCTTATACTGTATTTATATTTACATTCTATTCGTTTTAAAGGCCATAAAATATAGAAAACTGTATATATTTTAAGTTGTTCAGTATGTTCTGTAGATCATGTTTTAGATTTAGATTAAAATACATAATTTTAATTAAATTAAATCAGTTTTCAAGTTATATCTACCCAGTTATTTATCATTTGACGTTAAAGAATTTTCCTATTTGATAAAATAATTTTACTTGAACATTTAAAAGTGGAAAATATTATTACTTTATATTTATATCTTTAATGTTTTACAATAGTATGCCTATGCCCATAATAAGAAGGTGGAGGTTTAAATTATTTTCACTCGATCTGTTAGTTCCAGAGCTATAAAAAATAGTTCTGTTTCTTATAAAATTAACTATCTAGCCAATTATATGACTGAACCATTTAAGAACAGAAGAGGTAGCGGTGTGAAAGACACTAGACAGAGTTATCTCATCTGAGACTGATGAATATCATTATAATAATAAATTTTGTTTACATATTTTTTTACAATTATTTCCATACACATTCTTTCCATATGCTATAAATTCATTTACATCAATTTACCATGTACTTAGAGGTGAGCTAAATTGACCTACCCAATTATGGCTAAAAGCCATATCGTAGGGTATTATTTTTTTTGTTTGTTTAACGTCCGACTGTTCTGCAATTACTGCTAATGCAGACAGTGAAGGATGAAAATGATTTTTTGTAACGTATGAAAATATGCCATGTCTGAATGGGATTCGAACCCAATACCGCATGATGAGAGGCGAGCACGTTACCAACTACGCCAATGCGGCCGACTAGGAGTAGGAGTTCTCTTCTTTTACGTCTTATAACAGTACAAAAGAGGTTTAAAAACTATACTAGGGCTTATAACAACGAATTTTAAAAATTTACTGTATACATACAATTTCAAAAAAAAAAATTACACTAAAAGTCTGTTGTTTAGGTCATCAAACGAAAGACTGATTTGAACTTGTAGAGGTTTTACTAAGTAAAACAAGGAGTGAGGTGGTTTACCCTTGCCTTCCTCACTGAATGGAAAAGTACGCTTATCAGCATGCCGGGCCCTCTGAAAAGGACGTATTTTCCACTCTGCAAATGACACCTCCACTTGATTCACCACAGAGCCAGGCTGTATAATGAAATTCATTACTTTCAGAGGAGATAACTCTGATTCGTGTCTTTTACACCTCTACCTCTTCTGTTCTTAAATAATTCAGTTATTTAATTGGCTGGCCAAGGGATAAGAAACAGAACTATTTAGCCCAACAACAAACAGATTGAGTGTAAATAATTTGACTCTCCACCTGTCTGTTATGGGCTTTCTAAAAGTCTTATAAATCTAATTAGTAAAAAATTAATACAGCCAGACCTTTTGATGTATGAAGTGAAGGTGTCATTTGCAGAATGGAGTGCTAGATGTTTTACAGAGGACCTGGCGTGCTGATAAGCATACTTTACCACTCAGTGAGGAAGACAGTTTAGACGACCTCACTCCTCGTTTTACATGGCAAAGCCATCAGCATTATTTTCTTCTGTTGATCTAAACAACAACAATATTAAGCCTACCGCCCGCTCGCTGCGCTTCACGGCAAACTAAACTTAATGCGTTTATCTTCTCACAAAATTTTACACGTTGAAAGCGTATTACAACTTTATAAAATATAAAACCAGTTTATTAGTAATGGATACATGAATATTTTTGACATCAGTATTAATCACTACCCGAAGGGGATAAATAAAACTTGAGAATAATTTTGAATATAAGTTATAAGAAAAAGTATCCTGAATCTATTTCCTTAAAAATTTGCACGATCTCTTTGATTTTTTCAAGGTTCACATAAACTTCTATGTAGAAATCAGAAATAACGTTACTTTTTTTATAGATGTATCAGAAATAATTTTCAAAATTTGTGAAAAAGGGAAGATTGTAGGGTAATATCGTATTGTAGAGTGGTACCGTACCGTACCTGATACCTGCAAAATGCAATCCATTATTTATATTATGTGGTATACAATGGAGTAGGCAGATAAACTAATTAAATGAAACAAATAAAAATTAACTTCAGTTTATCAATCACAGATTTTTTAAAAAACTACAGATTACGTAATGTCACATGACTATGTTATTTAGGAAGCTCAGCAGAAGCTATGTTACTCAGGAGAATTGAACAGTGAGAGAATTTTTGAAATCGGTTAGACAGTTTCTAAGATAACCTCATACAAACAAACAAACAGATTAACAAATGCCACTTATTTTTAATAGTTATTGTAGATTAATTTAGATTTTTTTTTATTTTAAAAGTTATGTTTACTTACAATTACTTAATTACTTACAAATTTTGTCTGTTTTTTACAGGTGAGTCAAGGTTCTGATAATTCATAGTTGACGTAGATAATTTGTAAGTGATAACAAAATATTATATTAAGGTAGTTATTTGAGAAAAGATTCACATAAAAATATGTTTGAAATAAAAGTTGTAGGTTTTTTAATTGTCTACAACTTTCATCACTACTGTTTTGCTCTAAAATGCATTTTTAGACCGCAATCTTAAGAAAAACATGTTTTCTACTAGAGAACAGCTTCCCCAAGAATTTAAGCTGACATGCGCCCATCCTATCTTGTAGAATATAAAAAATGTAGTAAATGAGATGATTTAAAAAAAATCGTAGGAGCTTTTGTTAAGAAAATTACAAAAAGTGAAAAATTACACGAATAAACTACTACTTCTGGTTGACTGATTTTGAAGAAAATGTTCATGACGCGGATTCTCTAGTGGTATCTAACTTAAGTTTCAAGTTTCAACTTCGTATGATTTTCCGTTCTTGAGATATTTTGTTCACACACACTCAGACCAATCGCTAAAAACATGATTTTGGTTCAGGGTGTCTGAAAACGTGTATATTCAGTGAAAACTCTATTTCGAAAAATCAACATGAAAATAATACGTTCCTTCCTATATATTCATATAGGCGAGAGAAAGTAATTACATTTAAAAATTACTCGTATATTTGTCCAGGAAATAAGCAAATTAGTCACATTAGTAGGCCTATAATTAATATGAAGTATGTATTAAAATAAATTATCAATAAATTTAAAAGTGATAAATAGCTTTACTCCACTGAAAAATAAATATTATATGAACTTAAAACTATAATAAACAAACTATAATTTCTGCATTGCTAATTGATTTGTTAAATATTCAATTTATTGTTATGACAGCTTAATCAGCAATACGCGCTTAAGATATTTTATACTGACATATTCTTTTACCGACATTTGAACTTACTGATGTTGTCACGGGAAGTAGATTATCCGCCTAAGTGTTGTAAGGCTATCTGCTAGCTGTAGAAGGGTGTGTCCGTGGACGCCCAAACCGTAACGCTTTTTTATTTAACTTTTTTATTGTTATTCCATTATAGACCCATTTCCTATAACATTAATCAATCAGCCAGTGTTTTTCTTTAATTCTGCATGTCTCTATTCTCTATTAAAATACTTATATGTAAACGTTTTTCAGTATTTTGTCAATTAAAGAAAAAATCTGGTATGAAACACTCGTGGGACTCTCTCTTGCCAATGTAAATAATGAACAATATAACCTAACATTAATAATCAACGTAAAATGAAAAATAGCCGCTTCTTGACGTAGTGGGTAGCGCGCTAGGTTACTAAGTGTAGGTCTCAGGTTCGATTTCCGGCTAGGGTCTGGAAATTATTACGTGCCAAAACATATCATTACAGTTTCTTTACCCAACGTAGTCGCTAATGATCCATCTGTTCATGCGACTTTAAATAAACAAAAAAAACTGAAAAACAACCTAATTTTAATCATGAGTGAATGATGCAAAATGCAAACCAAACTCAGTTTGGGTTCATAATGTGAAAATTGCTCAAGCTAGCAAAGCCTTTGAAATGAAAAACAGCTTACAGCCTACAAACATTGATTTACAGATAAGGAAAAATTTTCTTAAAACACTATGTTTGGAGTGAAGTGTGGATGATAGGGGCTGTAGAAAGGAAGATGATAGAAGCTTTTGAAATGTGGTGTTATAGAAAAATGTTAAAGATTAGGTGGGTTGACAAGATAATAATTTAGAGGTTCTTAGGCGAGTGGATAAAAAAAGTAGGTCTATATGGAAGCATCTTACCAAAAGAAGGGATAGGCTAGTGGGCCGTATCTTAAGATATCCAGGTATTGGTCTATCAATAATGGAGGGTAATATTGAGGGAGTGAATTGTAGGGGGAGGCAAAGGTTAGAATATATAAAGCAAATCACAAAAGATGTAGGGTGTTACAGGTAGGGTATATAGATATGAAACGACTTGCTCAAGATAGAACAGCTTGGAGAACTGCATCAAACCAGTCGAGAGACTGATGACAAAAAAAATGCGAAAAATCACTCTTTGACGCTAATCTAGGCTTTGTAGAGAAAATGCTTCAAATAAAAGTTGGTGGTTTTTTAATTTCCTATAAATTGTATTATATACTGTACACTTATGTCGTAAACTGAATGCTAAGTTCAAAATCTTAAAAAATTCAATTTTTTTTTACTGATTTTGGATGAAAAAAACAGAAAATCACTAATTACAGCTAAACTAAGAGTTATAAATAAAATAAAAATGAAAGTTGTCGGTTTTTAAATGTTTTACAACATTGATTATATACCCTTTAGCACTAAAATGGATATTAAGGACGCAATCTTAAGAAAACAATTTTTTCTACGGGAGCACAGCCTCCTCAAGAATTCAGCAGACATGGCGCTCACTCTATCTTGTAGGGCATACAAATGTAGTACGCACACACACGCGTACGCACGCACGCACAGACAGACCAATCGCTAAAATCATGTTTTTGGGTTTAGGGGGTTTGAAAACGTGTATATCCGGTGAAAACTCGATTTGAAAAAATCGACAGGAAAATATTAATTTCCTTTCTATTTACTCATATAGGGGAAGAGAAAGTAAAAAAATCATCTTTAAAACATACTACGTATTTCCATTTTGTAATTACTCTAATAATTACAAAAATCATTAATGTTACCTGTTTACAATATGAAATGAAGGCCTACTTACATGTAACATTGTGGTTTCTAAAAATAACTAACTACTTAAAAAAAAACTGGTTATATCTAGTTTTGACACAAATGTTTTAGGCTTTATAATACTTTTTTTGTTTTACTTGAAATAAAAATGTCTCAAATATTATGTAGAGTTGATTAAAATTTAGAAGGTTGCGGATTCAATTCCTTGACCAGATATTCTAAAATATATTTTCTGAGTTATCAAGGACATCTCCACCATAATTTTTTTGGCACAAACTTTACAGGGTTCGTTCAACTTGGTTTAGATATTTTGTAACTTTTTTCTTCCGTTCATCCATATTTTTGGATGTAACTAATCTTTAATATTCCTGAACATGAATTGTTAAATTTTATGAGTGAATCTACATATTCTTTTATTTTTGGTTACTTATACTTCATCTTGCTCGTAACAAGCAGGTGGTATTAAATTATTTGCACTCAATCTACTAATTCCTGGGATACAAAAAATAGTTCTGTTTCATACCACATGGTCCAATAAATGACTAAATAATTTAAGAACAGAAGAGGTAGAGATGTAAAAGACACTAATCAGAGTGATCTCCTCTGAAAGTAATCAATTTCATTATACAGCCAGACCTTGTTGTAAATGAAGTGAAGGTGTCTTTTGCAGGATGAAAAGAAGATGCTTTTCAGTGGGCTTAGCATGCTGATAAGTATACTTTTCCACTCAGTGAGGAAGGGAATCGTGAACCACCTCAATCCTCGTTTTACTTAGTAAAGCCTCTAGAAGTTCAAATCACCTTTTCGGCCGATGGCCTAAACAACAATCAACATATTGTGCGGTTGTAAGCTGCGTGTAGTTGCGGTGTGAAGGGTAAGGGTGAGGTATAATGAATGAGTGACGCATGCTGGCGAACGATTGTTGTATTACTCTGATACAAAACATTCGTTTTCAAACTTTCCGTATTTAACATATTTGTTTGTATTAATTACATTTATTATTTGCATATTTTGATATAAATTGGTAAGTTAAATATTATGAATCCGACCAAGTTAATAACCCGGTAGGTATTTGTTAAATTAATGCGCCGGATGATAAGAATATTTTTTTAGTCTAGTTAGTACACGCTACCAACACAAATGCATCAGCTGTGAAACACTACTAACTCATTCATTCTCCCACTGCTATAACAGCGCACTGCATTCCTTCCAACTACACGGAGCTGGGATTCAAGCAATACCTCATCATATAAACTTATAATACTCCTGTTAGTTCAGAGAGGTGTAGATTCCACATTGAAGTTCCAGTTAAATTAGTACTTGGTTCGGCCAGTATTGCCCAGTGTATAAACCAGTACAGATATTAAAACAACAGAGGGTGCATTTTATCGTGAATTTTTATATAAGTAACAACTCCTTTAAATCACTGTTCTTTTAATAATATTTTGTTTTAAATATTGCGATAAAGCTTACTTTTTTCTAGGCGCTTTACTCGTAAAGATTTCTTAATGAGCGAGGGAATCAGTCAAAAAGAGATAAGTCGCATTCATAAATAGCTTGGTCAAACAAAATGGATTTTGTTTCATTAATATTTAGGCCTATTATAATTTTAATGATTCTCAGATATTTTTGTCAGAAATATGCAAATACCTGCTAATCCGAACTAATTAGGACCAGAACCTGTTCGAATTATCCGAAAAATGTGCATAATTACTAAAAAAAATAGCTAAATAAATGTTACACACTCATTATTGGAATGGTGTTGGCTGTGAAAATTTACACGAAGTCGACGTGAACGAGTGGCGGTCAGTTGTCAATGAAGGTTATAAATTTACTGACGATGAAATTGTTTTCGTAATTTTCCCGGACTCCAACAAAGGTTTAAAATAAATTGATGAAATAGGTTACACGGTGCGTATTATTTAACATTCAGAAGCAGAGAAAGCTCTGGAAATAGCTCTAGAGTAGGAAAGCATAACTATGATTCGCATACAGATTACATATTCATGAGGTGCTGGCGAAATATTGCGTCATCATTAAGCTTTTCCGCGTTTCGGTAGCAACAATTCGTAATTTTATGCAATAGGCAGTAGTGACAATCTGTATATTCTTGTGATTACCAGTGAAGTAGAAGAAATGTTTTACCAGTAAGCTATTTATGTTGTAAGTACATCTTATACCAAATAACTAAGTGGTTATGTTCGTTTTCTTTTGTTATCTATACCTATTTTTTAAAATTCTTTATGCCTAATGTGTGTACGGTGCAATCTGTTCAATTCAGAAAAATAAGTAACCCTATGACCCAATGAGGCAAGGATGATGTCTATGACATATAAATAATATATAAATAAGGTATGACACAAATAAGTCTTGTACAGTCCCAGGCCGACCATTTTTTGAGAGTATGGTTAATGAAACCCCAACCTTCAAAGTACACCGTTTACAACTGTCTAATATTCAAATCCGAATAAAAGTAACTGCCTTGACTAGCATTTGAACCAGAAGCCTTCGTCTCCAAAAATTAGCTGTTAAACAGATGACTCGCGGCAACGACTTAACTTATAGACCAACCCGGTAAGTTAATCTATAGATTTAAATTTAATTTTTGCTTCGAAACCTATTATAAATAGTTTTATAATTTAAAAACTTACTTTTTATTTTAAAACAAGTTTTATAGTAAAATCCAAGTTAAGAAATTATAAATCAGTTCGGATTATCGGAAATTTCGAATTAGTCGGATTGTTTTGTGCTATTTCCCTGAAGAATTCTTGAAAAACGTACAGTGAATTATATTTCGGAAAAAACGACAAACTTGAATTTCTTACGTTTAAAGGAATATGAGTAGGCTATTATTCCAGGTTTTTAGTTTTCTGGTAGTTGGTGTAATTAAATATTTACTAACATTATTAAAGTAAACGCCTTGTACTGCCATTATTAAGACAAAAAGAAAAAAGAAAAACGGATAAACGATGTTTGCTCATTCTCATTTTGTATAATGTAGACTTTATAAACTTCCTGGTTATTTTTCTAATTAATCATTCTTTTAATTATATAAAAAGTACTATGTATGACAATGAATTTATCATTAAGAATTTAAAATAAAAATATAACAAATAAAATAACCAGAATTGTTAAATTATTAACGAAAATATTGAAGGTTTTATTTTTTTATTGTTTTTTATTTTACTTTGAAATAATTATTTAAAGACAGAATTAACTGTTGATAGAACCTATCAACACCAAAACACTTATTCGTTGAAATTAATATTGTAAAATGATATTAAAAAATAGTGGGCTAAAATTATGTTAAAAATACTACATTAAAATTAAGATAGTAAAATACTATTTTCAAGTCTCATAGTTTACATTAAGAGTAATGTAAGGTGCACTGTGATCTATTTATTTAATTTTAAAGTAACAAAACATGTGTGCCAAGGCTGTAACAATGAATGAACAATGCCGTCCTCACTGTGGCATAAAAATGCTCATCCATAATTGAATAAACAAACAAATAATTTAATTTAAAAAGAAAACTACAACTAATTCTAATAATTTATAATAAAAAATAAATAGTTTACACTAATAAATGTGTTTTAAAAATACACTAATAAAATACCAAAATTTGGCCACCATGCGTAACTGATTTCGGCAATAAGAAATCAATTTTTTTATTGCCTAAATTTTTTGTTAGTACCGCGGCATGTTTTAAGAATATAAAATGAATATCCATGCGTAGAAAAAATTTGAAAACGATGTAAATTCAGTGATTGGTAAAATAAATTACTGTATAGTATTGTAAGATAAATATGTAAATCACATTGCAAATAAATTAGTAGCTTACTAATTAATTACTGTTAATAGCCTGTTATTA
Source organism: Catonia carolina (assembly GCA_035578175.1). Lineage (NCBI taxonomy): Eukaryota > Metazoa > Arthropoda > Insecta > Hemiptera > Achilidae > Catonia > Catonia carolina. The sequence continues at coordinate 86,492,459 of JAQMRL010000008.1, read as the reverse complement.
TAATCCATATAAAGATGTAGGCTAAGAATGATGAAAAACAGTTCTATTGGAAAAGAAAGTAAAAAAGCGTTACTACGCCTGTTAATTGTTACGTATACTTTATTGTACTCATTGCAGTACACATTGTAGTCTATCGGTGGGAAATACTAATTTGACTAATAACAGTACATTTCGTAATACGTATTGTTTAGAAAAGAAGCCATCGACCAGCCTATTTGTCAGTCAGTTGGTAAAAGTTGGACATGAACTGTTTAGTAACATTAGATGGGCAAGAGACATCGTATGGTGACCAGTCTTATTCCTTCTGCTCAAATTCATGATTTTAGAATTATATTAGTGATGTTTGGGAAAGTAGAAAAATAATAATTATTTTATTGACTCCCCATTTAACCCCTTGGGGTTATAAAACTAATGCGTTACAATTTTTGATATTTCCTATTAATTTCGGCTCTATTTTGAAGATTTTATGTTATGAATCCAACTTAAAAATCAAGCAAAAATTAAAATCGGATTGTGTGATTTTCAATATAACTTAATAGTGTGCAGTTTTCGATACTGAATAAACAAGTATAAAAAAAAATGTACAGAAAATACTTTAAGTAGAATATCTATCATCTTATATTCCAAGCAAAAATAGAAAATTATTTACTTTCTGAAAATATATTGAAAAAATACTCTTATCTATGATTAAAGGAACGAAACCCACCGGATTGATCTAGTGCTGAAGTCGTTGCTGTGAGTCAGGTGTTTAACAGCTGGTTTTTGGAGACAAAACTTCGTCATTCAAATTCTACACCGGCCGCATCGGCGTAGTTTGTAACGTGCTCGCCTCTTATCATGCGGTCTTGGGTTCGAATCCCACTCAGGCACGGCATATTTTCATACGTTACAAAAAAGAATTTCATCCTCCATTGTATACAGTTACACCCCAACGTCGTCACTAATGATCTTTGCAGTTGATGCGACGTTAAATAAATAAATAAAGAAAAAAAATTCTAGTGCGGTCGTGGGTTTGAATCCCACTCAGGCTCGGCATATTTTCATACGTTACAAAAAAAAATCATTTCATCCTCCATTGTATATAGATACATCCCAACGTCGTCGCTAATGACCGTTGCAGTTAATGCGACGTTAAATAAAAAAAAAAAAATTAGTAAATAGGTTCAATTAACTCTACCTCTCAGGAATGGTCGGCCTAAGTCTGTACAAGACGACTTTATTTACACAAATACATATAATCCTCATTTCATTACGTCATGGAATTGATTATTGTTCTTAAATTGAACAGATTGCAACGCACACGCATTATGGATAAATAAGGAGCAAATAAAAACAAAACTTAATTTTCGCTTTAGGTCTTGAAGTCAGTCAGCTGATAGATAATTGCCATTGATTCTTAAAAAAACTTTGTATGATGACCGATTGACAACCGTGCGTAAACAAACTCCACTGGAGATCCCTGTTTAAATTTCCGTCCACCCTAGGCCAAAAATAATGTGAAAGCAACTAACTATCAAATTGGTTGGTTGTTAACTTAAGTTTCGATAACAATTTAAAGCTAAAAACGTTTATACCTTACGTTGAAATATTTTTGTACTGAATGCAGAAAAGAAAAATAATAATTATATTTCAATCTTTTCATGTCATCAAGTTGGTGTGTACGCGGGTCCAAGCAATAGAGATTGGTGTAAACACTCACGATTTATTCGATACTGGGGATTAATATTTAAGCTCCGTGGACTGTTTAATGTTATTTTCTGTTTACTATTAAATAATTCATATAGTATTATTTTTTCTTTTTGTGTGTTTTGCTAAGTACACGAGAATGTTTGATTGTCTTTCTGTAAGTCGTTTTATTAATAAACTGAACGAATGTCTTTGTATTATACATGTTTTCTTTGAACATCCAGTAATATGATAAATTTCTGTAAACCGTCATTTCCGATTCCATATGTGTTGAGTTAAACAGATTATGCTGCATTTAAATATATAAATAAAAATAATCAACATTTAACTGAACAGCTTCATATTTCCTAGGTGCGGTAAACAAGAAACTTTCAATATTATTAACAGCATAGATTTTGTTATATTCTATGCTTGTTAATCATTTTATTGTTAATACTTTGTAAATTAAATAAACAAAAATCTACTTATAAAAAGTAAGTGAAACTTGAAGCTATGCTTGTGATGTAGATTGTTTACTAAGTAATGAACTAAAATAATCTCTTACTGCTGCATAACAAACTGTTTGTGCCAGAATCAATTATTTTGTTATGCTGTGCTTGAATATGCAACTGCTATCAAAATACCAACACTGTACTCTATATACTCGAATATATTAAAAATGAACGTAAAATTTAATTAATAATATTTAATAGATAAAAGAAATCTTTTTCCCACAATTTAAGTCGCTTCATTCACAAAAGTGCTAATTTTTGTATAGTTCTGTATTTCTTTGTGTACGCAAAAAATTAGATGTAAATGGAAAAAGGGACTGTATAAAGTAAAATTTTCAGTTTAAACAATTATAAAAGAATCAGCTAAATGTTGTAGTAAAGCTTAGTAATTACCCTTAACAGGCAGGTGGAGTGTTAAATTATTTTCACTCGTTCTGCTAGTTCTAGGGCTATAAAAAATAGTTTTATTTCTTTTCACTTTTTCAGCCTATTATATGACTGAAGCATTTAAGAACAGATAAGGTTGAGGTGTAAAATACACTAATCACAGTTGTCTCCTCTGAGAGTAACGAATTTCATCATTATTTAGCTTTTGGTAAATGAAGTGAAGGTGTTATTTGCAGGGTGGAAAGTAGATGCTTTTCTGAGGACCTGGGATCCTGATAAGTACACTTTTACACTAGTGTGGAAGGTTGGTAAACTACATTATTCCTTGCTTTTCTTAATAAAGCCTCTACAGTTTCAAACTAGCCGTTCGGCTGATGACCTAAACAACAGACCATAGTAAAAACTGATACATTAACTTAAGGTCTTTTGTCAATACTTGACTATGAATTGGAAGAAGAAAACACAGTTTAAGTAGTTTCATTTATTACTGTGCTAATATTTTTATAACTAACCGGGTTGGTCTAGAGGTAAAGTCATCGCCGCGAGTCAGCTGTTCAACAGCTGGTTTTCGGAGACGAAGGATCCTGGTTCAAATCCTAGTAAAAATAGTTACTTTTATACGGATTTGAATACCAGACAGTGTTTACCGGTGTACATTGATGGTTGGGGTTCAATTAACCATACTCTCTCAGGAATGGTCGGCCTGGGTCTGTACAAGACTACACCTCATTTACACGTCATACACATCATCCTAATCTCATTGGGTCATTGGGTTGCTTATTGTTATGAATTGAACAGATTGCAACGTACACAAATTAGGAGTAGGCTAACAAAAAAAATTTATATTACTTCAGATTATGTTTGTTTACGTAAAAAAATCTAGATGTAATTTAAAAAAGAAACTGTAAGGAGTATAATTTTTAATTTGCAAATAATAATAAATTATAATCAATTAACTAACTGTTATGTTAAAGACAGTAAAACCTATTGCAGTGTCTTTGAATTCCGAATCGTTTAGTTTATTGTACATGAAGTCAGGCATCCATTAAAACCACTTTTTTACTCGTTCAAATTTCCTATCGGAAACTTTTTTTCTGAAATTCAAGGATTATTATAAAATAAATTTATTACATCCTAATTTACAGTCGTCGTTTTATGCTTAAGTTTAGCGTTAAGTAGTAATTAAATTTTATGTTAAGTACCTAGTTTTAATTTTTTTGTTTATTTCATTACAGCGAATCGTTTCCGGTATCGTTTAAAACTTATTTTATTTACAATTTTAAACTAATATAAATCTTTGTTATACTTTACTGTACTTTATCGAACTTAATACTTCATTATTGATTTCTTAACAAGATAAAGTAGGTTTCATTAATTAATCCGATATGAAATTAATTAAAGTGATCTTGGCAGGGGTTGAAATTTCTCCTTAACCGTATTAGGTTACTTATAATCATTATCTATTTTATAAATGTACCTAAATCTAAAAAAATTGTTTTTAATAATTTTAAATTTGTGTAAAAATTCTCCTAATGATTCACACACATATGTAATATAAAAAAATAAAATGTTCTTTTTGTAGTACAATAACATGTTCTATATTTTTGCACTAGAAGTTATTTTTATTTATAACATTTAGTAGTTCAAGGGCAGAATGATTAATTAAGGTTTCTTCTTATATATGCTACTGTATTTCTTTTTAGAGTAAAATGAGAATTACCTCGCCATTAATATTTTATTAATAAAAATGGGGGTTTATGTCACATGGGTGTTGTTTTGATTTTTTAAAGTTTGTATATAAAAATGTAAATACTTAATACAACTGTAAATGTTTCTTTAAATTAGCTATAAACGTTCCGGCTGGTTCAGTTTATTTGTAGAAAGTCTTATTTAAATGTTACGTAGCACCGGTTAAGCAATAAATTTTGTGTGGTGACCACCTTCATGAATTTAACTCTACTGAGGATCCCAAAAACAGTTTTCGTAATGAGTGGTAATGTAAAAACAGTTTGCAATTACAATAATCTCGGCTAATTATATATCTCGGTCTCCGGGCCAACCCTGTCAAAAAAAATCACTGAATTGTTAAGTAACACCGGTTGGACGATTGTTGTATCTCAACCTACAACAATCTATTTAGTGATTAGATTGAATGATTATTTGAAAGTAAAAATTTCCCGATAAACAAAAGATAAAAATTAAAAAATATAAAGAACATTTTTAGATACAATCTTCAGTTTTTTGTAAGGATTTAATAATCAGTCAATGCAACCAAGCGTAAAGAATTCAGTCAATCATTTCATTTTTAAATAAAAAGGAAAATGGTAATATTTTCCTTTAAATGAAGTATTTGTTCCGTATATTTATAAAATTAATAATTGTATAGTCCTTATAAACATTCAAATAATTGCTACTCTTTTAAAAATTACTGGCATGAAAGTATTAAAATGGACAAGAGATTTTTAGTTTTTATTTGTAGGTTTCTCAACTGCTAAACTAACCGATTAAACTGGACTTCATTTCATTTTTACCAGCTGACTGACCGAATCTGGAGATTTTATTTGTTAATTTTTTGTCCTTAATGTTGGTAGGCCTTTCCTGTAATCTATTCAATTTAAGAACAATAGGCAACCTCATGACTCAATTAGATGAGGATAGTATATATGACGTTTAAATGAAATTTAGTCTTATACAGACTCAGGCCGACCATTCCTGAGAGGGTACGGTTAATTGAACCCCCACCATCAAATTACACCGACTACTACAATCTAGTATTCAAATCCGTATAAAAATAACTATCTATACTGGGATTTGATCCACGGAATCTTCGGCTCCTACAATCACCTGTTAAACTGCTGATTCACTGCGACGACTTTACCGCTAGACCAACCCTGTGGATTCTATTAAAAAAATTTTTAATTCCTAATATGTGTGCATTGCAATCTGTTCAATTTAGAACAATAAGCAACCCCATGACCCAATGAGATGAGGATGATATGTATGACGTGTAAATGGGGTGTAGTCTTGTAGCTACAGATTGTGCCTACCATTGAACAATTGAACCCCTACCACCGAAGTACACCGGTAACCACTGTCTAGTATTTAAATCCGTATAAAAGTAACTACCTTTACTAGGATTTGAACCAGGAACCTTCGTCCCCGAAAATCAGCTGTTAAACAGCTGTCTAGCGGCGACGACTTTACCTCTAGACCAACCCGGTGAGTCCTATTAAAAATAACACATAATATTTGGCCTTTAGGCCGGACTGGTCAGCTGGTAGAATGGTGCTATGGAATGTTATGTAACGGCGATTGAACCAAAAGATTATCAGCAAAAACAGCGAACATTTAGAGGTTTTTAATTACGTACAGTTTCTGAAAATAAATAAAAACAAATATATTTCTAATTTGCTTTTTATGTTTAGATCTTTTTAATACATTTTCTGTGCGACACATTTATAGTTAGCTGTTTGGGTAACCAGTGAAATTTTCACGATTATAAAATAATAATAATTTTAGATTGCTGAAAAATAACGATTTTTTTAAGACGATGAATTAGGGTAGTAAATTAAATTCGCTTACTACGTAAAAAATAATTTTTTCATTAATATCTGAGTTTCTATTCTTTTATGTATTTATATATTTACTGTTTAGGTCATTAGTCGAAAGGCTGGTTTAAACGTCTAAAGGCTTTACTAAGTAAAACGAGCATTGAGGTGGTTTACAATTCCCTTCCTCACTGAGTGGAAAAGTATGCTTATCAGCATGCATCTCTGAAAAGCATCTACTTTCCATCTGGCAAATGACACCTTCACTTCATTCACCACAGAGTCTGGCTCTATAATGAAGTTCATTACTCTCAGAGGAGATAACTCTGAATAGTGTCTTTTACACCTCTACCTGTTCTGTTCTTAACTAGTTCACTTATATAGTTGGCTGTTGTTGTTGTTTAGGTCGTCAGCCGAAAGGCTGGTTGAACATGTAGAGGTTTTACTAAGTAACACAAGGAGTGAGGTGGTTTACCACGCCTTCCTCACTGAGTTAAAAGAGTATGCTTATCTGCATGCCAGGTTCTCTGAAAAGCATCTACTTTCCACCCTACAAATGACACTTTTACTCCTTTCACCACAGGGTCTGGCTGTATGATGAAATTCATTACTTTCAGAGGAGATGACTCTGACTAGTTTCTTTTTCACCTCTAACTCTTCTGTTTTCAAATAGTTAGTCATATAATAGGCAGTCATGTTGTTTAGGTCAACAGCGGAAAGGCTGGTTTGAACCTCTAGAGGTTTCACTAATTAAAAGCGAGGAGTGAGGTGGTTCACTAATGCCTTCCTCACTGAGTTGAAAGAGTATCTTATCAGCATGCCAGGCCCTCTGAAAAGCATCTACTTTCCACCCTACAAATGACACCTTCACTTCTTTCACCACAGGGTCTGGCTGTATAGTCAAATTCATTACTCTCAGAGGAGATAACTCTGACTAGCGTCTTTTACACCTCTACCTCTTCTGTTCTTTAATAGTTCAGTCGTATATTTGGCTGACTATTTGATAAGAAACAGAATTATTTTTTGCAGCCCTGGAACTAGTATTTTTTTTTTGTTTAACGTCAAACTGTTCTGCAATTACTGCTAATGCAGATTGCTGGAACTAGTAGATCGAGAGGAAAAAATGTAACACTCCATCTGTCTGTTATGGGCAATACAAGAAAACTAATTTTAATTTATTATTTTTATTCCGATTGAAATTGAAATGATACGCACTTACCATTTATACAATTAGATACTTAGTTCTAAAAATACTTTTTCTGTAAACATTATTGATTTAATTTTATTAAAATCAAAGAAAACAACTACACAAGTAGTACGCATTGATACTTTTGTATACAGTGTAACATAGCCTACTCGTTGCCGACATTTGTTTTCATCGTCTAGTTTCAAATCGTAAAACCGTGCGTGGTCCAGTCAGATAGGAACACGAGCCAAAATAGTGTACCAAAAATAGAGACGCAACAAGACCATCTTATGACATCATCACATCAAATGACGAGTTATAGATGCCCAATGACTGAAGGTTGTAACAACTATTGTTAACGATTTCTTTACTACAAATTTAACAGTGAATAATTGTTAATTTTTCATTAACAAATAATAACTTACTTGTATTGTATTTAAGAAATCTATATTTACTATTGTTTGTTTTTAGCACATGCAGATCCTAAATTAGTCTCAAGTTACTAAATTTAACTACTTATTTATATACTCTATTTTTTATTTTTATTTTGCTAGACGTAGGCAACGTCCGGTTACTTTTCTTTTACTTTGTTTGTTTTCTGAATTTTGTTTACTTTTCTTTAAAAAAAGTACAGATCAATTAAGTTGATAAATCTTGGATTTGGCTCCATATTAAACGGTTAATACCATTTTTCTCTTTATTAATTTACTTGTTTTCGTATAATAAAGTATGATAAGCGTGATATCGAATATTGGTGGACAAATTATACAGGGTGTCCCACGAAGACCGACGTACTTAACATGCATGTTTCCCTCATCAAAATAAGGGTCTTTTCTGTTATTCCTGCACCAGCATAATTTTTCACATTTTGTGAATATTTCGTATGCTACCTTACAGTATTTTTAACGGGGAAAATATTTAAAAACATCCTACACCAATATTCTTCAAGTTAAGGTTAAATATAGGTAGAGTAAATATATTGCTTTTTCTCAACATTGTTACTGGATGTAATAATGAAATATAAATTCATCGAGTACATGAGATCATTAAATAAATTAACCATTAAATTAATTTAACATAATTAAATTAAATATTAATAAATAATTTCATAATTGTCAATAAATAGTTTTATGGCGTGGAGTCTTGGAGGCTGAATTATTTCATGAGTAAGACTTGACGCATTTGAGATGTGGTTCAACAGAAGGATGCTAAGAGTCTCCTGGGTGAATTGCGTCTCTAATGAGGAGGCATTGAGATGCATCCAAAAATCAAAAGAAGTTATAAACACGATAAAGGGAGCTCGCGTATTTAGGACATATAATGCGCAACTAGAAAATATCTGGGTTGCTGCAATCTATATTGTAAGGAAGAATAACAGGACAACGCAGCGTCGGGATAAGACGTATTTCCTGGTTGAAAAATCTGATCAGAGGTAAAATTATTTTAAAGTTCAATGAAGTTATTTTAATTTTGATAGCGGTAGTTAGAAATTACGGTAAATTCTGTTCATGGAATTCCAGCAGCTGCAATTTAAATACTTTCCAATCGTTAATGTTCTTCTAGTTTTTATTATTTTCTCTTGCCTATATGAAAATAATATAGGAAGGGAAGTATTATTTTCATGTCGATTTTTCAAAATCGAGTTTTCACCGGATATACACGTTTTCAGACCCCTGAACCTAAAAAAACATGTTTTTAGCGATTGGTCTGTGTGTGTTTGTGTGCGTGAGTGCGTTTTGGTTTAATAACCTGCGTTAAAAGTTTAGTATGATTAGAAGAGATTTGTCCAAGAGACTTTCACCGACCTTTACTTTTAATAAACAGAAATCTAAACTAAAAAATCATTTATCAACCAATGTGGAAATTCATAAAGTCATTGAATTCATTACAAAATAGTGAATTGTAAAAGTGTAAACAAAAAATAATGTATTCCAAAATTTTTTGAACTGAGTCCAAGATAAATAAATCGATCCTTCATTTTGACATTACATTTTTTTCCATTTACTACCATTTAAGATGAATTTAGTTCACTTTGTTTAGATAACTTTCTTAAAAGAAGTTGCCTAGAATAACAGAAATCAATACAGCTTGTGTTTGAACTTAAAAATGAAAGTCTTTCTTAATTTTGTTGCTACTGTATTTACTTAATAATAAAAAGCAGAAGGTTATATTGATTTACTATTTGTATACAGCTTGTTAAAAGAAGAAAAATAGATTTTTGTGAAATGTAGATAGCAAAAGACGATCAGACGTTGATTGTATACTTATGACAATACAGTAGTTTAATGTTAAGAAAAGCACTGTAGTACTATTGAATTCGTTGATTTGTTGATTTAATAAAAGTATAATTTTAAATATTTATATGATGCTTTTAGTGAGACAGGGATTTCTGAGTAGGCTGCTATTTAAATTTTATCATCATATTTTAGTGTGAATTTTTTTATACTTATTATACGGAATTAATTAAATCTATAAAATTATAGATCATCGAAACATGACCATTAGATAAGTGCATTAACAATAATAATTTAGCAGTAATAAATAAATTAAAATAAATTTATCCTTCTAAATATAGCTGAAGATAATTTTAGCTAAAAACTGAATGTCGGTTTGGTAGTTGCTGTTATGTAGTAGATATATCTGCCCATAACGGGCAGGTGGAGTGTTAAATTGTTTGCACTCGATCTGCTGGTTCCAGAGCTGCAAAAAAGTTCTGTTTAGAAGGATAAATAATAAATAAATAAATTTAGCAGTAATAAATAATAATTTAGCAATACTCCCCACTAACTGATATTATTTAGACTACAGTCTAAATAACTATAATAGACTACAGTACAAATAAGGGAGCATTGCTAAATTACGGGATACTGTTGTTTAAGTCAATAGCCGAAAGACTGATTTGAACCTCTAGAGGTTTACTAAGTAAAAACGAGGAGTGAAGTGGTTTACTATTGCCTTCACCACTGAGTTGAAAGAGTATGCTTATCAGCATGCCAGGCCCTCCGAAAAGCACTTACTTTCCACCCTGCTAATGACACCTTCACTTCATTCACCACAGGGTCTAGCTGCATAGTAAAATTCATTACTCTCACAGGAGATAACTCTGAGTAGTGTCTTTTACACCTCTACCTCTTCTGTTCTTAAATAGTTCAGTCATATAATTGGCTGACTGTGTGATAAGAAACAGAACTTTATTTGTAGCTCAGGAACCAGCAGATTAATTGCAAACAATTTAACACTCCATCTGCTCGTTATGGGCAGATATATCTACTACATAATAGCAACTACTAAACCGACATTCAGTTTGTAGCAAAAATTATCTTCAGCTATATTTAGAAGGATAAAGAATTTGTTTAGTCGAGCTAGGTTTCAGTATCCACTGAAATGATTCCGGTGAACCACTTTTCTGTGATTACTTATGCTAAAATATCTTCTCCCAGTCTTTTCCATCCTTTGTTTTTATTACTTTATTTTGCAACTGTGTAAGAATAACTAGCAAAAAAGTTCAAAACTAAATAAACAAAAAAAATTTTAAAAATCAACCGCGTTATGGCTTTGAGGAGAACAGCACCCAGCGATAGCTCTCCAGATAACGATAAATGTGTTTATTTAAATTATATTTTTGTATGCATAATAATGTTACAGTTTCGTTAATGTATCATATATCTACTCTATCGGCGTTTCAGTCGTCTGTGTGCGATTCCTGAAAGGTCCGCAGAATTCATATTACATATTAAGGGATTGTTGTGATTGTGAAGTTTGTCTCTGAACCTATGGTACAGTTTTAGATATGTGTTGTTGACGTAAGGAACGCATAAGTCATCGTGTAGTGTTCTATTGGGTACGTACCTCGGGAAATTAGCAATCAGTCGTAAGAATTTACTTTGAAAACGTTGTATTCGCGAAATTACTGATGGCTTTGCTGCACCATAAATTTGACTACCATGCATCCAGATCGGTTGAAGCATCGCCTTGTACGTCAAGAGTTTTGAAGACATGGGTAGTTTTGACCGCTTGGCTGATAGCCTGTACAACTGTTTCAGTCTGTAATTAGTAGTTGCCGCTTTTGGTTGACGTGCTTGTTTTACGTCAGTCGCCTGTTTAAATATAGCCCAAATACATTTCTGTTTTTTTGAACAGAGTATGCCCGCGTAATGGACCTTCCGGAGACTAAACTTAAATGCTGTACATTAACTTAACAGCTATTTATTAAACAACAAAAGCTTATCAATTATTGTAATGGATACTGATTGTTCAAGAGATTTCAGTTAACGTTACAGCTTTCAAATTGCAGTTTGTAGACCTCTTTAAATTAATTTAGTAATAAAAAAAGACGGAAGATTGTATTACAAACCTAATGATACTGCTCTCCAGTGCAATTGTTATGTCCGGTTAAAACCGGATACTTTAACAATCTCATCGCAACATGAGAATCTGCACTCAGCTCTATTGAATAAAAATTATTATATTTTGTTACATGGAATATTTTGCGAAATAATCACAATTGAAATAATTACGCCGAGCAGTTGTTGAAAACAATTTATTTAATTTGACAAAATATCAAAATATCTCATAGTTTTATTGTAGGAAATTTAAATAACCTTGCTTTTTATTTTTAAAAAAAATTAAACAATAAATAATTAACGGCGAACTTATCATTAAGGATTACGATGTTTAATAAGCATTTATAATAATGTAGAGGTGTAAGAGACGGTAGTCAGAATCATCTCCTCGGAGAGTAATGAATTTCATTTAACAGCCAACCCTATGGTGAATGAAGGGAAGGTGTCATTAATAGGGTGGAAAGTAGATGCTTTTCCGATAGCCTAGCATGATGATAAGCATACTTTTCCACTCAGTGAGAAAGACAATAGTAAACCACCTCACTCCTTGTTTTACTTAGTAAAGCCTCTAGAGGTTCAAATCAGCCTTCCGGCTGATGACCTAAACAACAATTCATTAATAATAAATTTTGCAGATTAAAATGAAAATAAATTTAGAAAGAATTTTAAATTAAATAACTACACAGCTATCTTCAAATCCTTCCTTCTTTACGGTGCACCAGTTTGGTGGCCCGTCCTCTCCTGCGACAACTAAAGAAAACTCTCCTCCCTTCACAACCGCATAGTAAAACAAATTCCCAATCTCCACTACCTCATCAACAATAAAACCGTCCACGACTACGGCCTCACCCCCAGCCTAGAGGAGTTCATACACCGAACTTCAAGAGTCTTTCACGACGCCAGTCAACGCTCTGTACAGCCAGCTGTCAGAGAAATCTACACGACACCTCACCCGCCACAAGTAAAGATTAAACAGCCATTCCACGATTTCCTATTGACTCCCTACAAAGATCCCTATAAATATTTCCTACTAGTAAAGAACACTCCCGACTAGAAAAAGCTTCCCTTCCCAAAGCAATGTTCTTGCTGTTATTCCGATTCCAAGCCTATCTTTCCTCCTATTAATCATCTATAATTCCAAATAAAGAAAAATTCCAAAAAAGTTCCTTTCATCCAATTCTCCAAACGACAAGGTAGCCTAGCTACGACGTCATCATCTCACTTCTTTCAGGACTCGGACTCAAATTAAAAAAAAATTTTATAATAAAGTTCAAAGGTTAATCATTATCAGATCTGTTACTTTAGTCAAACATCGTATCTATTAAGTCTTTTAAAAGTACCGTTTCTGTTGTCCATAAGTTTAATAGACAATAGAAGTATTATTATTATTATTATTATTATTTATTATTATTATTACTGTTGGTATTTGTTATGTTTAAATAAGAAATAAAAAAAAAATTAGTTGTTCATTTAAAACAGTTTTTTCTGCTTACAAAAAGTAGTACACTTGCCAATTTTATTAATGTGAACTGATTTATTGTATTTATAAACACACGTATAATTTTTGGCAATAATTTAACCTAGCTTTTTGGCAGTGATTAAAAATTTAAATTATGTTACAATTGAGTAACATCTTGGAGTAGATTTTTATGAATTGGTTGAGTATTACAATGGATGCCATCTGTACAGTCTAAAATGAGACAACGGGTAAACACGTGTGAAAAACTCAAGGATTTAAAATCATCTGTGTACAGTTTTAATGGCTGCAAAAATAGTTGTGAGTCCGTGTAATTTATAGTACGTAATAGGCCTATTAAATTTATTATAAAAATGCTTGATTTCTGTTAGTATTTATTTATTTATTTCCATTATATTAATTTTAAAATATGTACAATTTCTTATCTGTCTAAACAAAAATTACTTTCCTGAATAAGCCAAAGCCTAAATAAACTAAAAATGTATTTTGTTCCTTAAATATTTAAACATTAAAATTATGTTAATTACATTAGAAAATATTGGTAAGAAACTACAGTTTTTACACATCCTTAAATTACCATAGACTACGGTGTATGCTAACGGCATTATTTTTTTCGTACTGTATTGTGTAATATTTTTTAAAGACAATTATGTGTTCTGGTTATTAGCCTGGAATCGAACCCGAGACCATCTGCTTAAAGAGAGTAGACTTTCTACGTAAAAATCTTAACTTTTTATTTTATTTCTCAAGACCTGAAAGAGATAAAGACTAATTAGATTTGTCTTTTCTAGTTTCTTACGTGGGAATGTATATTTGGAATGAAACTACTCGGTTTTGAAAAAAAATCCAAAGTGCCTAAAATCCGAAAGGATTAAAGTCATTAAAAACATTTTCCTCAAAAATGATTGCAAATATTTTTATTTTCCTTTGTAAGAACTAGAATTTAATTTGTTCAAAAATCCAGAAAATTTGGTTAGAATCAATATTTATAATTCTGAGAAATTTGGCATAGGTGTTAATTTAAAAAGAGTATTTTCCGGAAAACGAGTAGGTAAATACTAAATGGGCTTGTTATAAAACAACAGAATTACATGACAACATTTTTTTAAATTTTAATTAAATGAAAATCTTATTCAATGAAACGTGACTTGTGTGCCATAGGAAAGCGCACGTTTAAAAGTACGTGTTAAAATCTGATCTATTATATTATTTTTGTTTTCGAGACGAACTTAACCGGGTAGTCCAGTGCTTTAATAATTGGTCACGGAGGCGGCTTGTTAACTTACCAAATTTCACAGGTTCTTTACTAAAGATAAACTTGTAAAAATAAAAAAACCTGTTTTGATTTTTTTATAATTTACCGTCTGATATTTTTAAATATAGTATAACTTTAATCGATTTGTATAGGATGTAATTATTGTGAGGATAATGACAGCATTATGCTAAAATACATAGCAGTGTACGGGAACGAAACGTGGGTGATAGGGGTTGTAAAAAAGAAGAAGGTAGCAGCGTTTGAAATGTGGTGTTATAGAAAATGTTAAACATTAGGTGGGCGGACAAAATAAATAATTTAGAGGTTCTTAGACGAGCGGATGAAAGAATAAGTATAAGGCAACACCTAACCAAAAGAAGGGATAAGCTAGTGGGGCATATCTTAAGACATCCAGGTATTTTTTTTTTCAGGGCTCCCACACTCCCCTACACCCTGCCGTCTCCTCCCACAGAACAGTGTGCAGCCAGGTACGGAAGTCCGTCAGCAAGTCGAACGGCAAACAGCCTTAATATACTTGCTATAATGATTCATTATATCATATATCACCACTCCTATTTATTATTATAATTTCCAAATTTACCAAATCCTGTATCAACATAAGTATTCACGAAGAACGTCTGCAGACACGAAGACATGAACATAGACACACATAACACGCAGGTACAAAGGGCTTGAACATAAAACCATAAATTAAATCAACATACTATCACAGTCAGTTACGTCAAATCACATTCTTCAGTAATTCCACCTTAAAAATTTCTATTTTCGAGTTAAAAAAGTCTACTTCATTTCCAAAATCATTCGCAATACTAGCACAACGGGCCAGAGGTGAGGCATCTTTAAACTCGTTAGATGTAACAAACAATCTATATCTCCTCACTCCTGCATGGGGAACCTTTAGACCCAGTCCAGAAATATCGCCATCAACATATCCATGCAAGACCTTGTAGAGGTACTATGCCGCCGCCAATCCACGACGCTTACTCAGAGGGTGCAATTTCCATGTTTTACATAAACCCTCATAAGTGTCTATGTCAGAAAACTTTCTGTACACCAAGTACCTCAAGAAATATTTTTGAACACTTTCAATAAGGTTGGTAGTGGTAATCCTATCGTTGCCCCAAACCACGGAACAGTATTCTAAAATGGGGCGGACGTTAACTTGATAAAGTTTAACGATACTTGCAGGGTTTCTAAAATTTCGGCTGATCCATTTCACCAAGCCAAAATTTCTTCGAGCCTTCGCCGTAACTTTCTCGACGTTCTTATTAAAGTGCGACCCTGAGTCCATTACTACCCCTAGATCAGATATCGTATCAACCCTTTGAAGCGAACTTCCAAGGGCAGAATATACATACTTCTTAACTAATGTTTTTCCGGAGTACGTAATGACTGCAGTTTTCTCAACATTTAACGGCATAGCATTATCAGATGACCACTGAACAACGCGGTCAATATCCTCCTGCAGCATCTGCCTGTCATTCTCATTTTTTATCGATCTGTAAATCTTGAGGTCATCTGCGTACATTTTAAACTCCGAAGTAATACCCCTGTGTATATCGTTTACAAAAATAATAAAAAAGAGCGGTCCAAGGTAGGAGCCCTGAGGCACCCCAGAGGTGACATCAAACTCTCTAGATAACACCCCAGAAATCTTCACACGAAATGAGCGCCCCCGCAAGTACGAAGTTATCCATCTCAGCAGCTGCCCAGTAACCACGTATCCCCTAAGTTTAGAAACTATAAGTTGATGAGGAACCTTGTCAAAAGCTTTGCGGAAATCGAAGTAGATAGTGCCGACCTGCCCTCGGTTATGTACAATAGGTGCAACGAAGTTAAGCATATCAACTAAATTGGTGGTAGTCGACCTACCACTCATAAAGCCATGTTGCTGTTGAATGATAGATGCCTTGAGGGATTTGAACAGATAGTCGTGCATTATTATCTCAAAAATTTTAGGCAGAACCCCCAACACCGATATTGGACGATAGTTTCCTACATCGGATCACCCTTTTTTGGTATGGGCGTAATAATAGCCATCTTCCAAGACTGCGGGAACACACCCGTCTCAAGACTGTAGTTAAGAACCCAACAAATCACAGGCGAAAGAAGCTCACTAACACCCTTTATCACAATCGGAGACAAGCCATCGGCACCAACTGCAGCTCTTGCATTCAACTTCCCAATAGCATGCTGAACGTCATCTACGGATACTATTGGTACATTTATAGTTGCATCACCATCATGATGTTTCGTTCCACCATCACTATCCAACTTCATCCGCCCAGTCGACGTCTGGTAAACAGAGTGAAAGTACTCCCCAAATCGCTCGGCAAGGGGTATAGGTCTATTAATAATGGGACGGTAATTTTGAGGGAGTGAAATGTAGGGGAAGGCATAGACTAGAATATTTAAAGCAAAGTACGAAAAATGTAGGGTGTTGCAGGTATGTAGATATGAAACGACTTGCGCAAGATAGAACAGCTTGGAGAACTGCAGTAAACCTGTCGAGAGATTTATGAAAAATAAATTCTTAAATACTATTGTATTATAACCTTAATCGATTTGTATAGGGTGTAATTATTGTGAAGATGAATGACTATATTATACTAAAATACATGATTTGAATACATTTCCAGGACATAAACAATCGATTTTCCCTATCGCTATAGATAAATTATGTATGACTAAACAATGGTATTTTGTTTACTAAGTTTTTAAACTTGATAAATACAGTACATGGATATAAAATTTCTTAGGAAAAAATAACGAAGTAAATAAAAGATGAACTTACAAATATCAACACAACAAAAACTCGTTTCTATTTTATTTAGCACAATAGAGAAGGTGACAGGAAAGGATTATGGTAAACGAGCGAAGAAAATTGACAATAATTACGAAGAATGAGGACGTTATTATGTACTGGTATTAAAAGATGCGCAATATTTGAACGGTAGGGTGTAAAGAGGCGATGCGTAGTTTTTATGGTATCTGTAGCCCCTTTTTTTAAGTGCTTATTTAGTATGCAAGATGGCTCTTGCAAACGGTCTCTTTGGTTGGTTTAACTTATGTTTGTTGCCCTTGTCCAAACAATGTCTTCCTGTCAATCTATCTAAAACACTTCAATACAATGAATAACAACAGCAGCACTAACAATGTAAATAATATCAATAAATAAAACGATATGACTATTTTATTATAGTCTGTTATAAATTCAGACGCATTTGGAACGACTCTTAAGGGATAATCTAATATTAATACTTACTATTCATACCTATGAATGTAAACAACGTATTAAAAATTTATTAAGATCTTAATGGCACATTTGAGCAGATTCACAGAATTTTCAACATGTAGTTAAAAAAGAGAAATATTGTGCCTCAACTTTTTTTGACATCATGCCTTTGACTAAGCACAAAGGTATTCTTTTAAAAATCCAACTGAATCTTCCCCATCAGTAATACTATTTAATTATTACTTATTTAAAGGACCGACACATTAATTTGAAGCATATAAAATCCTTTTTAAAATTAATCCAAGCTAGTGTTCCACAAGGAAGTGTATTGTCTCTTATTATGTTCTCCATAAATACTTTTCTTGCTCAACACGGGCAAGTGGAGTGTTAAATTATTTGCGTCCGATGTTCTAGTTCCAGGGCTACAAAAATAGTTCTGTTTCTTATCACATGTTGTGCCAGTTATATGACTGAAGCATTTAAGGACACAAGAGAGTTAAAGACATTAGTCAGAGTTATCTCATTAGAGTAATGAATTTTATTATACAGTCAGACCCTGTGGTGAATGAAGTGAAGGTGACATTTGCACGGTGGAAAGGTAAATGCTTTTCGGAGTGCCCGTCATACTAATAAGCATACTTTTCAATTCAGTGAGGAAGGCAATAGTAAACCACCACACTCCTCGTTTTACTTAGTAAAGCTTCCAGAGCTTCAAACCAGCCTTTTGGCTGATGACCTAAACAACAACAAATATACTTCTGATTTCTTGAAAAACGATAAGACTACAGTGGCTACTTTAATTGCCGACGACACAGCCATTTAGGTAATACACGAAGATCCACGAATTGCATCACAATGGTAGGGATAAATGTATTTAAGAACAAAAACAAATGAACTTTCTAAAAATAAGACAGGGCTTTATTTTCATTAAAAGAATTTCCAGTACACAAACATATTGTACCTTGGATATAGAATTCTTAAAAATCGGTACGGTTATCTGAGACTGTCATAAAGAAAACATAAATTTTTTCTTCGAAGAAAACGCTGCATTATAAAATCTTTGAAGAGATAATACACCTAACGCCATCTATTGGATCATAGAATTACTATTTTGTATAATAGGTTAAACGAAGTACATTGTCAGAACATTTAACAATGCAAACTTAACAAAGTTCTTGATACTCTACTAAATTTGGAACAAACAAAAGCTTTATTTATATTTGTTTTTATTTTTAAATTAAATCGTACAGAATAAACGAAAAAAATATTTATGATTGTTTTGAAAGATGGAACTGCTTCGAATGTTTACGAAATGTTATTTATTTACATATAAATTAAATGAACAAAAGGAAAAATCAAAAAAATTAGCTAAACAAAGAAAATAAAGTAATGAATATATTTTTTTATTTTAGAAGTTTAGCTATGAAACTTTAAACATCCTTGATCGAAACCAGACACAATTCTTTCATAGAAATAATAAAATAATAGTGTTTCTGTTAATGTAGGCAGATGTAAGCAAACTTAGTAAAAAATGTTTTTAAGTGTTGTAGTTTTAATAATGTATGTACTCTTCTCGTATCTACGTGCCCTGTTCATTTCTTTATTAGTGGTTTATGGTTTACGGCTAGCTCCTCGTTATGATTTCCGGTTAAATTTTATGCGGGTGAGGAACATAAAATCGAACCCATAACGTAACCGCTACCGTACAATATATTCACGCGCGAGTTCAGTATCTTTTAATCAAACTGTCAATACACAAGTTAACCTCAATATTTTCGAGGAATTCTATGCGCAATTTACTGATAACGAGAAAGAATACAGCTTCTTTCAACAAGATGGACCAACCTGTCACATGTCAAAGACGGTGGCCTCCACGATCCCCAGAGTTTACTACTTGCCATTTTATTCTTTTGGGCTATTAGTAGATAGTATAAAGTTCGAATTTTGTAACTTTACAATACTTTTCCGTATGATGTTGGTAATTTCAAATTTGGATAATTCGAACTTTTTTCCATTCCTCTTCAAGTTCGAATTAACCAAGTTGTACTGTACTTACTACAATTTTTACTTGAACTCTTGTTACGGAAAGGATTTATTTACAATAAACCCTTATCGAACAAACAGATATAGTACGAAAACACTGAAACCATGATCCATGTAGGTAATGAAAAAAGAGACTCGTATTTTTCAGACATTTGGCAAGAATGGACGATTGTAGGTTGCCTAAAAAAAAATTCGATAAAATGATAAATCTCAAAATCAAACCTATATGGTTCACAGTAATATTGAATGGCATTAAAGATGCAAAAATCGACACAGAGGACATACAGAATAGGGAAATTATTACAATGAAAAGCCAGAGAGTGATCTTCGGGCGAGAGAATGAAAATAAGAGACATGAATGAGCAACTTAAGTGGGAAATATCCGAAAGAATAAAAAGATTGTGGGAGAAAAAGAAACGTGAGCAAGACATGTAGAATTAAACTATTGATTTGACGTGCTCTCTCTAAAGGTTTATTGAGGGGGAGATCTATTTATCAATTTACAAAAAATTTTATACACAATTTAATTTCGTTTTCCCGAGTGAATTAAATCGTTAAAAATGAGTTGCGACCCGTGGAAAAATATGCATTTATTTTTATATTTCTGATTTAAAATTATATTGTAAAAATTTCACGTAAATATACTTAAGTAGAAGTCGGAATGTTTACACAACGTTAAAGATCAAGTAAAATTTTAATTGTTTCTTTACTTGTTTCAAGTAACGCAAGCTTACGCTATCTGTCGTAATGTGCTTAAACTAAAGAGGGTCGTTTAGGTCACAGACACTTGTTGAATAGATTACAAGCATTGCAATGAAAGTACATTATAAGAGTAGAATACCTGATCGTTGTAACCTTCAATGTCATCAATAAAAAAGTACAAGTATTTTTCTTCTTTTGTATTACAATACTACCGTTTTGTCTATTATTATAATATGGATCGTTAATTCAGGATGTTGTCAACTATTAAACTCCCTGTACATTATATTTACAATAAAAATTAAATTGTATAACTACAGTCCTCTCACTTTAGTGATGATCGATAAAACATCAACAAAAAAGTGAACATCTACCCTAGGACATGGCTTTTAGCCATATTTCGGTAGGTCAATTTCCTCCACCTCGTATATTGTGAATTGTTGTAAATGCATTGTAGTTTTAGGAAAAAATGTATTTGGGTTACTGTTGTAAAAAAATATGGAAATAAATAAAGTTTTATTATTATTATTTTCCGGAATTTACCTCAAGGACAAAGTTTACCAGACATTACCTGCTAATTTGGCTGAGTTAAAGCAACGAATTAAAGAAGAGATGAAGAATATCCCGCAAGAGATGTTGTGAAAAGTCTTCAGAAATATGTTTAATCGAACACTGCGCTGTCGGGGAGTGGGAGGGGGCAATTTCAACACTTATTGTAAGGTTTTATTAATGTTTTATATTTTTGTAACTATATGATTTGAGTGAAATGAATAAATAAATTCTTTTTGATTGTTTTTAATCTTTTGTTCTGGGTTGCACAACTTATGACCCCCCCCCTGGGTTGCGCGACTTATGCCTCACCCGGTATATAGCTGCAAATTTTTGAGAATAGTTGCGTTTTATATTTCTATTCACAAGTATTAGGTTATTTTAACTTGCAAATTGGAATTCCCGAATTTAAGCAATAAATTTAGAATCTAATTCGTCTGGATTTTAATTATAAATTTTATTTCATAAATTGTAATTCCACGTTAGTCGACTCGTGACAGCCACGTTATTTGTGTAAGTACTACGCATTAGACATTAACTATTTTGCTGTAAATGATAGCAGGTGGAGTACACAATAAATAAATGTAAAATAAAAAGTGTATTTATTAATTAATCAAGCACTCATAAAATTATAATTAATATGCTTTCATATGTTTTGTCAAGATAAAACCGTTCTAACGGTAGTACATTTTTCCTGAAATTGCATATCAGGTTAGCTCGAGACCTGTTGAATAAAAAGATAATTTTTAAATCTTTTACATAGATTAAACGTTTTAATTGCGTCAATTGAATTAAAAATTAATTTTTAATTGTAATAATAAAGGTTTCTTGAGTTCTAATTAGTCTATAAAAAACCTGTTTTGTTCATAATTCTTAAATAAATTGCAGAATACTACTTAAATATGATTGCGCAAACTAATTTACGTATTGTATTCATTGTTATCAAAAATCTTCGGTATTTTTCATATTATCACTGCTTTTTTATGATTTATAACCATATTACTCATGTAAAAGTCTCACTTGAATTTAAAATAATGCATTTTTGAGTCGTCTGTTTTTTTCAATTTTCAGCTACAAATTTTTAACCATTTGAAAATTCGCTGGTACAATTTTTTAACTTTTGGTTGTCACCATAGTATTGGCTGGAAAAGTATGCTTATCAGCACGCCAGGCCCTCTGAAAAGCATTTACTTTACACCCTGCAAATGACACCTTCACTTCATTCACCACAGGATTTAATTGTTTAATGAAATTCATTACTCTCAGAATAGACTAGTGTCTTTACCTCTACGTCTTTTGTTAAGGTAAAGTGGCAGAGTGGACAGGTAGAGTGTTAAATTATTTGCACTTGATCTGCCTGTTCCGGGGCTACAAAAAGTATCTGTTTCTCATCACAAGGTCAACCAATTATACGACTGAAGTATTTAAGAACAGAAGAGGTAGAGGCGTTAAATACACTAGTCAGAGTATCTCCTCTGAGAGTAGTGAATTTCATTATACAGCCAGACTCTGTGGTGAATGAAGTGAAGGTGTCATTTACAAGGTGGAAAGTAAATGCTTTTCAGAGGGCGTGGTATGCTGATAAGCAAACTGTTCCAGTCAGTCAGGAAGACAATTAAACCTCCTCACTCCTTGTTATACTTAGTAAAGCCTCTTGAGGTTCAAACCAGCCTTTCGGCTGATGACCTAAACAACAAACAACCTCTTTTGTTCTTAAATGCTTCAGTCATTTAATTCGCTGACCGTGTGATAAGAAACAAAACTATTTTTTTAGCCCTGGAGCTAGCAGATCGAGTGCAAATAATTTAACTTTCTATCTGCTTTTATGGGTAACTTAAAATCATAATGATATAAATACAGTAAATATTACATACAATCTTTTTAGCTCTGTCGTTAGCACGTTCAGCTTAAATCTGTAGTTGTTTTCCACGAATTAGAAATAATAAAATTACGTTTTGATTAACAATGGGCCTAGCTATTATTCTGATCACGGGAGTTTTTTAAAGCGTACTAAAGCAAGTACGTTATGTTTTATGTAACGGTCCGGAAGTAATGGAACTCGGAAAAAGTTGTTGAAAGATAATTTTGATAGCTAATTCAAGGTTTCGTTCATTGTATTACTTATTGGTAGCTTCTTGAAATTTGTACGTGGTTACCCTTGACCTTAATGAGATATCTCAATTGCAGTTGTTTTGTTAGGTGTTGAATTCTCATGAATACAAATGTGGAAGGTAACTGACTTCTTCTTCATCCGAATGTATTAAGGATATTATTTGTTTACAAAATAAAAGACACAACTTATGATCATTTGTTATTGTTACTAGAGATTATTGTTAAAAATATGGTACTTCTTGCCCCGGTTGTGTAGTGGGTAACATAATTGATTGAATTTCCGGAAATACAAAACTCGATTCCAAATTGCGTTTTAGAAAGTTTAAAAACAATTTCCCCATCAATATTTGTGGTTATTAAAAACTCGATTCCAAATTGCGTTTTAGAAAGTTTAAAAACAATTTCCCCATCAATATTTGTGGTTATTAAAAAAACCACTACATGAACATGATAAAAATACTCCTTCGAAATGCTGGTCTAAGATTATATAGAAAAATGCTAAAAATCATCTTTTATAAAAAACAAATTTCATTGAATTTTGTTAGCAGGCATGAAATTTAGAAATGGATCGGAATAAATATAAGAAAATTAATTATAGTACGGGATACATTCTCAAACTTAAATCATAAATATGGGTTTTTAAATTAACTTTAAACTTGTTCAGTCTCATAACAAAATGCAATTAAAGTTGATTTAAGCTCTAAAATAAGAAATACTTACTTAACATACAAAACTTAAAACTTAACATACGAGATTTCGGAATTTTAAAAATATATAAATATTTCCAATAAATATTTATATAGTTTAAAAATTACTTGCTGGCATAATATACGAATTAATTGCCTTATTAATACTAATTTATTTTAACAACCAATTTCACAATCAAATTAACATTTAATAATCTTATTTCGCGATGTTTGGTATTGGTGTTATTTTATGGAATAGTACATGTGCCTAAATAAATCCATCATAATAAAAGCGGTGACCCACGGGTTGGTCTAGAGGTAAAATCATCGCCGCGAGTCAGCTGTTTAACAGCTGATTTTTGGAGACGAAGGTTCCTTTGTTCAAATCCTAGTAAAGTAAACTAGTAAACTAATAAAAGTAAACTTTTTAACGGGTTTGAATAATAAACAGTGGTTACTGGTGTACTTTGATGGTTGGGATACAATTAACCATACTCTCCAGGAGTGTTCGGCCTGAGTTGGTACAAAACTACACTTTATTTACATGTTATACTTATCATCCTCATCTTATTGGGTTATAAGGTTGCTTACAGTTGTAAATTGAATAGATTGCAACAAACACATTTTAATAGTTTAAAAAAATAAAAAATAAAGGCGCGTTAGCACAATTCGATTTTGATTGATCGATTAGTGTATAATATGGGAAGAACTTATCATGGGAACAAATGTTTTAATCTAGTTTAATTGATTTTAATTAATTTGATTCGAACAGTATTCGTTCTCAAGAGGCGAGTTTGATTGATCAACTAGTGTATAAGGGAAGAATCGAATCGTTCGAACAATGGTTCAATCGAATTGAATCGATTGAAGTTGACAACTGGTCAATAATTTTGAATTTAACTGTTCAATTAATCAATAAAACAAAACAACTTGAATAAACCAGTTTAATTATTTTACGATGGCTTCGAAAAACGTTAAGTGGTCGAAAACTATTATGTTAAAATTTTTAGTATTATACAAATATCATGAGTGTTTGTGGAATGTTAATAGTTCATTATATAAAAACAAAGATGAACGGACAAAAGCAATATTTACAATAATCGCCGGACTTAATCTGCCCGATGTGACTTTAAGCGATATAAAGAACAAAATTAAATCCGTTCGCACTGTGTATAAAAAAGAATTGAAATTGGTATTAAAATCAATATCGACTGGTGCGGGTACGGAACATATTTATAAGCCGAAGCTTTTTTGGTTTCAAATAGCCGATTCCTTTTTGAGAGGATCAACGCAACCAAGAGAAAGTGTGTCAAATCTGGTGAGTAAATCGAACACAATATTATTTTTTCTAATATTTATTTTTATGTAATAACAAACGATCAAACATCATTCTGAGTTCCCAAGGCACAGCGCCTTCGGTCATAAAGTAATCAGCATACTTATTTCAAAGGGAGATTTTCTGTAATTATTGCCTCCTATTTGTCTAATATTTTGTAAAGCAGATTCTTGTGGTATAGATATCGTCTAAAACCGAATATTATTTAGAAATTATTTAACCATCGTTAATATTATTCTGTAATCTGTGCTACACTGCTATCATCAGATCCTTTCCTCTTAATGGTGCACCAGTTTGGTGGCCCGTTCTCTCCTCCATCAACAAAAGAAAACTTTCCTCCCTTCATAATCGCATAGTAAGACAAATTTACAACCTCCACTATCTCGTCAATAATAAAACCGTCCACAACTACGTCTTCACCCTCAGCCTGGAGGAGTTCATACACCGAACTTACACTTCAAGAGTCTTTCACGATACCGGTCAACGCTCTGTACAGCCAGCTATCAGAGAAATCTACACGACACCTCGCCCGCCACAAGTAAAAATTAAAAAGCCATTCCACGATTTTTTATAGACTCCTTACAAACATTCCTATAAATATTTCCTACTAAAAAATTCCCTTCAAAATTTAGTACTATACCCCATTACCTGTAAATTCACTCTCCCTTCTCATCAATATCTGATCTCCTTAAATATTTACAAATTTTCCCAACGAATTAACAACAATAAAACCACTCTCTACTAGAAAGAGCTTCCTTCCCAACACGATTTTCTCGCTGTTATCCCGATTTCGAGCCCATCTTTCCCACAATTATTGATCTGTAATTCCAAATAAAGAAAAATCCCAAAAAAGTTTCTTCCATCCAATTCTCAAAACAAGACAGCCTAGCTATGACGTCGTCATCCCGAGCCCAATCTCATTTTTTTCAGGACTCGGTCTCGAAATTATTTAAATCTTCTACATCCATTAACCCAGGTGGTGTGTAATTTTTAGATGAAAGGCAGCAAAGCCAAGTTATATAATACACATGCTACTTTTGTTATGTTGTTTACTTTGTTTACATCCACAGTTATTGGTTTGTCGTAAACTCGATATCTTGACTGCAATATTCCAAATGCATCCTCGACAATCCGACGTGCTCTAGACAGTATCTAGTTGAAAATCATCTCACTTAATGACATAGTTCTTTGATGAAGTTTTAATTAATGTTGAGAAAAAGGAAACGCTTTGTCATCAACAAGCCCACCATTTGATTGAAAGTGTAATCTACTATTTATATCCGCAGGGCAACTTTCAATAATATTTTGACAAAATCTTCAGCACAGTTTACTTTCCCATTTTTACCTCTGTCAATGAAACAAAAATAGTAAATGGTGTCCACACAAGCAAACAAAATTACTCCAAAGTAACCTTTGTAATTAAAAAACGTTGATCCTCTTATTGGTAGTGCATTTAAAGATATGTATTTTCCATCTTTTGCCCCGCAACAGTTAAGAAAATTCCACCTTATATTGGATTCATCTTGAATGGCCTTCCATTCTTCAAGAGTGTTGAGTGTCTATAAAAAATGTATTAAATTTAAGCTTATGTGAATTTAACAAAATACTTTCTGAAAAAAGGACGAAAAGTCAGTAATTTTTATAGATTTTTGATGTGAGGTCACTCTAATAAACTGAAACGACCATCAACAGGGAGGGGAAGTAGGTACGGTACATTATTAATGGACAAATATTTTTGTTTTCAGAGCAATGACGAAAGAGATTACGCTTCCGCTTCAGATATCTTTCAAAGTAATGATAATGGAAATGTAGATAGCGGGGCGGCTTCTGCTCAGCAGAGTTATTGTGGTCAGGTGGAAAATGATTTTTCACAAAATATTTCAAAAATGCACCGAAAACGTCGACTAGATGTTGTAACAGATGCACTAAACAAACTTGAAAAAATTCGGTCAGGTCGCGATAGCGCTGATGAATTTGACCATTTCGGAAAGTTTGTTTCTGCTCAATTACGAAAAATGAGTGAGTTGGGATCAATTATTTGCCAAGAAGAGATACATTGTGTTAAGGCGACAACGTCTTAGAGAATTAAACATTCAAAATGTAGGTATCATCTGATTCAAGTTATAACAATCTCTATCAAACATTATCATCCTCAGAGAGCGCTAATTCAGTCTTGTCAAATCGTCCCGAACAATCGGGTTTAAATATTTTGACACCAGTACCGCCCCATACTTAAGAAGCAGAATATGTTTTGGAACCAACAGAAGAAACGATAGCGACTTATTCTGTTTGATTCACGAGTTCATTTCGTCAGTAAATTACATTATTTTTTTTTTAATATTCATATATAATTTTGTATTGCTTCAGGTTAACAATAAATATTTTTTGTTTACAGAAACTATTCAATTTTAATAATTAATTAAGCGTACAAACTTACCCTAATAAATTTCTGTAACGCATCGTAATACATTTTGTACAATCGGATATCGTATTCTTTGGTACTTTGCAAAGACTGGTAATAATTGCACAGGTATAGCCCGTTGCCAAATAGTACAGTTAGTTCTATCGCTGATCACTGTAGGGAAAATTAGAAAAAGATTACAGTGTATTCTTTTTCTAGTTTTCCCAGTTTTTTAAAAAAGCCCAACTTTTCCCCAACTAAAAGAATTCTTTAAATTCGTTTTTTGTCTTTTAGAGCTATTTTCCTTAGGCGTGTCTCCAATGCTCGTAATTTTGGCTGTCGTAAAGTCCAATTACGACCCAATAAAGACTTTTGCATAATTAATTTATTAGCAAAAGTTTGTTAATTTTGAAAAAAATCATAATTCTGTAATTTAAAATTTTTGAAATTATATTAATACCAGCACTGACAATTCATTTGTTGTCAACTTAAATGTCTTATTGACAAAACTAAAATTGAACAAGGCCAATGTAATTGAACAGTATACCGTTGAATTTTTGTTGAACATGCAATTGATCAAATAAAATCACCTTATCAGAACCCGACTTCATAATCCTTCAGACAAACTGATTGGTATTGCCTGGATAGTAAATAGCATTGTCGAAACTTTAATTAAATTATTTCTTTATGTACTTCGAAAAATTTTCTCACGGCTTTTACCAATTTAATTTTCCGATATTACGCGAATCCCGAAAGTGCCCTTGTTATATCCTTGTAAAAAAGTTTTATATCCTTTCGTCAGAACTCAGTATTTGGATAAACTCAATCTCCATTAAAAATACATCACACCAAATTTTTCGTTTAAAATACATGGCTTTTTGCTTGAAATGTTGTTATTTTCATTACTTTCATTTCCAAATTTTTAATGATTCACAAAATTGCTAATTGGATCAGAAATCACTCCTCCATACGTACAAAAATTCCCAATTGAGAAGGCATTACACTACTTGGAGAATGTTTACTGTTTACATGTGTAGGAAATATTATTTGACTTTGTGTGAAGATTTCAAACGAAAGGACAGCAACTTATCAAAACCGTAGGGAATCTTTCTTTATTATAATAAAAAACCTACACTTGTGTTGATTTATAAACAATAATCTTCAAAAGAGTAACTAATTGTGCACAAGTAATAATGTTAATATTGTAATTATAACTTACGTAATTACTTCTTAACATACCTAATCGTGTATTACTTAACCTCGTATTTATTTAAAGTAACCTTGTAAATTGAGTAATAAACATTTTTATTAATAAGAATACTTGGTTATTTTGTTTCGTATATTATTTGTAGGTGATGTGAAATCATCCGACAGGCTTATTTATTTAGATAGAGAGGTGCTTATCGTTTTACAAAATAATGCCGTTATTTATTTCGGACTTTATTAATGAAGGCTTACTTACTTTGGATAATCTTAATTGTATTGTTTAATAGATTCAGTTTTAGGTGTTACTATATTAAAATTGACATGATAAGTATCGTAACTGTTCGTATGCAAGCCTACACAGTGGAACCCGGGTTTGATTTCCGGCTAGGATCTGGGAATTTTAACACACTGAAA
The DNA here is from genome assembly GCA_035578175.1 of Catonia carolina. Classification (NCBI taxonomy): domain Eukaryota; kingdom Metazoa; phylum Arthropoda; class Insecta; order Hemiptera; family Achilidae; genus Catonia; species Catonia carolina. Next base: position 86,463,384 of record JAQMRL010000008.1, on the reverse strand, counting down.
CTCACTGTTCCATAGTCCACATTAGCTAATTTTACTTAAAATAAACCAACGAAAATTAACTATCTGTAAATATTACTTCTAATTATAAATACAGTATAATCCGCTTAATTCGATTTTCATGGGTCCGACAAAAATTAGCGTCTTAGGCGGAAAATCGTCTTAGCCGAAAAGCGGCTAAGACAATCTTAGGAGAGTACTTTTTAAAGAAATCATTATTGAAGGGAGAAAAGTGTTTATGTTTTAACATTCTGCGTTATGTGAGAAAATATAAATAACAATAATTACATAGGTTATACGTAAATAAATATATAGGTCGTCTGTAGTAGCCTACATAAATAAACGTAAAGATACATACCTTTTTTTGAACATCACGTTTAATTAAAAAAAGAACAAACAAATAACCCCACTAATACATATGTACATAAATACTGTGTAACTAATAAACGATATTTCCATAACTGATTTTTAGTCATTAATTTTGATGGCATATTAGACGGAATTGAATGCGTATTAAGTGGAAAAATATACACGTGTTTTACCTTATTAATCAAGGGACTTCACGAAAACCACGTTTTAAGCAGAAATTCGTTTTAGCCGTGAGCGTATTAAACGGATACTACTGTACCGTTAAAATAAATCGTTAGAATAACGTGGCAACTAGCAAAATGTTGGAAGTGTTCGAGATATAGCTAGCTCTACCTCAGGATGCTGACAGTATTGTGGTTGGACCATATTACAAATGGAGGTTCTTGAACGGACGAAAAAAGAAGAATATTTACTAATATTGTAAAAAAATCACGAAATTCCCAATACCTAGAGTACATTATGTGAAATTAAATATTAAAAATTAGTATTCGATATCTATGATAGTTTTTTCAGAGTGTTATTCAAGAAAATAATGGTAGATAATATGGTTCCTATAAGATTCCTGTAAGATTCCTGTATAGATAATATGGTTACCAACATCCAAAACGGTTGTAAGAAGTTGAAGACTAGCCTACGGTACAAAATGGTAAGAACGGTTACCAAAAACACAGGTAGTACTTTCATGACTTTACCACATCGTCAGCAACCAGTTCAGAGCCTTCACATTGAAAATATGGTTACAAATATTTTTGTAATTAGTTCTAGGATTGCTTAGAAATTAAGACAACAAAGGAATCAGTGACACAATATTTATGACTAACACAGATTCCTGTATTCGTCACATTACTACTAGCTAAGGAGGTTTAGAACTTGTTGACAATGTAATATGCAATTATATATTTTAATGTGAAAATTTTGTGATTTAGATGGGCTGACGATGATGTAAAGCCACAAAAGTACCAAGTACTTTTTTTTAGTTGGTGTTTTTGGCGTTCTTTCTATTTTGACCATATTCTGGTGGTACATATTTATTTACTCACCAGGTTGGTTTATAGGTAAAGTCGTCGCCATGAGTCAGCTGTTTAACAGCTGATTTTCGGGGACGAAGGTTCCTGGTTCGAATCGTAGTAAAGATAGTTACTTTTATAAGGATGTGAATACTAGACAGTGGTTTACTTTGATTGTTGGGGTTCAATTAACCATACTCTCTCAGGAATGGTCGACTTGGGCCTGTACAAGACTGCACCTCATTTACACGTCATACACATCATTCTCATCTCATTGGGTCATGGGGTTGCTTATTGCTATGAATTGAAAAGATTGCTACGTACACACATTACTGATAAAAAAATAAAATATTTATTTATTTATTTACCTAATAAATATAAATCTTGTATGATGGTTCATACGCTGGCTGTTTTAACATTATTGTCTTCGGTTTTGTCCTGATTATTTTGTTTACCCCAATATAAATTTTTTTCGAGGTTTTCTTGTAAGAAAAATATCTTAAATAAGGTATAAGAATAAACGAAATAAAAAGTATTTTCCAAACATTTCGTTAGAGTTTCTGCTGTAACTATTAATTTAATAAATTCCTTTCCAAAGAATATTAAAACGAACTGGACCTTAACATTTAAAATCTTGAAATTACTTAACATTCTGCGTTCTACTTGTTACTTTGCACAAACTACCGATTTAGGTAAACCGGTATAAACAACCTAGAACAAATTATACAACTAGAAAAAAAGAAAAAAATAAACCTGAAAGATGTTTTTATACAGCCAGAAAATATTTTGGCATTTTTCATGTTATTGTAAAACAAAGGTCGATTGATTTTAAACTTTGTCTAAAACAAATGATAGATTTTCTCTACCATACTCTTATGGCACATCTATCTCTCTGCAATACAAACTTTTATTATCTGTACCTCTTAGCCTACCAAATTCATAAAAATGCAAATTCAGAATGACATATTTCTTGACCTAGATTTATAAAAAAAGCCGTGTTAAAAGAAGTATCATTTTGAACGATAAATTTTTACCGATTTAAATGAGCAAAATATAAGAAATCACTTATTGATGCTGAACTGAGGTCTGTACCAAAACGGTTAAATTAAAACTTGTAGGTTTTCGATTTAATATAATTTTAATTACATGTAGACTACGCTTTTGTTAAAATGCTAGTTAAAGCTGGAAACTTAACAAAAACTTTTTTCCACCACGAGAGCATAACTCCCTTACGAGTTTACCTAGACATGCAGCTTCTCCGTCATGTAGAGCACAAAAAAATGTAGTGATTCGATTTTAATAAAAATCGTAGAAGGCGTTATTGAGAATATTGCAAAAAAGTAAAAAATCACACGAATAAACTGCTATATCGTTTGATCAATTTTGATAAAAATGTTTGTGTCGCCCTTGTGGTATCCAACTTGAGTTTCAACTTTTTCTACGATCTCTCGTTTTTTAGTTATTATGCACATACACACGGGCGCGCGCAAAAATACTAACACTTTTATTTCCAGTGAAATTTCAAAAATTTGATACGAAAACAATTTTCCTTGCCTAATCAGGGCAAGAGAAAGTAAAAATAGTCACCAAATAAGCCAAGATTAAAATTTGCGATCTGTATAAAAATATGTAGGTAGATATAAAAATAAAATACTAAGAATACTAAAATACTTCACGGTTACATAAATAATACAGTTATATTTCTTAATAGGCAGTATATTTTTAAATATAAAATGTGATGCCAAATATTTTTGTATTAACTTTGGCTAGTACCTATAACATATTTTTTGCTCGATTCGTAACTAATTATTCGCATCTGTTACTTCCCGGATATGATAATCACTTAAATATAGCTATAATAAATAAAATATATTCAAAATTTCTTGTATTATTAGTATAATAAAGTTCAACGGACTTTGACTGTAGCCTACTGTTTGTAAGAAAATTTAGTTATGAAGAAACATCTGTTTCAAACTTGAGGAAGTTGATTGTGGGAAATTATTGTCTACGTTAGTTTGTTTCCCAGTAAGTTAGTATTACATGCACTGATTTATAGTAATTTCAGAAAAATACCATTTACGTAGTACCACAATACATTCGTGGCCCTTGTAAACTCCGTTACCAAATTTCTTTAGCATTTTTATACATGACTGCCAAAGTATCAAGGTTTATTTTCAAGAGAGTTGTCTAGTAGATATTTTGAACTTCTTTCTTAAAAATATTAGTAACTATCACATCTATTGACATCCATAAGTGTTCAAGAAATAATTTTGAAGCCATAAGTCTAGAATTCAGATCGGCTGGTATGACCATTATCAGAAAAATGATAGATGAATGATGACCATAATAACTGTGGGACTGAAATTCAAATGGTCAAAAATTTCAGCCTGGTAGGTTTATTGGTTTCTGAGAAAAATGTACCTTAGTGTTAAAAATCTAAATTTACGGGAAAAGGTAAGAAACAAGAAGGCACAAATCAAAAACAATTATACGCAAACAAGTAAATTTTCCATCAACAGCTGTTGTTTAGAAAGCTGAACCAACAGCTGAAAATATTAAAAACCGTGATGCAGATATTTTAAAAACTAAAATTTCTTTGCTCTAAAACGAGCAGTATAAAATTATGAAAAACTATTAGTTCTTCGTAAAATGATAATTTTTCTGTGTAAACCTGATAAAAACTTAATTTTTTCATAAAAAAATATTTTTTTGATGTAATTTAATGTTTTTCTGATAGATCTAGGCCTAAACTATTGAAAAACATAAAAAAACCAAAAATTGAAATTTTGAGTTAAAGCCATCGTGCAATCTCCCCTTAATGCTTTTCTTAAACAGGTATTAAGTACAATGATGAATTAAAAAAATATATAAACATTTTTTCCAATGGATTTTCACAAGATGTTGGAGGAATTCTCTTTTCCAACTACACATTTAACTGCATGTAACGGAATGAAGAAATTTAGCAAATTTAAACAAAATTATCAGAATTTGCATTAGAAAAATCTTAGTAAATTTTAAATATATTTTTTGTTACTGTAAATTTACGATCTCCTCTTATAGAACAACGAGTAAAATTGTTGCGAGTGTGAATCATGAGTGACGTACCGGGTATCACTACAAATTCCAAATTGTTTTTTTGTGTTCTTGACGTTAAGGTATTAAAATATATCTGTAGGATATAGTCTCTGCAGTCTTCTGTGTGCATCACTGTTGTCTAGGGGATTGATTACTTCCGGATTCTGATGATTTTTAAGTCATGTTCAGTAACTGGTGCAAAACTTTAGTAATTTTTCTAGTTCTGTGAGAGTGTTTGTGTATCTGGGCCTATGTATTGCAGTGTTGGTTATGCACCTAGACGAGTCTGTCAGTTTCGAAGTATCTTTTATTGAAACAAACTGAAAAAAATTGAACTTCATTGAAATTTGAAGTGGCGTTTATGCTAAAAATAAACTGTTTTTAAATACCGTATCTCTGATAGTATTTTTTAAGTTACGGATTTTTTAAATTCCTGACATTCCCATGGCGTAAAAAATACAGTTTAATAATAACTGTGAATTAACTTTTCAATCTAAATCCAAAAGAATAATAATAATTTTACATTGTCGTTAACCGATTAATTAGGGATTGGGTGTATTAAGAAGGCGTCATTAGTGCTTCAGTAATTTATCTAAAGTACTTAAATAGTTTTAACACACCCTTAAAATAGTATGTTAATGATACGGGTTTAAAATTTAAAGAAAAATATATTTGAATTGATTACCTACAATAAAAACTGATGATAATTTATAATAATTGCCACTTCAGATTCTGTAAACATCTACTTTACAGGATAAGTAGATGATTGAACCTATCAAGAACCCATCAATGTCAAAACCTTTGTCATTTTCATAGTAATTTTTGATCGTGTAGATCAAAACCATAATGGTTTTGTCTTTTGTTTTAATTGTCAAATTTGTTTATTTTTCGTATTAGAACATGAAAAATTATGCCATTTTTATAAAAACGAACTAAAATTTTTAAATTATCTTGCACTGTAATCTTGAACAAACAAAACGTTTAGTTTTATCTCAGGATTCTATAGTGTAGACCAATTATAGTTTGTGTAACTTGAGATCTAGAGTTACCAATGTTGATGTTTTGTTGAGAAATATGGATGTGGATCGTGAATTCATGAGAATATTTATTAAACCAGAAGGAAAAATTCCCATCTTGGTCATTTATACAGGAGTTGTAAGTACGAGCTATTAAGTCATATTCTAGAAGGGAAAGATTTGGGTAGGTGCAGACCTGGTCGAAGGAAATCCTCATAGTCAAGAATATTAGAGACTGAACTAACTTAAATACATACATTCTTTTGAGAGTTATTTACAAGATTTGTTTCCTATCTTCGTTAATAGAGTCGGCGCTCCAAGAAGAAGTAGAGATCTAAAGATTTTGCTGGATTTTCCCTGAAACATTTTTAAATTGGCTATGTTACCCTAAATTAAGAGATCTATTATCCAGTTAATTTTTTTTTAAAAATGACTGATGATTAAAACTTTCTACGTTCAATAAATCAATAAATTGCTTATGAACGCCTCCGTGATGATTTTTTTTTGTATAGTTGCTGTAAACTGAACGCTTAAACTTAAAGCTAAAGGTCACATTTTCTATTTCCGTCCAGGGTCTAAAAAGTTATAACACCATTAGTCGCTAATGAGCAAGATGTTGATGCAGGTGACTTGCGCGCTAGCCTACAAAGCGGAAGGTCCCGGGTTCGATTCCCAACTAGGGTCTGGAAATTTTCAAACGTTAAAACCTACCTTAACAGTATTGAAACCCACAGTAATAGGTGGAACACTTTAGAGATGTGCACAGATCGGCGTACCTTGTATTTCTTTTGTAGTTTAACACAATGGATTTATTTATTATTTTACCACTAAATGTGATTCTAATTTTTTCTACATCCTAAACTCACTAAATCTGCGTAACCGCAGATGAATATTGGTATTTTACATCTGTCAAGGTTATGTAAGGTTTGGTCTTGTAGCTCACTCGTTCTGAAGACTTTCTCTTCAGCCGTTAGCCAACTTTTAATTAATTAGAATACGCGTATCATTAATTTTATTTTGTTATCTCAGTTACTGTCGTCAATTAACGGTTTACTATATTCGTAGTACAATCTAAAAAGAAAACAATAACATAAAAAAAGAAATAACTTACATTAAAATATACACCTCAATGATGTAGTTCATTGTCTTGATTAGGCTGTAAATTTTATTACAGGTAGACTATTGGTTCTTTTGTTACCGATTAATAAGAACTTACTTTGCATGTTCAAAATCATATTTTTAAAACGGTAAACCTGGTGCAATATATTTTAAATGGAGATTCTGTTTGCCTTTAAAAGCAGAGTTCCAACGAACGGATTTAGAAAAGAAGAAAACATGTTGTAAAGAGGACACTTCCAGGATACCTCTGCAAGAAATCCAAAAAGTAAAATGGTAAAAATTGGTAAAAGCCGTAACAAGATATTCCCAAGTAAATAACAAAATAATTCATGTTAAGTTTAGATGGTGCTACAATTTTGGCGGCGGCGTTGCAAAGTTTTTTTTTTTTGAATAGTCGTTACGTTGACGGGAATTGTCTATTATATACGTATTTCTTTACACTGATACAAAATATTGCGTAATAAACCCCAAAACAGAAAGAACCAAAACATTCAATTTACTTGTCCACAACCATTTGTTACCACCCGCCCGCACACGCTCTATTTTATGTTATGCAGAACCGGTCCCGTAACGACTTATTTCGATCGGCCCGACGACACTTTTCCTTTACTATTCAATTATTGAATATCTGACTACAAAGGCGTTAACTATTTTTACACCTGCATCTAATATTTTTTTGAATAATCGAAATCCTTCGCCACTATTCTGGAACATTGTAGAAATAAATAAAAATAAAACCAAACGTTTCTACTATTTTTGATTTCGTAGAACTCCGATTCAAAACATCTCGTTATTGGCAGTTCACTATCCTTGTTCAACTCCCCATAATACATAATTCTTACAATAAACAATCTATTCCATCAACCAATTCTAGAATAACACTAAACACTGTTAAAATTTTTTTGTATTTATTTAGCTTTGTTCTACACGTGTAATTTGAAGTGTAAAATTTTTATTGGCTAATTACTATAAAGTGACTTGTGAAGATGAACACTGTAAAACATTTAATATTATTTTGTTGTTAGTTTTAATGTAATAACATTTTCAGTTCTAGTCAAAGGTTTCACACAAATTTCTTGACCACTCCAAGCGAATGCCTGGTCAGACTCCTGTACATGTTCTGTGTAGCAATATAAAGTTCCCATGCCCTGCCCACAAAATATTTGACATCATAAAGTTCATAGTTGCCCATAAAAGGCAGGTGGATTGTTAAATTATTAGCATTCGATCTGCTAGTTCCAGGGCTATTCTTCTCACAGCATTATCAGCTAATTATATGACTGAAGCATTTAATAACAGAAAGTAAAGATTTTTTTGTCATCAGTCTCGACTGGTTTGATGCAGTTCTCCAAGCTGTTCTATCTTGCGCAAGTCGTTTCATATCTACATACCTGTAACTCATCACCTCATTATTTACACTTAATCTGTTTGTTGTAGGGCTAAAATAAATAGTTCTGTTTCTTATCACATGGTCAGCCAATTAAATGACTAAATCATTTAAGAATAGAAGAGGTAGTGTTGTAAAAGATACTAATCAGAGTTATCTCCTCTGAAAGTAATGAATTTCATTATACAGCCAGACCCTGTGGTGAATGAAGAGAAGGTGTCATTTGCTAAGTGGATAATATGTGCTTCTCAGAGAGCCCGGCATGCTGATAAGCGTACTTTTCCATTCAGTGAGGAAGGCAATAGTAAACCCCTCACTCCTCGATTTACTTAGTAAAACCTCTACAGGTTCAAATCAGCCTTTCGGCTGATGACTTAAACAACACAACACAACCTACATCTTATAATATGCTTTACATATTCTAATCTTTGCCTTCCCTTACAATTTACTCCCTCAATATTACCCTCCATTATTAATAGCTCAATACCTGGATGTCTTAAGATATGCCCCACTAGCCTATCCCTTCTTCTGATAAGATGCTTCCATATACTTCTTTTTTCATCCACTCGCCTAAGAAACTCTAAATTACCTACTTATTTTGTCCACCCACCTAATCTTTAACATTTTGCTATAACACCACATTTCAAAAGCTTCTATTCTCTTCCTTTCTACAGCCCCTATCATCCACGTTTCACTATCGTATAACGCTTCACTCCAAACATAGTGTTTTAGGAAATTTTCTTAATCTGTAAATCAATGTTTGTAGATAGTAAGCTTTTTTCATTTCAAAGGCTTTTCTAGCTTGAGCAATTTTGATACCATTTGTGCTTCTCCCATCCTTTGTTATTTTACTCCCTAGATAGCAGAATTCCCCAACTTCCGAGGTAGAGGTGTAAAAAACATTAGTCACAGTTATCTCCTCTGAGAGTAATGAATTTTATCATTATTCAGCTAGACCCTGTGGTGAATGAAGTGAAAGTGTCTGCAGGGTGAAAAGTAGATGTTTTTCAGAGGCATGCTCACTCCTCTTACTTAGTAAACGTGTAGAGGTTCTAATTTAAACCAGCCTTTTTTCTGACCTAAACAACAGAGTTTATTAATTAACTAATTTAATTATTCCTTAATATCGACATTCCTTACTTTATAACCATTTTCTTTCATTTAACCTGAGTTCTAATTTCGGTTTGGATAAACGAAAAACTAAGGTATTTGAATATTGGTTTATCTTGCATTATAGTTTTGGTCAAAAGCAAACTTTTCGAAATATTTTTGTTTTTGCTGTTTCAGTTAATTGTATCATAAATAACAAGGCAGTAAATAATAGTCTTAATAATTCATAAAATTATGTAATTACTGTTAGCATCTATTGAATATTTTTATTGTTATTGATAAAGTATTTTTATATCACCTTGAGGTAAAATTTTTCATTTTCCTTGACAAATGTAACAAAATGACCGTAACTAATACCAGAATATTTCCTTATAATATATTGTTAAATTGATTGCTATTTATTTACGCGATGTATTTAAAAAAAACTGAATATTGCAATTACGTCTTCTAAAGGGGTTTTCTGATGTTTTGTACGATTAAATATATTTAAATTATACCGAAAAAGCAAGGCCTAATTAGTTTATTGGGAGTTGTATTTTAGTGTGTTGTTAAGTAATAGTCTTAGATTGTAAATTTCATGTTGTAGATAAAAATAATGTTGTCGCTCAAAATTTTTTAAAGAACGTACGTCACCAGTATTCTATATTTAAGTAATAGTCTACGAAAGTAAATTTCATGTTGTAGATAAAATAATATTATCGCTCAAAATTTTCTAAAGAACGTACGTCAACAGTATTGTATATTTAATGCAGGCCGCATTGGCGTAGTTGGTAACGTGCTCGCCTCTTATCATACGGTCTTGGGTTCAAATCCCATTCAGGCACGCCATATTTTCATTGGTTACAAAAAATCATTTCATCCTTCACCGTCTCCATTAGCAGTAATTGCAGAACAGTCGGACGTTAAACAACAAAAAAAAACCAGTGTTCTTCCAGACGGAAAATATCTTTTTATGATTTTTTTTGTTGTTTAGGTCATCAACTGAAAGGTTGATTTAGACCTCTAGAGGTTTTACTAAGTAAAACGAGGAGTGAGGTGGTTTACCCAATGCCTTCCTCACTGAGTTGAAAAATATGTTTATTAGTATGGCCGGGAAAAGCACATAATATTTTCCATCCTACAAATGACACCTTCACGTAATTCACCACAGGGACTGGTTGTATAACGAAATTTATTACGCTCAGAGGAGATAACTCTGACTATACTCTGTTTCACGTTCCGAATGCAGTCTTATGAGAACCCGTTGTGTTATCAGGCGTACGGAAAACATCAGCCCTCCTCCGCCGACACCATCCGAAGGTCACCGGCAAAAATATTTGGAGTTTCGCTTACCACGCTCTAACAAGCTCATTTTTAATCTAAAATTTCAGAAAAATATACTTTCGCTTCCTAATGAATAGTATTTTATTACGCTGTAAATGTTATTATTATAATCTAATAATTAGATAAGAGACCGTAGGTACGTATGACTTCTCTCTCTTCGTCACCCTCACGTCGAGCCAGGGGAGTTTTATTACCATTTTTAGACCTTACCGAGAGACTAACGACTGTTATTCAAACAAGATTAAACAATAACCTTTCTTTACTTTAAAATAATTAAAAAAGACAATAAAATTGGTAAAAATTCCAGTACTTTAATAAATTTTTCGGTACCTGATCTTTAAAACGATACAAATATTAACTATGTTTTCGTATTAAGTTATTCAATAGGAGTTTGTAAACGAGAAAGTGTGGCGTGTGGCGCGGAGTCGATATTTTATTTAGATTAGTAGCGCTCAAACTTCCATATGAGATACATTGCTTGTGGACTTTCCACACTTCATTCTGAACGTGAAATCAATTATAGTGTTTTTTACACCCCTACCTTTTCTGTTTTAAATGATTCAGTCATTTGATTGACTGACCATGTGATCGGAAACAGAACTATTTTTTGTAGCCCTGGAATTAACAGATTGAGTGCAAATAATTTAACTCTCCACCTGTTTGTTATGGGCAGGATTTATTTTTTTGTAATTTCTTTTATTAAGGTAAAACATTCGGTTAACTGAACTTTAGATGATCGGGTTCCACATAAATATTTGTTTTATAAATAGTACTATATAACCGAAAAAATATTTAAAAATTCGCAGATTCAGTCATCCAGGGTAAGTCTTGGAATATGTATCTCCTTTAACACGGGTGGATTATAGTTTGTAGACCTACATACAGTTTCACTCGAGGAATTTCAAAAGAATCTCTTCCAAAACATAAGTATCATCAAATAATCACTTAATTTAGTTTAAAACGAAAAAGATATTTTATATTTTGCTAAATATGTTTATTGCAGATTTAAATATTCGTATAATTTATTGCCTGATTTTACGAATAAGATAAGGAAACGAATCGCATATTTTTCATAAACATGACGGTCGAAATATTTATTTCAAAGGATAAAATCGGCCTTTAAATGAAGCACAAAATTGTTGAATTAAATGACTACGGTTAAGTTCCACTTGGATAATATCCAAATTTTAAATATTTGACAAAATGTCAAAAAGGTATGGAAAATATTTTAACCAAAACTGATTTAATTCCGTATTTAAAATTTGCAACATTCAACCTTCTTTGTATTGAGGTCTTTTTAAGAGTTGTACTTTCATTTAAGAAAGTTTTGTTTTCTTTCTGCAGAATTAATTAGAAATCAAATATAGAAAATAAAAATTAAACAAGTGTAAAGATGATCGTCTGTATTTCAAAACTTTTATTTAGGTAAATTTATTAGTTTATATTTTTCTTATTTGCTAATTCAAGATAAAATTACGAGTTCTTTCGTGTAGGCGTTCATTAACTTATAATTTCCTACAACTTAAGATTCTGCCCGTAACAGACTGGTGGAGTGTTAAATTACTTGCACTCAATCTGTTAGTTGCAGGGCTGCAAAATACAGTTCTGTTTCTTAACCCATTATCAACCAATTAAACGGCTAAATCATATAAGAACAAAAGAAGTAGGGGTGTAAAAGAAACTAATCAGAGTTATTTCCTTTGAAAGTAATGAATTTCATTATAAGCCATATCCTGTGGTGAATGAAGTGAAGGTGCCATTTGCAGGGTGGAAAATGTGTGCTTTTTGGAGGGCTTGGCATGCTGATATGCATACTTTTCAACTCAGTGAGGAAGGTAACGGTAAACCACCTCACTTCTCGTTTTACTTAGTAAAACCTCTAGAGATTCAAGCCATTCGGCTGATGGCCTAAAGAACAACACTTAAGATTAAGTATTGTACAAATCGATAAAAATACACATATTTTATTATTAAATAAATACAGATTAATTATGTTTCATTAAAATTTCCATAAATAATAAAATTATTTTTGGTACGCAATTTAAAATCTATTAAGCATAGAATCGATATCTTTACTAGTAGTCACAAAACAAAAAGAACAACATAATGGCGTGAGTAACTTTGTTCTGAAATTCTCTAGATTAATTTTTTTATTAGCTAAAAAATATTTTTATCATTAAGCCTAAATTAATTACGTTTTTTTATTAAAACAATGCAATATTTCCTTAAAAATAAACGTAATAATTTTTTATTCTGAAATAATTCAGTCTTAATGGTTACTATTATTGAAAAATTATTTTTGAAGTATATTTTTTATTCCCACGATTTAAGAAAATTTACTACATTGTTTCATACTATGCACATAAAAATATTTTTAGTTAAAATTGCATGTTTTCAAAATGGAAATTTAAATTATTGTATATATTTATTTTAAATTCGATACTGGATTATACAATATGATTCAGAAGTATTATGTTTACAACTTTCGAAGAGTTTTTGTATCGACCTATGAAGATTTTCCATTAGTAGTACATGTACGTACTTTAATATTGAAGTAAACAATGTCTTAATTAAGTTATGTAACAAGTTTCATCCGAAGTGTTTGTTGTAAAATTTCAGTAATTTAATTGGGCCTAATATATTAGTTATTGAATAAAAAGACAAATATTGTTAATTCATTGTGTACAAACACGAAAACAAAATAATTCAATAACAATAAAATAATAATGTTGAACAAACACTTAAAAAATCTTGATCGTTTAAAAATGTAGTTAATACTTGTGTTATTGGGCACGTAGAAGTTACACAATCATACTAATATTTAGGTCATTAGTGGCTGTACTACGAGTATGTCTACTGTAGGATTTATTTAAATTATCTACAGATTAACTCTCCTTATCGTTATTTAGGTCATCAGCCGCAATTCTGGTTTGAACCTCTAGAGGGTTTACTTTGTAAAACGAGAAGTGAGGTGGTTTGCCATGCCTTCCTTACTGAGTGGAAAAATATGCTTATCAGCATCCCAGACTCTCTGAAAATCATCTATTTTCCACCCTGCAAATAAATACTTCACTTCATTCACCAAATAGTCTGGCTGTATAATAAAATTTATTACTCTTAGAGAAGATAACTCTGATTAGTATCTTTTGCACCTCTACCTTTTCTGTTCTTAAATGCTTCAGTCATATAATTGGCTGATCATGTGATAAGAAACAGAACTATGTTATGTAGCTCTGAAACTAGCAGATCGAGTGCAAATAATTTAACATTCAACCTGCCTTTTAAGGGCAAGATTAACTCTTAAAATCTTTCAAAACTAAAATTTTACAGTTGAAAGATTTTGAAATCTTGCTCCAAAAAGGAATTCAATATTAATTTAAATTTACCGTTTGCAGTTAACTTGATTCTAACGCGATTTTTTTACTATTAAGATACTGGCGGCGAAATTAGACACTTGGATTTAATATGAGATCAAACGTTCGTTTCTAAATTGGACTTCTAACATCAACGGCGACCTGTAATATACGAATCTACTTTGAATTTTAACACTCCACTTCCCTTATAGTATTACATTAACTGCTCCAAGGGAGGTGGAGGGTTTTTGTAGTTGTGTGTTTTGGAGTTTTGGGTCAAGTGATCAGGCGGCGGGTCTTTGGGTGGTAGGCGGTTGCAGCCTCCATGGGTCTTAACAAGAACGCATCAATTGAGCTCAACACTTCTTCCCCATCGTGGTGAATTGAACATGAGTTTTTCTAGTCGCCTTATATGGAAAAATAAAAAAGAACTATGGAAATATGAATAAAATTTAAGAAAATTAATTGCATAAAACTAATTCAGATGGATAACATAGTAGTTATAACTAATTTCAATGCATTTATATAATCAAGTCATTAAATATTGATAACTAAATTATAAAATCAATATTGAAATACTAATAAACGCATATGCCGATGTTTAATCAAGATAAATTAATTTAAAATAATCGTTCATAGATTTACATTACAAATTGTCCTATATTTGTTTAATTATTGTTTAAAAGTACACAGAATTTTTTACAACAGTCTTTTTGTTGAAAATAATATTAGACTACCTATAGACGTTTTGGGTGAAGTTGTGAAAATTTTCCATACTTCAGCTAGGAATTATATCAAAATTTCACGAGTAAAAATCAGTCGTGTGCCCAAACTGATTTTCGGTAGTTGTAATTCGGTAGGAATTTACATTATTTATTCTTCCTATTTGTTTTAAAACTATGTTAACTAAAAAATTGTTTATTCAAGTGAAATTCTAAATTCCTGTTTCCTGTTGACCCACCGGGTTGGTCTTGAGGTAAAATCGTCACTGCGAGTCAAGTGGTTTAACAGCTGATTTTCGGAGACGAAGGTTCCTGGTTCAAATCCTAGTAAAAGTACTTGTAATCGGATTTGAATACTAGACAATGGATACCAGTGTACTTTGATAGTTGGGGTTCAATTAACCGTACTGTTTCAGGAATGGTCGACCTGGGTTTGTACAAGACTACACCTCATTTACACATCATCCTCATCTCATTGGTTCATGGGGTCTTATTGTTCTGAATTGAACAGATTGCAACGTACCGAAATTAGGGATTAAAAAAACAATACAAAATTGGTAGCTTCCAATGGTTAAAGTGATTGCGCTGCACACTGTTCAGCAAAGATACTGGGTTCAAATCCGGACTGGAGTCTGAAATTATTTAGACGTTGAAACGCACCGATTTTATACTGTAACTCATAGTGGTCGCTTTTAACAAAAGTTGTTGATACGACTTTGTGTAAAAACTATTATTGCATTTTTACAACCGATTACACTGGTACATTTCCGATTGAAAAATTTCTTTCATTATTATCTCCATAATTGGAAATTACGAAATTATGCGTAAATTAACTAGCATGCATTCTTCGATAAGATCTTAGATATAGATAAATGTAAGATAGAATTATTGGATAATTTATTAATTTTATGAAGTAGGTTTGAATAAGTTATTGGTTTTTTACTTTCTCTTGCCCTGTATGAATATATGGAAGGAAAGTATTGTTTTCATGTTGGTTTTTCGAAATCGAGTTTTTACGGGATTTACACGTTTTCAACCCGCCTGAACAAAAAAAAGTTTTTTTTTTAGTGATTGGTGTTTGTGTGTGTGCGCGCCGTGCGTGCGTGCGTGCGTATGAACACAATATCTCAAGAACGGAACATCGTACGATATTGAAATTTGAAACTTAAGTTAGGTACCACTACAGCACCGGACATAAACATTTTCATAAAAATCGCTCAATAGGAAGTAGTAGTTTATTTGTATAATTTTTCACTTTTTTGTAATTTTCTCAAAAACGCTCCTACGAGTTTTTTTTAAAAATCGCCTCATTTACTACAATTTTTATACTCTACAAAATAAGGTAAGCGCTATGTCTGCTGAAATTCTTGAAGAGGTTGTGCTCTCGTAGAAAATATTGTATTTTTTTTAAGATTACGGCCCTGATATGCATTTTAAAACAAAAATGTATGTAATAAAACTTGTAGAACATTTAAAAACCAACAACTTTTATTTAAAACATTTTGTACAAAGCTTAGTTTAGTAACAATTAGTGATATTCTGGGTTTTTTTTCATGAAAGTCTGTAAAAAGTATATATATGATTTTTTAAGATTGCGGCCTTAGTATGCATTTTAAGACAAAAGTGTATACAAGTAAAGTTATAGAAAATTAAAAACCCTACAACTTTTATTTCAAGCTTTTTCTTCTACAGAGTCTAGTTTAGCGTCAATTAGTGATTTCCCGTATTTTTGGTTTGAACAGAAGTTGATTTTCATTTTTTCTCATTCACTCAGGATTAAAATTAGGTTATGTTTTTCATTTTCATTGTTTACTCATGATTAAACATAGGTTATATTATTAATTATCTACTTTGGCAAGAGAAAATTGTGTGAGTGTTTCAACCAGATTTTTAACGATGGATAAGAACTTTTCGAGTTCATCTGTTAGGTTTTTTTGTGAGGTATTCTTAATTAAATTTAATATACAAGCAGATATACTGGGATTTTCCGTTTCGTTTACTAAACTGGTTATTTAATGATCAGTTATCTAGTAGTTTACAATAAATTAGCGGAACTATACAAGGAAAGTAGCTGCGTTATAAAATTGCAGGTTAAAATACACTATAAAATATCGTTTGGCAGTAACAAGAAGCCGGTCAGGTTGTAGCAATATCATATTATAAACTGAAGAGTAGAGTGGCGTGGTGATGGTGATTGCGATTATTTCAATTGCAGCAGGTATAGGTGGGAGAATGTTATTTTCATGTGTTAAAACTGTCAGAAGCGCTTCGTTATCCTATCAGAACATTTCTACCTTCCTTTCTGTCAACATCTATCAGTAAATGAACCTTAGTGAATCTAAATTGATGTCATCGATAAATTCTGTGGTTTTTAAAATTGTGAATTCGTGTTGTGAATTTAATTTTGTACATCAAAACGTGTGTGAATTTTCATTTTTTGTTAAACTTAATAAATTGAAACAACATATTTAAATAAAAAATGAAGGTACCGAAGGATATGGTATGTATTATTTCTTCGGTTTCTTTATTAAATTTTACAAAATTATGTAGTTTATATTTTATCCATTATTGAAGTTCCTATTTTTCTTCTGATTAAATATTTAAAAAAACAACTTATCATGTACATTTTTATATTTTTCTTTTTTGTTTTCTTACTGTGATTTTTCAGTTGAAATCTATAATCTAGTCCATCAATTTGTGTTCAATTTTTTTTAATTGTTTTTATCGACTGAACAAGTACTATTAATTATTTATAACCTGTACTTATAAATTAATTATTAAATGATTAATATTATTGCTATCCAATTTTTTTTTTTTTTTTTTTGTTAATGAAAGTAAAAACTATTAAATGGAGATTAATGTTGATTTGTGAATTCTTGGTTTCTGCATATGTAATGATAAATGAAGTAATGTTTTAGATAAAAAATGTCAGACTTAACCGGGAATTGAATCCAGGACCCCTGGCATAGAAGTTAATTGCGCTAACCACTGGCTCCAACGGACGGGCCAATTAATTCGTTTTAATAACATTGTTTGACTCTCCTGGTCAAGATTTTCGCACAGTTTTCCTTGGCCACTCCAAATATATGCCTGGCCAGTCTCCTATTTGCGCTCTGTGCAATAGCATAACCTTTTAATTTCATACTCTAATTTTTTTGAATTGTCATATAAACAATTTAGTCTATATATTATTTTACATGACAATAAAGTTTATTATATAATATATGTATTATTGTTTTTTTTTATTTTCTATTTTTAACGAGAGAACCGAATTTACCGTTACCCCGGTAGGTAGGTGAACCTTCACCTGGTTTGCGGAGCTCTGCCGAAGGCAACTATCCGCCAAAACCTCTCAGTTCCTTTCTATCCCATCCCGACTTGCCGCGGGATTCACGTAAATCTGTATTAATTATTATAAAAAATAATTTAATATTTAATTATAATGAGCAATTAAAATTACGAAATTATTGTTAACTTTTAAATTAAACGATAAAAATGTATTAATCTGAATGAACAAACATTTTGTCTGTGTTACGAAGTTCTTAAACATCGTACAGCATTTTGAAGATGTTTTAAACAGAAATTTTATGTTTAATCCATTTTTTTAATACGGCGTATTCAGAAGTTCATAAAAAATAATATTTACAGTATCTTTTTTTAGCTTTTAATTGATAACTAATTTCCTTTGTGGTTTCATAAACTATATCTAGATTAAAATTAGAACAACAGTTTTTATTTTTAGTTCTACTTTGTGTTATTACCTTTTATCGAAGAATATAAAGGTAGACCTTCGAACGTAAAGGTGTTATTTAATTAGTTATACCATTATTACACATACAAAATAAATAAATTGTCCTTCTTTCTAAGCATTATTCTTAAATGTTTATAAATAACAATATTTCAAATTAATTGCGGTTTTAACAATTTAAATGACATTACTTGTTTTTATTTAGTAATTAATAACTGAGGTCAAAATGTAGTTGATTGTTACAAAATTGTTACGAAACTGTTACAAGTTGTCTGTTTGAATGATAAAACATTATCAGTAAGACAACGAAATAGGCTTGGTTTTTTTATATCTGTACGTTCTGTTATATCTAAAAGTTGTCTATACTCTCAGGAGTGAACGCCAATATTTTCAACTGTGTTGAAGTATAACAAAAACATTTGTTACCTTTTATTATGTACTACATTTAGCTCAAAAATACACGATAATTGTACTATTTTTAATAAATAATATTCAATTCTTCAGATAGCCAAAGATTCCGTGTAATTAACATTTTAATAAACCTATCCTAAGTAATTTTCATACGCGATAAATGCACCTCTAATAAATTGTATGCCTATTTGGAAGCGTAAGAGTTCTTTCAATAAATGGAAAAGGATTATTTTAAAAGAATCAGTTGAAGCTGTGCATTTTGTATATAAACTTGTAAATTAATATATCCTTAACATTCACTTATTATTACATTCTTGTATCGATGTACGCTTACGTAGCTTATATCTAAAAAAAGGAAGGAGAGAATATATATATTTTTTTAATTTTGTAAGTAACCTAACCGTACTTTTTTCCTCTTCTATGTCTGCATTGGATCACTTTGGTCAGTTTTAAGTTGTCTTTACTTTCTTCTGGGGGTTCTTTATTTCTGCACCCAGTAGGCCTAGTTTTCTGGTTTTTTGTTTTAACATGTAGTTGTTTATTTTTGTCGTTATTATATTTGCTTGTATTTTAAGGATTTTTCTTTTAGGTCCTTTATTGTTAGTTCGAGTTCTGTTAAATCTTCTTTAATTTCTTTTATCCACTCGAAGGTTTAAGTTTTTAGAGTTGTAGGCCTACAGTTTTTCCAGTATCTTCCTTGCTATTCTGATTTCTAGTGTTCTGAATATAATAATGTCCTAAGAAAGAGATTCTCTTTGTTTCTCTCATCGCACCTGTAATAATTCGATTTCCTTGTAGATTTGCTTGTTCGTAAGCAGCTTGTGTTGCTTATCAACTATTTTCTAATTACATTGATACAAGTTCTTAAGATTCTTCTCTCTATGTT
This sequence comes from Catonia carolina, assembly GCA_035578175.1. Taxonomy (NCBI): domain Eukaryota; kingdom Metazoa; phylum Arthropoda; class Insecta; order Hemiptera; family Achilidae; genus Catonia; species Catonia carolina. The sequence goes on along the minus strand of JAQMRL010000008.1, from coordinate 86,443,861 downwards.
TCTGATGTCTGCAACTCTTCCTCGACCACTGAGGTTAAAGATAGTTTCTCCACTGTATAGTGCTTGAGATCTAAGTGTAGTTTTGTAATGTTTTAACTTAATATGAATAGAGAGGCATTCGTATTTTATATAACAGTAAAATCTAAATTAGTAAACGAAACAAAAATTTCGTGAGCAAAATTACTTTTTTACTTTTGTGTTTCAAAGTAAAAATTCTAATTAATATCGGATAAAATCATTAGCAACCGTCGTAAAGCTTAAGATAATTTTTTTCTTTACTTTCTATTTGAAATTTTTTTTAAAATATTTCGATAAAATCTACTTAGTAAAACCAGGTAGTAGTCGTACAGGTTCAATATTAATAATTTTAAGGTTGCCGGGCGTAGGTTTTAAAACCCTCCTTCAAATCCTCAAGGTCATAATTTATATATGCCTTTAAGAGTTACCCAGTCCATAAACATGGACGTAACAAATTTCCAGTAGGCCTAATATACGAAATCTTTTTAGGATATTTAGATAATGAATATGTTCGTCCATATTACAAATCGCGTTTACTATTGCGTTAGGCCTATTAATTATGTTGAGGTACGTATTGTAGGGTATATAATTGTACTCGGGAATCTAATACTCAGATTAATAGTTAAAACTCAGCCACCGAGGTGACCAGTTTTCTTTTGTGTACGGGTTAACATAATATGTAACAGTGATATTTTGAATTGATCGCTCATTAGGATGATAAATAGGTAATTACTTTTAGAATATTTCACAACATATAGTTTAAAAAACTGATATAAATCCGAAACAAAAAACTATCGGTAAATAAGATAATATAGCTACCTTAAAAAATAATCGTAAAAACAATATTTTATACTTGGACCCCTGGGCCGTTGAACAAGGATCCTTAATCAACGGCCCTGCTTGAACCCACCGGATTAGTCTAGAAGTAAAGACGTCGCCGCGAGTCATCTGTTCAACAGCTGATTTTCTGAGACGAAGGTTCCTGATTCAAATCTTAGTAAAGGCCGCCTCCGTAGCGTAGCGGTTAGCGTATTGGCCTGCCACGTGGAGTACCTCGAATCGATTCCCGGCCAGGGTCTGGAAATTTTCACGTCTCAAATCCCACAGTAAATATTACATAATCACCATAGTCGCTAATGACCAAGCAGTTGATGCGGCTTTAAATAAATAAATTTAAAAAATCCTAGTTAAGATAGTCACTATGCAGATTTAAATACTAGACAGTGGTTTACTTTAATGGTTGGGGTTCAATTAACCATAGCCTACTCTCTCAGGGATGGTCGGCTTGGGTCTGTACAAGACACCTCATTTACAATTCATGCACATCATCCTCATCTGATTGGGTCATAAGGTTGCTTATTGCTCTGAATTGAACAGATTGCAACGTACACACATTAAGGATTTAAAAAAATATATTTATGGATTAAGATTAGGTTAAATTAGGTTCAAGTATGTTAGGTTAAGGTTTTAATTCTGGAATTAAAAAAATATACAGTATGCTCGTAAAGTAGCAAAAACAACTCCCTTAAAAATAATTTTCAAACCCCTTCACACCTCTCGTAGAACCACTTCACTAAACTTGGTGACTAAGTGCTTCATAATCAGTTTATGGTGCTTGGCTTTCACATAATAGTTCAGAATACTATAAATCCATAATATTTTATGAACTCTTGAAAACTAATAAGTACTTCCATATTATTAAAAACAGTTTTCAAGTCTGATTTTTTAATTTCAATAAAATATAATCCTTTAACAAAGTGTATGTCACGGCAGACTTGAACGTCATTATCTGTTTCTATGGCCTATTTGCATAGTTATTCCATAGCTTATCTGCAGTAATTAATGGGTGTAGATAACGACAATATTATGATAAAGTAACATCTGTTTTTTTAATTAAGAACTCCATTAGGTATTTAAAAAAAATTACTTCACTTTAAATGATAATAAACCTTAATACGAAAATATATTTATAACGAGTTTTCTTGTTGCTTATACATGATGACTCGTATTCTAAACCCCATGTCCATCCTATCATGCCAAGTGTCATCATCTGAACCTCATCTTGCCATTGCCTCCATCACTCCCATCATCCATTCTCTTGGAGGCGATCCATGGTTCCTTTTTTTGTGCCGACTTCATTTACACATTCGTCTAGAACTAAGTAGGTATCTCTTCTTGGAGTTCCTTTCCTAACATAATGGTAACTTTGGTATTGGATACCATTGTTCTGAATAGATCTACAGAGATGTAGTTGTACCATTCTCTAAAGTTCTTCTGCCATGAGACTCTAGGAAGACATTGTCTTCCTAGATTTCTTTCTTCTAAAAATTTTCTCTGTAAAGTTAGTGTAGGCCATACCTTTCTCTTTGCGCAACATCGCTGAAATATTGCAGCTAATGCAGCTAACTTATTTCTACTCATTCAGCACTGGACTTTGTTTGTTTTCCTTGGTGGTCATGTTACTCTCAATATAAGCGAATGACAGTGCAACCGAAAATTTAAAAAAAGACACAAATTTTGTCAATATCTTGCTCTCTAAGCGCCCAAATGTTTATTCTGTTCAGAAAATCAATGGCATCTCAGAAGTCTGGTTCAAATTTCAAAATTTAAATCGTTATGGTAACCAGATCCTTCATTTTCATAAAAGTAGTCCTTGCCATTTCTATTTGTGATCTTATTTCTTGCTTTGGATTATTATTTTGTTCATTTTTCGATGTTCTGAAATTTATGCCTTGGAAATTCATTCATTCTTTTGTTGAATCCTACAGATTTCTCCACTTTCTAGAATCTATAAGTCATCATCTTCTGTCTTTCCAGTCATTCTCCCTTAGATTCCTTGATACCACAACATCTTGGATTCCCGATATCCATATTTTACAAGTGCAACCTTTTCTCTTTCTATTTTCTGGATGGAATAGGAACGTCTTTTGGACCACCTATTTGCTGCCATTCTTTGGATATGCTCATACTATATCAGTTGTCTGGGGCTTTGAAAATTACCTCAAATTTCTTTAAATTACCATCGAATGGGTATGAATATAGTTAGATATTATAAGCCAAGAGTAATAACGATAATAACGATAAAATAATGATAATTTTTATAATTATCGTTATTTTTAATTAACCCTTTGCGGTCTCTAAGCTATTGTAGGAAAGTTACTCTCAATTCGAATGGCCAGCCCTGCTGGACATGGTCACGTTCTGTATCAGCTGTTTGTCATTTTTACTAGTATAATCCTCTCAGGTCGTACGGCCAGCACTGCTGGCCACTACTGATTTCCTCTTCAGCTCGTCCAGCCAGCATAGGTGGCCATTCTAAGCAATTTATTTAAATTGTTTAGTATTTTTCCGGCAGGTTGCACCACTCATAGGGAAAAGACAATTTTAAATAGTATCTAAAGTAACAGTAATAATTATGTCCATTTTTAACATTTAATATTTTATTATGTTTTACTGTAGCCTACTTAGAAAACTTTAAATGTCATTGTATTTGCCATTTCATTAGCTTTTAATAAAACATAACAATATTAGACTTTGAATTCATTTTGGATTTTGAATGTGTAAAACCTTAGGCCTTATCACATTTACGGATTGAAACAAAAAACTTGATACAAGCTGGTGTAGCAGGGATGGCAGAATGGTGGCCAACCTAACAGAGAAACCGCCATGGCCACCAGTGCTGGCCGTACGACCTGAGAGGCACGGCGCTGTGAAAACAATGATGAGCTGACTCAGTAACAGCTGTGGCCAGCACTGCTGGCCATTCGAGAACAAAGGGTTAAGGAGAAATAATTTGGCCTTGTCAAAACATTTTATTAGCTTCCTTAATTCACTAAAAAAATTGTACATCCTAGATTTTAATTTCACAAACTTTAGGTACTGGTATGCATCATTCAAATTAATCTTTTCACTATAAGGGTAGTCAACAGCCAATCAATTATGGAACATGTATAAAATAATACCCCAATACTTGTAAATAATATAAAATATCTACATTTTGTACTTTTTTTATTATGAATTAAAAATAGTTTACTAAAATTATTGTTATATAATAAACGAAGCGATAAGCAGAACAAATTGATCAGTGTATTTGAAAGTGATTGACAACTTCACTTGGTATCATTTGTTTTAATGTGTATTTGTAGTCGTGCATAACAAATTTATAAATTACAGCTGTAAAGGCATGTACTATGGTCTGTGCATTTATTACTCATAAGTATATTAATAAAGTATTTAATGTAGTAATAAACCGCAAATATCAATGAAATTCAAATAAAAATTTATTTTTTCTTACAAATGTTATGAATAATGTTAGGTAATTAAATATATATGGAAGTCTGATATTATATCAAAGTTTTAAATAAGAAAGAAATTTTAACGAGAATTACTTGCATTTAATTTTTGATTTTTCATTCTGCTGTACTATTTACTACATCAGTATGTATGAGAAGTATGTAATTCTACTATTAGTTCACAATATTGTTTGTGTTAAGGTTTTTTTTCTTACTTAGTACATTTTTCAGAGTTATTATGTTCTAGAAAGATAAACCATAATTAGTCATTACTTTCAATTTGAATTTTCACTAAAATTTTTAAAGGTTTTAGATAAAATTTTAAGAATGAAATTTGTTGCATTTTTAATTTACACACTTCCAAATTTTTTTAGTTTATTTAAGTTGAATTAAATATTTTGGTTATTAGCAACTACTATGATACAATTAATGGGTTTTAACTTACATTATTTCCAGGCCTTTACTTTTACATTAAACCCAGGTCCTCTTGTTATGCAGTGTATAATGCAGTCTAGCATTCTAACCACCGTCATGGGGTTGACCTCCATTTTTTTGTTTTGTATACTTTATAAGTAAAATACAATATATTATTTAAAATCAATCCTTTTTAACAGTAATAGGAGTGATAATTTTTTATACATTCATGAGTTAGGTGCATTGACACTTAAATTCAATTTTGACCGCCTCCGTGACGTAGTGACTAGCACGCTGGCCTGCAAAGCAGAATATCCCTGGTTTTATTCCCAGCTAGGTTCTGGAAATTTTAACATATAACCCACTGTTACAGTTCCGAAACCCACAGAAGTTGCTAATGGCACAGCTGTTGATGAAACTTTAAATAAACTAAAAAAAAATTAATTACGCTTTCTCCATGCATTCATTTTATACTGATAATGATCTAGTTAAAATAAAATTTCACTAAAATTTTATATTTGCTTTTTAGTATGATTATTTTACGATTAGTAGGTTAAAATATTATTATTTTTGGTTAAAATGCATTATTGATCCTGGTGTTTCCATATGATTTGTGTTTTTTTTTCCTTCCAGTTGTTTCTTTCCTCTTCTCTGGCTACATGTCATCTTTTACATTCTCCAGTTGTAATTTTCTAAATTCTTCCAACTTTGTTTTAAGGTTAGATCTGCAGAATCTAATTTGATGTTATAGAAAACTGATCATAGTTTTTCATTATTTCTACCCAATATCTGTTTATTTAATGGTGTACTCTTTAAAGGATTACATTGCATGTCCTGCTATTTTGAATCCTGGTTATATTTCCAAAATATTTTGTTTTATGATAAGCAATTATTACTAAAGTTTAACCTGATCAGCAAACTAAAAGATCCGAAGTTCAATTTCCAGACAGGAATTTTGCATTCCTGGAATTCAGCTTCTAATAGTTGAACTTGAAAGATCCACTGATACCGTACCACAACTAACCATAATTATGAAAAAAGTATTTCATTTAAAGAAAAAAAATTAATCACTCAAAACAATCGTTTATTTTTTTATATTTAACAAAATAAAATAGTCTTTGTCTCAAAACAAAGCTATAATTTAAAAAAGACAATGACAATATATCAAGTCATAAATTCTAATTTTAAAAGCTGATTGAAAACAACTTATTAATCAGACCAATTAATTTAAATAATTGTTTAGTAATTAACACTAAGTGTACAAATGATTAGTACTATTAAGTTATTTGTTTTTAATTACAGAAACAAGTAATAAATTATTGTACTTATATTTTGCAAACAAAATATATAATATGTCACTACTACTATTGTCTACAAAAGTCTTATTTTTTTAATCATTTTATTTTTTGTAGAATTACTTACAAATTAAATTGTGATTTATGCTTTTAAAGTAATATCTTAGGATTTAAACTGTTTTTTTAATTTTAATTTAGATTTATATATATATTTTGAGACACCTGGTGCACACTGGCATTTCAAAGTGTTATACGTAATTTTGTTTCTGTAGAATTTTTTTTATAAAAAAAGTTTTCTGTACTGATAATCTAGTGTTTCACTGGTTATAAACTTCCAATATCTTTAAAATTCCTAAATAAAAAAATACTACAATTCAATAATGGATTAATTCAATAAAGGATAAAAGTGTTTTTGCCCAGTTTGTTCCAGCTCCCACAGGACTGATTCCAATGTCATTTTGAACAATGAGGCCATTCCATCACCCATTTTTATTATTTCCAATTTTCCAATTCTATCAGGAAATAAAGAATTAAAGGTTTTTTTTATAAGTCAAGTTTTCTTGTAGATTTACCACATAGATACCATACTTAATCAGAATGTGACCTTCATGAAGACTATGATGCTGTTCTATGGAAAGTTTCTTTGTTTCAGATGAAACTATTATATCTTGAAAAATTTGTGAATCTATAGCCTCTGACCTATTCTGAGAGTTAAGAGTTTTATCTATTTTTAGGCATAGAACGTGAAAATGTCCCTTTTTAAAATCCATGTTTCAAGTTCTTACGTTGTAATTATAATGTGGCCAAAACTTTCAAACCGTATTCAGGAGTACAATCTGTTGGTTAGACAATCTCATTTTCAGAAGCTATGTCAAAAATTTAAGGACACCAATGTGGTGGCTTTTATTCTTTCCCTTTTTAAGAAGATATCTAATTTAAAATAAATCTTATGATGTGGTTAGATCCTGTATTTACACATTTGTTATTTTATTTTGTCAATTTTTTTTTTGGATCTATTATTGACATATTATTATATAAACAGGAGTTCATATTGACAAAAATATAATATACACTCGCCTTCTGAGTTACTGACAAGCCCCCATTTTGTTTGCTTATGACAGTTTAATTATTAGCAATTAGGCTTCTTATTTCCTTATTTGTAACACTTGATTTAATAATGCCAATTGGTGTAATTAACACCAATTGGTGTATGGTAATTGTATTCCAATTTATGCAGGAGCCAGCTGTCGCCATTGGCATTATTGCATTTTTGTATTTTTTAAATGAACTAGTTAATAAGAGTGGATTTAGGGTGAGGGCTTACTACTGGGTCATGATCTCCTCCAAATTTTACCTTAACATTACAAATAAATAAGTTTATGTAAGTAAGTGCTTATATTACTGTAAACCTTTACTTATGAATTATTTTTATATTTTATTTGTTGTATGAGGCATTATGATATAAAATTCTTTTAAATTTCAAATTGGCAATAGTTATCTGTCCCCATTGTTGAATTTCTCAAATGTCTAAAATTGTTTCATTTTGTCTGTTGTAACAGAATGAAAATTGAAAATTTAAGGTTCAGAAATGTGCAAAAACATGGTTTTAAAATGTGTATTTTTAAAAAAAATTCCCGGTAGAAGGCCCTTAGTCCCCTTGCTCTCCTAGGGGGTATGGAATACTCCCAGAACCCCCCCCCTGGTAGTGACCCCCAAACTTGATGCTAAATCCGCCAATGCTAGTAGAATAGTTATTGAAAATATAATAAAATCAAAATACATGTTAATAAATATAACCAAGTGGATTGATATAAAAAAACTCATTCATTGATTAAAATATTGTACCGTTTAAGAAAAACTAAATAATAAATATTTGTTTCTTATTTTCAGGGTAGAAATGGTCGTCCGATTATATCGGAATACGACGCAAAGAAAGGTTCCAGTCGGACAGAACTTGCAGATCTTGTACTTGTCAAGTAAGTGCATCATTATTTATTTACTACAGAAAATCTTTTCAAATAGACTAAAACATAAAAAAATATTCTCATTAACAATTCTAATTACATACAATTATTTTGTTAACAAATTGAACTAATTGCTTCACTTGGTTATTAATTTAAGTACATATTTAATGAAAAATATTCAAGAAGATATTTTAATACATTTTCTTTACTCTTTATTAAAAAAAAAAAAAAAAAAAAATAGATAACTTTGTAAAAACAATTCAGTAGTTTTCCTAATGTTTAATTATAACTGAGCAGGCATAATAAATATTCTTTAGTTATGTTTAAATATTTTTTTCTATTGATAAAATACATTTAATAAATGTATTTGGTTTTGGTATTAAATGTTTTGGTAAAACATTCAAATTTAAAAAAGATTTTTAAACAGCTATTTTTGTTGATCTAGCAATTATTTTTTTTTTCTTATTTTTTATCCCTAATGTGTGTACGTTGCCATCTGTTCAATTCAAAACAATAAGCAACTCCATGACCCAATGAGATGAAGATGATGTGTAAATGAGGTGTAGTCTTGTACAGGTTCAAGCCGACCATTCCTGATAGATTATGGTTAATTGAACCCTAACCATCAAAGTACACCGGTAACCTCTGTCTAGTATTCAAATCCATATAAAAGTAACTTACCTTTACTAGAATTTGAACCAGGAACCATCGTCTCCGAAAATCAGCTGTGAAACAGCTGACTTGCGGCAACGACTTTACCTCTAGATCAATCCGGTGGGTCTAGCAATTTTTAAAATTTAAAAAGAAATTTATATATGTATTAAAATTTTTTACGCTCATACGCCAGGGTCCTGGGTTCGATTCCCGGTCAGGTCTGGCATTTTTTTCTTCTCTCATTTTCATGTACCATCATTCTCCACCATCTGCATTAGCAGAAATTGCAAAACAGTCAGACGTAAAACAAAAAAAAAAATGTTTTTATTAACATTAAGGAAGAAAAACAATTCAGAGATGTATGAATCCTTACAACTGAACTTGGTGACTCCTTGGAGTGCTAGGGTCACCGTTTGCATTTTTTACTACCAGTAAGCTTTACAACTGTATACATTAGACAGTAATTCTACTCTTTTTGGATCTAAAAGTTAATAAAAATATAACATAAAATTCTCTAACAATGTTAAGTACATTGTAATACCTAATATTAAAATTATTATTTTAAAGTACTTATGCTAACCCACTCAGAATATCAAAGTAATATATGAGTTATATTATTTGTAGCTATTAACACAACTTTGTCATAATTTTTTAACATGGTATTAAGCAAATTCAAGTATTTATGCCTCAGTCACGATATTCCAAATATCAGAAAAACAAAAATGCAAAGTATATTGCTTTAAGTTATCTAAATTTATTATTCAGTAAGTGCTTTTAGTATACAATGGATGTAGTATTGTAAAAAAATGTTGCTTGTTTCTTTTTCTCTGATTTTTGTTATCTTCAAGCAACTATTACATCTGCATATGTAATTAGTAGGTGTATATAATTTACTTTTTTTGATAAAATTTTTCTGAAGAGTTTAATAATATTAAGAAGAGATTTTGAGAGTATTTTTTACTGTTTTAAACAGCATTTTCGTTAACCTTGTAATTTTTAATTTGACATTCCTTTTTTATTGTACATGATATTATTTTGTATTATATTAATCCATTACAAATTGAAATCTCAAATATACGAGTATTAATTAACTCTTAAAAAAATGTTCTAATTATGATTTCTGTTATAAGGTTTTTGAACTTCTCTTGTTAGCAAATAGTTTTTCCTTTAGTACAGATGAACTGGTGATTGGAGTTAAGTAGAGTTTTTTAATGATAATTTAGTAAAGTTCTAGAAATATCGATTGTATTACAGATTCTGGAAACTCAAACAATTGCAGTGGATCTTCCATGTAATGAAATTATTCAGAATCCAATAAAATTTTTTTGTTAAATAGAGGTATAGTCTGCTTCAAAGTACATGACTGTACTAGCAGTAATTTTTAGAAGTACTTGAAACATAACTTTATTTCTGAAAATTGTTTACCTCATGCTAAGGCCTACAAACTTAAATGTGTTCCCCTTTGAATCCTGCAACTTTCTTAATTGTTTAATTTTGTAAAAAAATTGGTTTATTTAATTAAATTATTAAATAAACTCAGTTATTGTATTTTTTTAAATTATATTAGTATGAATAATTCAGTAATTGGTAGCAATAACATTTATTTAAAAAAAGTGTACAACCTGAAAACCCACAGAGAAGTTTAAAATTTAAAATTTAATCTCACTATTTTTACAATACTTATGACAAGATTATGAATTTGTTAAATTGAGGTAACTTCAAACAGTGTTATTAAAATGTCCCAGTTCTGTAACATTTTTTTTAAATAAGAGTTAGGGCCTATGACAGTATAATAATAAATTGACTTGTTTTGTGAAAATTCATTATTTCACAATCTTTAGAAATAATATAAAAAATATTTTATTATGTTTTGTGTATAATAAACATAATATTGAAAAATAATTTATTTTAAGACTCACTCTTTTAAAACAAAGTTATGATAATTTTACGTAATGTTCATTTACAAAATGCCAAAATAATAGCTTATAATCTGTAAATATTTAACAAGTCATTTACTGTTTCTATTATTATTGTTTTAATAACTATAATTTTATAAAATAATGTAGGCCTGCATAATAAAATATTTTTATAAAATTATAATTTTGTATTACACAAAAGGAACTGAAATCCTGGCAAGACGAATATTTTTCAACATCGCATTTTATTTTTAATTTTACAAATTACACATTTTGTAATTAATTTAATGTACTGTATGCCCATTAAAGTTTATTATTTACAACGTGAATGCTTGTACAATTTAACAATATGAAATAAAATAATTATTAACTTAATTTTTTGAAATAATTAATGAATAAATGTTCTAAATTAAATTTTAAAGTAATTATTTAATTATATAACCTTCTAACCTTACCTGAGAAATAAGTGACAATTCTTTAGTGACATAATGATCTATGTTTATCTTATCAGCAAAATAGTATTATAAATAATAATAATTTAATAATTATAAGTATTTAATAATTATGAGTATAGTAATTATAAGTATTTGATAATTATTATCACTGTCAGTGTTGATAACTGAAATAAAAATTATAAAATAATGTTTTAATAATATTTTAAAATGTGTAAGCTGTATTACATTATTATGTTTATAAAGATAAATACTTAAGAGCTCTATTAGTAATGTCAGAAAACTTATTTAATTTTATATTATTAAAACAAAAGTCTATTAAAATGTAATGGTTATAAATTTGCATGATAATTATTTTGTAGTAAAATAATATAGAAATACAATAAAATGAAAAATAAAATACTATCAAGAAAACTCGGTGTAATTATTTTATGTTTCTGAGTTCTTATAAACGGATGTATTATTCTATTCAATTCTATCTCAATTGCTTATTTTTATTAATTTCAATTAATATTGATTTAGTTCTGCGTGCTGTCGTCTTTCCAAAGAACTTTATGAGGTTGCCATTGTTAGTCTTACCACTTATCTATCCACGCTCCATGTAGCAACATATCCTATCCAATGCTATTTTAATTTTGCTACCAGTTAAATAATTTCTGTCATTAATATCTTCCTGTATAGTATTGTTATTTAGTCTCTGTCATAAAATAATGTTCGACATCTTTCTCGCCATGGTAACCCTCTGTGTTGACTGTAAGCTCTCTGCACTTTTCTTAGTGGGAGTTACTGTTTTGAGATCAAAGGTGACAATAGGCAAAATGGATAAAATAATAGGCATGAATCATAAACTTTTCTCTTAAAACAAATGGGAATTATGGAGTTGCCAAAAACTAGGAGAACTGAACATAGTCCATGTTTATCATACCCCTCATGTTACTTCTGCAGTCTGATGTTTTCTTCCCAGTCTGAGGATAAATGTCCTAGGATTACACAATGATCCATGTTTTCTATCTATTCACTTTTAAATTACCAATTCAAAAGATAGAGATTTACAGTAATTTTATTTAATATCATAACTTCTGATAAAATTGTTTTACTCTCCTGACTTTTTTTCAGACGTTAAATAAAACACGTCATTTCCTAATTTTATGTATTGAATTTGTAAGTAAAAATGGTTTTATAAATAAATCCATAATGGTGATATTATAATTGGATATTTATTCATTGAACATACATCTTTGAAGATGATTTTGTGTTAATCAAATATAATCAAGTATTTAACTGTAAAATAAAACAAGACAAAATCTTGTGAAAGAGTTTTTACAAGGTTAACAACAGCTTGCTTTATTATTGCAATAAATTTAATATTGAAAAAAATCTACGTGAATAAAAAATAATAAACAAACATAATTTAATCCAATGTACATTTTGGTAGAATTAAATATATAATTATTTATAGAAAACTAGAATTTTCTTTTTTTTTATTAAATAACAAATTATTTACAAACTGATCTTAGAATCTTCAGCAATATTCAAGTATTTTCAATATTTCAACAATAGGCTATTATATAATATTTTACTAATGCTGTTAAAAATCTTCAACAATGAAAAGACAGGTAAAATTTAATGGGCTCGTTTTCAGAATGAAATATTATCAAATAATAAGCAAAAAGATCTTTGATAATCTAATCAAGTTAAAACGTTTCAGCGGCATCTTTAAGAAACAAAAAGAGAGAAATCTCTTACAGCAAACCAAGGATTCGTAGATCCAAGATCTACATAGAAAAAGAGTTAATAATTTAGCTATTTCTCGTGTGAAAAAGAAAGGAAGATAAGAAAGCGTGTGTTTTGAAGAGGAAAGAAAAAGAAGATTCGAATGAATGAAAGAACTTCATTGTTTAGGGAAAACCAAAAGGAAAAGAGGAAAAACTGAGTTATCATTCTGACTGTGTACTCTTAATTATGTCACTTCTCAAGTAAAAAAAAACAAACCGATAACTCTGTTATTTACGTGTAGTATGTAAGCATCGTGGATTTCAAACTAATGAAGTTTTACATAATTAAATTTTTAAATATCCAGTGAATTCATTTGGTATTATTATACCAGAATTCTTCAAATTATTTTTAATAATTAAAATAAATATAGTTTATCAAATAATGTATAATTATGAAAAAACTAATATTTGATCTAAAAAAAGTTACATAATTCTAACTAAGCCAAATTGATTTATAATATGTTTATTATTTTATTAAATTGAGGTAAATCTAGTTATACATAGATACGCAAAGCTTGTATTGGAAAAATTTATTTAAAAAAAAACTAATCTGACCAGGTTAGATTATTTTAGTCTTATTTGATTAGTTACGCTAAACTTATGTATTTATTTTTATACAAGGCAAACTAGTTCTTGTAGCAATACTTTCATAACTGAAAGCAATAAGTTACTTGATAAATAATAACTACTAAAAAAAATCATCTTTAAGAGTAGTGTATGATTCCTTACACAACCACTAATCATCATAACAAAAATAATAACTGTGAATTATTAAATAATTATTGAATAAAAAAGTAGAGAATACATCATTACTTGAGATTCTGAAGAAATAATAACCACGAGAGAACGAAATGACAAAAACAACTAGGCTATTGTAAAATTAAAAAATATATAAAACATAAATTGTGTTTATGTATGTTGTTCCAATTTTTGAACCCTTATGTAATCACATTTTATTTTTTAATTAGCTGAATTATAACAACAAATGCTGCAGCTTGGTCATCGTTGCAGTTATCGGTGTTTGTTATAACAAAGTACATATTTTTATTGTAAGAAATTTCAGGTAAAACTAATGTATGTAGAACCTTAAATTTCAGTAATTTTTCTAAGATTTATGGATTTCTTAGAATCATTTGATGATCTCATAAAAGATTTTATTATTATGAATTATAAACTACTCAAATTAATTATAATTAACGGTAGAACTTCCCATATCCGAAATAAAGAAAAATAAAACTATTTTGTGTAAGAAAAATTTCAGTTATGATTTCTTTATCTTCCTTCTTCTAAAGAAGGCTGGAAGATAAAATAATTTTAATTTCTATATAGAACGCCACTGCTCTAAATAGTTTTACAAAGGAGCAGTTGTACCATTCTCTTAAGTTCTTCTTTTTTTTGATGTTTGTTTTGTACATTACTTCTCACACAGATGATAAAGAGTGGTAGAAGAGAATTTGAAGGGTAGTGAATTGGACTCTGGAGCCCTGGCATAGTAGCCAGTTGTGCTAATGACACCATGGACCAGCTTTTTAAGTTCGTAAGCCAAGAGCTCGTCATCTTCTCCGATTTCTTTTCTTATATTTGGCTCCTGTATTATCTGTTGGAGCAGTCCGTATTATTCTCATCACATAATACTTCCGAGATATTGCAGTTTCCTTGTTTTCATTTAATGAATTCTTTCTCTTTGTTCATCTAGTGCAGGTGTTCTTCATTTGTTTTCCTCTCTGTCTATGCCACTATCAACATATGATGGTATTTCCAAAGTTTAAAAGTTTGGATTTTGTCAATATCTCATTCTTGAGGATAAAATATTTTCATTCTTGTAAAAGATTTGTGAAGACATAACATCTCACTAGTCTGGTTTGAATTTCCAGATTTAAATCCTTTGTGGCAACTAGATTCTTCTCTTTCATAAAAGCAGTCCTTGTCATTTCTGTTTATAATTTCCTTATAAGAGTGTAAAATATTTTAAATAAGCTTTAAACTTTATTAAAACCAGACAATTTTATTAATGTGATTTTTTCTTTAGTCTATCAAGTTTTACAATTTGCAAATACCAGTCTCACTCCCAGAACTGTCTGTAGATTTTATCTGATGATGACGTTGTTGTATTTTTTACCCTTGTGTCCCTCCAAATAACCCTGCTTATTAGTCTCAATAACCCTCAGTAGTTGTGCCTCAAAATACTTTAAATGGCAAAACATTTATTTCATTTTGTCCTTTGTATGACAAATTTCAGATATGAGAAGTTCTACTATACTATATTGAGAATAAATAATTGAAAATATACAGGAAAAACCATTTGCGCCTCTGCTTAGAAATGGAGAGAGCACTAGGAACATCTAAAGACAGTAACTAAAGGGATTTTGTTGATAGTATTGATACATTTAGATTAAGAACACATTGGGAAAAATTCCTCTACAATATGAACATGTGAAACAAATATTTAAAAAAACAAGTTGGTATCGTAAACAAGCGGTTAATTGTGCATTTTCTTTTGTTTATAACAATGTTTTTCATATAATTGTCAAAGTAATTTCTGTGAGTGTAGTTAGGTAACTGAGTGTATCTAAGCATGCATAAGTTTGATGAATATTGCACATCCTAGTTACTGTTTCTTCTTATATATTTTCAACTTTATACAATGAATGCAGTTAGACTTAATGTATGTTGTTTTTATCTGGAGGCTCCATTTCCAGCTATATTACAGGTCAACCCCTCATCAGCTACTTTATAAACTGCAGTATATTTTGTAATTCATATTCTATAATCTTGAGATGGAAATAAAAAAATTATCTCTAAATTTATGGTTCAACAATTGCTTACTGTTAATTACAATATTTAAGTTACTATACAATTTTAGCAAAATTTAGAAGTAGACATGATATGTCTACTTCTAAATTTTGCTAATATAATAATAATAAATAAATTTTGAAATTTTAAATAATAATACATACCTAATTAAATAAATTTTGCTAATAATAACATATGATAGGAGATGAGTAGTTGTAAACTTTTAAATATTGCTTAAAAAGAAGACATAGTAACTTATTTTATACATATTATAACACATATTATATGGAATTATATTAGAACACATATTATATAGTAACGCATATTATATGGAAAATTTTTAAATACTATATTATTTAGATAGTTTAAATTACTTTCCAAAAATATCTGCAAGTTATAAACCTCAACCCACCAGGTTGGTCTAGAGGTAAAGTCGTCGCCGAAATCAGCTGTTTAACAGCTGATTTTCAGAGACGAAGGTTCCTGGTTCAAATCCTAGTAAAGGTAGTTACTTTTGTAGGGATTTGTATGCTAGACAGTGGTTACCGGTGTACTTTGATGGTTGGGGTTCAATTAACCATACTCTCTCAGAAATGGTCGGCCTGAGTCTGTACAAGACTACACCTCATTTACATGTCATACACTTCATCCTCATCTCGTTGGGTCATGGGGTTGCTTATTGTTCTGAATTGAACAGATTGCAACGTACACATATTAGGAATTTAAAAAAAAATTTAAAAAGTTATAAATCTTGTTACTAACGAAAAAATTACTTAATAAAGAAAATTAAAAATCTTCTTGAGATATTCTTGAGAAAAAATATTCTTAACAAGGTTTTTATAATGTTTAGACACAAATGTAATGAAATTTTATTAGTACTTTTTAATTAAACAATTTTATTGTTTTCAGGTACAAATGCGAGTCAAACGGAGTTCCTCTTAAGCAAACAAATGGATCAACATTACCTCTAGTCCCGACACATACTGGTAGTAAAGATATTGAAGAAGGAGAAGGATACAATCCTTTCGCACATCGTGTACTCCAACATCCAACCACGTATGTACACTTTTTTAAATTTATTAATATTGAAACATTTTTTAACATAAAAAGCTGTATAATATAAAGATTTTAACATTATATGTATATGAAAGGTTATGAATTCAGAAGATTAATAAGAAACCATATTAAAATTATTATAATACATTAACCAATGTTTTATTTGGCCTATTTCAGTGTATTACATTTAAAGAAAATGTTAAAATTGAACCTTTCACAATAAGAACAAACAATTAGAACTTTATGATTTTTTAATTAAATTATTAATAGTAATATTTTTGTAGCCACTATGACTTTAAAATTAATAAAATCTGGTGTGAAACCCTCACGATGGTCTCTTGTCAATACAAAAAAGGACCAATTTTGATGATCAGTATAATATGTAAAATTACTGCCACAATACGATGCAAGATAGAAAAATAGTTTTCAGATAATCGTCGTAGTTTTTAATTTTCAAAAACTTCTATTATATGTATCTTTATAAAATTCATGATGCTGTAAATTCAAACGACATATTTCTTGATCTAGTCTTGTAAAATACTACTTAGGTATGTTTCAATTTTTTTTTATAAATTTCAATGAGCAAAATATGGAAAATCACAAACTGACACTAAACTAAGAAGTGTAAAAAATGCTTGAAATAAAGAGTTGTAGTTTTCTAATTTTCTGTAATATTGGTTATGTACGCATTTGCCCTAAAATGACTGTAACTTTTTAAAAAAAAAGTTTACCACGAGAGCACATCCCCCGCCATGAATTTCTGCAAACACGCCGGTTTACTCCATTTTTTAGAGCACTAAGAACTGTAGTAAATGAGATAATTTAATCAAAATTGTAGGAGCTATTTTTGAGAAAATTACAATAAGTGAATAATCACATGACAAACTACTGATTCCGGTTGACTGATTTTGATGAAAATGTTTGTGTCGGGTCTACTCGTGCTATCTAACTTGAGTTCCAAGTTTTAATTTATTAGAATTTTCCATTTTTAAATTATTTTGTTGACTCACAAATGGACACATGCATGCACACACACGCGTGCGCACGTGCACACACACACACACAATATATCATCAATAACATCATGTTTTTTTGGGCTTAAAGGACTTATAAATGTGTACTTGTGATTAAAGCTTGATTTCAAAAAATCGACATGAAAACATAACCTTCTTTACATATATAGATTTCATGTAGAGCAAGAGAAAGTAAGAAATAAGGTTATTGTAATCCAAGTTTCATCAAACAAAACGAAAACCATAACCACACTAAATTTACAGAACATTATTATTATTTCATTTCTGCGACAATTATTACAAAAACAACAATGAACTTGAAATAGATGTATTTTACAATAGTTAAGTAATAAAAAATCCACTTGCACAAAGTTAGTTCCTGATAGAGTGGCTGAGAGCCAATATATTTTAGTAACCTTGAAAGTTATTGAACCTGGTTCTAATTACAAATATATTATAGCCACGAATAAATAAATAAATAAAAACAATAGTACCTATAACACAATAAAACTTAAAACTGTACTTTGTTTTAAATTAATCAGTGATTTTTTTTGTTTTGATTTTAGTGATTTGGAGACATTAATTCATCTACTGAAAGGAAGTCTAGGTACCGGAATTCTAGCTATGCCACTTGCATTTTACAATGCAGGGCTAATGTTTGGTTTAGTAGCTACATTTATAATTGGATTTGTTTGTACATACTGTATACATATTTTAGTAAGTAAAGTTTTTGTTTCACCACTTTATACCATTAAAATAAAATTATTATAAATCAGTATGCCACAAGTAAGGATGCTAAAGAATAATGTCAGCCATTATCAAAAATATTCATGATCTTTCCTTGAATACCATTTTGATGGCTGACAATCAAGTTTTAATAGCCAAGTCAGAAGTAAAGCTCCAAAATGCCATGGTTGTTTTCCAGAACCTGTGAAGTTCATACAACTTAAGCATGTCTAGCATGAAAACTAAGAGATGAATTTTGTAAGATCAACTATTGTGATCAATTATACTTTATTATCATGGCCAGAGATTACAATTACTTCGGATGTCACCAATATTTTGAGGGAGAGTCAAAACAGAAAAAAATTTTGAGTCTGATCAAAAACCAGAAAAATGTAATCTGCAATTTTGGTGGTTGTTTATCAAAATTTAACAGTTGTTATTAAGTCACCAGATGGCAACATTATGCAGTGTGGGGAAACCTTAAATGTTTGGGACCCTGAAAAGGGCCGTTTAAGCGGTGGTCGTCTGGGCGGGAAGAGTAGTCGTTGTTGTCATGGCAGTTAAGGAGTTTGGCGAGATGCCGCCAGTGGAGACATCATCTTCTTCGCCCACAGTAGTGCATCGATGGCTGCTTCACCAGGATCCGGTGGGCCCAGGCTCGGTTGAGGGGCTCCTGTGGGCACCGCTCATGGCAGTAACCATGGCGGTAGCCGTGTTCCGATGGTGAATGTCTGTTCAAAGCTGCTGAGTGGATTGGAATCACCTTGGACTCAGCGGAGCGCTCTTTATATAGTCTCCAGTGCACAGCGGTGAGGGCAGGTACAAGCCCTCTGCAGTGTCGACAAAGGCCTGCTGTCCTAGTCGGAACTATTTACGGCTTCTCTCAGTTGCTAAGTCGGGACCACAGAACCTAATCAAAGGGGGCAACGGTGACAATTATAAAAGGAAATTTGTTTTTAAATAGTAATATATTTAATGATTATTTAATTATAACCTTTTTATTTTCAGGTGAAATGTGCTCATTTATTGTTAAGGCGGATGAAAATTCCTTCACTCGGTTTCGCAGATGTTGCAGAAGTTGCTTTTCTGGCTGGTCCACCTGCAACTAGAAAATTCGCTGGTTATGCCAGGTTTGTAAAAACTGCATAGTATTGTAATTAAAAAAAATCTACATGAAATACAGATTTTAAAAATTATAGAAACTATTTCTGTGATTGCTGTGTTGGTAAAGTAATAACGTAATGGAATGCAAAGCTCAAGGTTGGCTTGAATTTGGTTAGATAACTGTGTAGTTAACATAACTTAAGAAAGACCTTCATCATTATTTTACGCAAAAAAGAATAAAAATATAATATTTTTTATTTATTTTCTTTGTACAAACTAAAACTCTGGAAATCTAATGTAAGCCATATCTGTACCGTAATGGTAGCGAGCTGACTTATCACATGGAGGTCCCGGGTTTGATTCGTGGCTAAGTTCTGGAGATTGTAACCAGTTAAAACCCACTGTGCCTTTTACAAACCCTCTGTAGTTAGGAATAACCAAACTGTTGGTGCAATTTTAAATTAACTAAAAAAAACAGAATTTAATGAAATGGTTTAAAATTTAAAGTATAATGCTACGAAAGCCAGGTCAAAATTTGTTTGCTTAATCATGTTATAGCTTGCTGAAGAGGAACTGAATTCAAATTATGTACCAAGGGTTAGATCAACTATTGGTTGGATAGTGTTTTAGCAACAAGCTAAGTTTGTTTGTATTTTAAACATATGAAAGTTTCTCCAGAAACAAACAAAATACAGAGTTAGCAGACAAATCAAATGAACTTAAAAATTTTGAAATGATATAGTATTTTTAATTCAAAAATGTTTCCTAGAGTTTAGTTTTATAAAAAATGTAACAACTTTCAACTAATACAATTGGATAATTGTTATTTGTTTTTTCAGAGGGATGATTAATACGTTTCTAGTCCTTGATCTTCTAGGCTGTTGTTGTGTTTACATAGTATTTGTAGCAAAAAATTTAAAACAAGTAAGTGTAAAAATTTCTGTTAAGTTTAGTAATCAATTAACTCTTAAATTACTATATTTTTATACTTTATTGTAGTAACCACGAGAAGTTCTCAGTAATTTTGAAATTAGGTATGGTATTAGTGTAAAAAGTTTGCAATAGTATTACATTATTCCTTCAGTTAATATTATTTAAGATTGGCCTTGAAAATTTGTTTAAATTTTAGTCAGATTAAGAATGTAATTGTGAAATAATTTTTAACAAAACTTGAAAAATAAGGTAAAAACAATGTTCAATTATCCACATACTTTAATAAAAAATATGATCTTAGCAATATATAAATTAATTTGTCCACATTTTCAAATCCAAAAGTAAAATCATGGATGAAAAACCAGTCACTATTGATCTTAAGTTCAATTAAAGACGTTTCTGCTCTGATTATAACCTAACAGGTGTAATATTTAATTTATAATTAAAACTTGTAAATTGAAAATTTGTGAAAATTGAGACTAAGTTGAGTTGTTTATTTTTACTAGCCCTACAATTTATGTGGTTATTCCTTTGTATGTAAGATTGGTTTTAGTGCAGTTTGATATTCTTTAGGAAGTTTTTGTAAGATTGGGTTTAGTATTTTCCCATGTGTGTTAGTTCATTCGTTTTCCATTGTTTTTTCCTTGTGACATAAATAATTCTACTTTATAATGGACCTGCATTAAATGACTGATATTGGAGAGATGAGCCATAAGAAAAGCACAGTGGTAGTTACACTGAAGTTACAGAATTAATTTATAAATTAATTGAACATTGTGATCATGATAAATAATCTTCTAATAATATTTTTCCTCCAAAAATATTGTAAGACACTAACCCGAACAATGTAAACAGAGAAATACGGTACCTAATAAATTTAACAATTAGTTTTCAAGTAAATTATGAACAACTTTGTTTATGTAATATGCTGTCACCGATGACAGTGACAAGTGATATTGTTACTTATTGTAGAATGAGTATGACAAACATATTAACCCTTCATCCGTTCGTTGAATACCGCGTGTATGAAAAAAGACTTTACAACTTTGAAAATTCATATTAATTTATTCTTTTAACTTACAGATATGGTTTTAGTGTCATTTTACAGCAAAATATATAAAGTTTTGACTCATGTATTACACTAGTACAGAATCATACCAAATCAAGTGCGAACAGTAGTAGCGTCAAAGATAGCCCCAAATTAAACGTGTTTTGTGCATTGAGCTAGTGCAAAGTTTACGGCCCTTTCTTTTTTCAATAGAAAACTATCAATGGAATAGTGTACTTACATATGCTAGACAACTTTTTAATCCCTCAGATTGACAATGATTATGAAGTATTATGATTACGCAGCTTACACTTTATGCAAGATGGTGCACTGCTGTATTACCTCTCTAATGTCCGGGATTTCCTAAATGCCCACTTTTTGACTAAGCGGATTGATTGGCCGAGGTGGGCCAATTGCTTGACTCCACGTTTACCGGACTTGGCACCTCTTGACTTTTCTTTTGGGAATTCATTAAGGATAGCATGTATCTTTCACTGCCACCGCCTTCTCTTCTCATTATGTATTTGCTTAGAGCTAGAATCTACGCCACAACTGAACAAGTTACGCCGGACATGCTGCAGCAAGTTTGGCAAGAAATTGACTTCAGTTGGGATATGTCCCACATAACCAACGGAAGTCACATTGAACCTGTTTAGGTTAAAGGTAAAAAACTTGATATATTTTGCTATAAAATGACACCATGTCTGTAAGTTAAAAGAATAAATTAAAATAAATTTTCATAGTTGTAAAGTTCTTTTTGATACACGTGGTATTTCATTTGCATTCCATCCATTCCTTACAGAGGCACACTTACATGTGATGAACTATAGGCCTAATATTCAGAAAAACTAATGTGTGTGCTTAAAAACAAATGTATTTGATAGTAAAATAACTCCTTCCATTTATCTTTACTGAGTATTCAAAACAAATATTATAAATAAATTTTTGAAATGCATCCTGCCAACCATTAATATAAATTACAGTATAAATGAAATTTATCACCTTACCTTTGGTTGCTTTTTTAAGTTAACAAAATTTACATGCGTTTCGGTGGTACCACCTTTTCAGAGCATATTATTAAAATTAAAAATTAAAATTTAGAACGATGTTTCCATTCAGTCAATTAGATTAAAACTGGTTTTAATTTCATTCCTGTATTTGTTTATACTTATTACAATAGACGGCAGCAGCTTCTTTAATTAAATTGTCATCTTTAAATTTTAATTGTTCATTAATTATTTTATCTTTATTTAAATTTAAGTGAATGTATATTTAAAGTATTTCATTTATTTTTGTGTTTTATATTTATTATCATATGTACATTTATCCAATATTACAAATCCTTTTCTATTTTTCCAAAATTATGTCCCGAGTCTTTCACATATTTTGCATAATTAGATTCTATTTTATTACATTTTGTTCTCTCATGTTTTTTTAAATCTAGTATAAAAATTACGAGTTATCATTCCGATATAGAATATATTGCAATCCTTATTTCCACATTTTATCTTATATATCCCTTTATTTTCAAATTTATCATTTTCCTTATTTATTTTACTAATTAAATTTTTATTTTTAACTTTATATGCCATTCTGTAGTGTCTTTTTAATGGTTTTATTATCTTATTATTAATTAATATAATAATATAATTAATATCTTATTATAATTAATATAATTATAAGTTATGGTGATGAATTGTTTATTCATTATTTCATTTAAATCCTTAAGTGTTATACTGTATTTGTTAAAGTTTAAATATTATAAATACTTAAATTTCTTCATAATATTTATTAACTACTAATTTTGTTTTCTTTTTTCAGGTTATTGATACTAAAGCTGGTGTAAATTGGGATTTAAGATTATACATGATCGCACTTTTACCATTACTTATTGTTGTAAATTTAATACGTAATTTAAAGTATCTCGCTCCATTTTCTATGGTCGCAAATATATTGATTGGAACTGGTATGGGTATCACATTTTATTATATTTTTGAAGATCTGCCACCTGTAAGTTCTCAACCACAATTCTCTTCAATTCATCAACTTCCATTATTTTTTGGAACAGCTATCTTCGCATTAGAAGGAATCGGGGTGGTGAGTTTCATTCAATGTTACAGATATTATGTATAAGTTTTTTTGTACTTGCTCTCTGGATGTAATGTCTTCAATATATTTCAAAGTAGAAACGTATTCCTTGTTAGATGCATGTAATTTAAAAAAATACAAATCTGATATGAAACACTCACATGACTTTCTCCTACCAATATAAAAATTATGAAAACATAACCTAATTTTATCATGAGTGGATGATGCTAATGAAGAACAACCTCTGTTGGACTTTTAACTAAGTAAAACAGAAGATAATGTTTGATAGTTGTAGAGCTTTAATTTTTGAAAACTTTTATTACCTGCAATTTCACCAAATTCATAACACTGTAAATTCAGTATGACAAGAAAAAGTTGTCATCTTACAAAAAATTCAAGTTTGAAACCCCTATTTTACTTATATCCATGAGCAAAACTTGAAAAATCACTAATTGACACTAAACTAAGCTCTGCACAAAAATTACATAAATAAAACTTGTCAATTTATTTTTCTATAACTTTGATCATACACTTTTTTTGGCCAAAATGCTCATTGATGCTGCAATCTCAAAAAAACTATTTATTTTACCCCAAGAACACAGCCCCCTCAAAAATTTCCCCAGTCATGCTGCTTATCCGATCTTTTGGAACACAAAAAATATAGTATTGAGGTGATTTTAACAAAATTTTATAAGAACCATTTTTGAGAAGATTTCAAAAAAGTGAAAAATAATGTGATCAAGCTATTACTTCCAGTTTAAATGAATTTGTTTGTTTTAGGTCCTTTCATAGTACCTAACTTATGTTCCAAAATTTTATATTTTTAAATTATTTTGTTCATACACATACATATGCATAGTCTCCAGTCTGTAAAAACATGGTTTTTGAGCTCTTAATTTGACAAACTTTTTAATGCTTAAAGGTACTACTAGATAAATCAATTTTTAAACAATTTTAATAAAAATATAACATGTGTAATATTAAATAAATTTTAGAAAAAAACTTGGTTAATGCATTTTTTTAATGTTTACTTAAAAAATATAATTTCTATAACAAAACCAAACAATTTTTACAGATTCAAGAAAAGATCACATCAAATACTTCTCATCATTTTATATATTCTGGCTAATTGTTTAATTTTTGTTTTATAAAAACTGCTAGTTATATTAGGTATTTAAAAAGGTATTTGGAAACTAGATATTACGATAAATGATTGCAACCTTCAGCAATTAGACCGTATAGTTTGATTTGAGCATTTCAGTCTTTTTTGTTCACAGGTGATGCCACTTGAGAATAACATGAAAACACCAACACATTTTGTTGGTTGCCCTGGTGTGCTTAACACAGGAATGTTTTTCGTAGTGTTGTTGTATGCTGGAGTCGGATTCTTTGGTTACTTGAAGTATGGTGCCGCTACAGAACCTAGTATTACACTTAACCTGCCTTTGAATCAACCGTAAGTTAATTATTATTGATAAAAAAATAATAAATTTTTATTTAAGTGCTTCTTCTAGAGATGTCATATCCTATAAGAATGTAAGAATGTTGACTACCATCAAGGCTACTACTTAAGCTTTTTTGACTGCACAACAGAAAAGTTTAACTGAAGGCACACCATCCAGTCCCAAAGATTCTTCAACTATGAAGCCCTACATTGACCCATAGGTAGCTCGCCCTCTATCCTTCCCTACATGATATTCTGCAGCAATCTGTATTTTTCGCCTTTCTTCACATGACCAAAATTCCATAGCTTTTGATGTTTCCCAGAATTCATAACTTCCATCTTTTTATATGGATTCACCAAGATTTCTGTGTGCATATACATATTACTGAAAACAATCTGTTGTTCGTATTTAACTTCCTGTAGGTGCCATCTTCTCCAAAAATGTTGACAGTCATCTTGGCAACCTGAATTTGGATACTGCAGCTTTAAAAAAATCAGTGGAGCTGTACCTAAACAAAATTCTCAAGTTGTTCACCCAGGATATGCATCTTCTACCCAAACCTCTTTTGCCCAGAATTATGTAGTAATTCCTATATAATTATGGAGTAATACTCCAGAATTATGGAGTAATTGAGAACCATGGAGTAAGCTGTACGTCTCACCTTACATTACATGACCCAAGTATTGCAATTTACGCACTATTATGGTTTATGCAACCTCTTTCTCCTTCTCAATCATTCTGACAATGAATTATATTTATACCTAATTGAAATATATATTTCTAACCACCAGAATATGGTAACAGAAAACACTTACCAATGTTTATCAACTATTCCTTATCTACCATGTGGTAGGAGTAGGAAGTTACAAATTTTGACGTGGAAAATATTTTAAAAAATTTTAATTTACTGAAGATGTGTACAAGATACACGAAAGCGCTATAAACATTAGTGAGTGTTTTCTGTTAACATATTCTGGTGGTTAGAAATATATATTTCAATTTTAAATAATACGGCTGTTGAAAATCCTACATAGGATGTTTGATAAAATAACTATACACAGACTGGTTAAATACCCTACAAAATTTTTAATCCTAACTGGTTTATTCATTTTTACTCTATTAATCAAATATAATTGACTGTATAATTAACATAATTCCAACCTGAAACCATATGAAATGATGACATTTAAAAAAAAAATAATCCGAAGATAATGTTTTGTTTTCAGTTTCTTTCTATTAACATTAGGAAATTGTTTATAAAAATCATGACTATTTAACATTTTGAACCCTGAACCTGTGTATTACATGGGCTTGGTATTTTGTGTGAAAATATGAACCCTGCATGTGACATGGTCTATCATATTTAATTCCATCATACATTTTATATTACGTGTGCTAGACTTTTTTTCCATAAAAGCATTCCTTAGTTCATTTTGAACTAATAACGTGTCTTTCAGTGCTATCTATCAGATATTTTTGGAAATATGGAATGTTAGAAACATATTTTTAATGTAGGTTACTCTGGTATTTTCATCGTACATGCATCTTGTTGTAACGTTGTTATTATGTTTTTAGTATGTACAATAAATATATCTTACAATATATTAGAATAAACAACATTTTAGTCTTCAGATTTCGTGAAATTATCATACACGTCATTGCATTATGACATGAAAGCCAGTTACAAACACAACAGGCATGAGATATAACCATTTTTCCTGTAAATTTTTCTTTGTTTCACAAGATTTTGTAAATGTCATGGTTTGTACAATAACAATGATAACAATATGACAATAATAATGCAATGTTAAAAACACCCAATTTTATATCTTTTAAATAGTGTATAGAGTGAAAACTTGCGACAGAAGTGGAATTTATGACAATTTTTTATTATACCTTAAAAAGTGGCTGAACAGATGTCTTAATTGAACTGGGTTCAGTGTTAAAAAATTTTTATTTAACTCTGGAAGTTTTTTTTTGTAGATAGACTGAGTTGCCTTTCTGTATTAAATCGGTAGAGAATTTGACAGTTAAACCTGAGTTTAGTTTTAGATTAGAACATAGAAGTTTTTCAAAATCATACTCACTGTTGCAATTTTAAAAGACCTAGGGCAGTTTACTAATAATCATAAACTTTGTTGGGGTTAAAAATAGATCTTTAGCTTAGAGATAAGATTTATAGATATATACAAAGAATAAATTACAAAAAGAGATTATTATTAAGGAGATGTTTATAAGATAGGTAAGCTAACTCAATTAAATTAAAAGCTGAGTATGTTTTATGAAAATTTTTGTTCTTGAAGATTGTAATATACATATTTACTATGTTACTTAGATAATTTAGATATTTATTCTTTTTATATTTTCAGATTGGCTCAATCCGTTAAATTTATGATTGCACTTGCCATATTTTTTACGTATGCTCTGCAATTTTATGTACCAATGGAAATTATTTGGAAGAACATCAAACATAGATTTACATCTCATCCTCTGATTGCTGAATACACTGTTAGAATTGGACTAGTAGTTATGACAGGTAAAAAATAAAATAATTATATTTTGTTTTTGGGTTGAAAAGAGTTAATGTCAAATTATATTTACAAAAGTAAATGTAATTGGTTAAACAAAATGTAAGTTATTTTACTTAACAACATAGTTCTAAATGTTTTCTCAATTATTTTTAAAAATTAGAAATATTATTGGAACTTCGTGAAAAGTAAAGAAGTGAAATTTTTGTTAACACTATGAAAATAATTTTTGGGCAGGTTTTCTTTGTGGGACATTGGTTCACATTGCTAGATTATGTTGAATTACAAAGAGGCAGGTCTCAGGTTCAATTACCAAACAGGGTCTGTAAAATTATGTCACATTACCTTATCACCTCATCACCTTATCGATGCTGTTCATTTAACTGATATTGTAACTAATTATCAAGTAATTGATGTGACAAGGTAAATTAATGCAAAAACTAAATTATTTGCATCAGGCAAATTTTATGAAATGTTATTTTTAATACTATACTCTAAGGATGTACAGTATCATAATGAACAGGAATCTATGGCTAGCCAGAATCTACTGCTACATTTCTGTGAAGAAATGTTGGCTCCAGTAACTGTCATGTCAGTGAACACAAAATTCATGTAAAAACAGATATCGGCACAGCTGTTAAAACAAACAGTCAACTCTCCGAATTCGCACATCCAGTATTCATGGATTTCATATTCGCGGTTCCATTTTTTGCTACCGTTTTTGGTATTTGCGGTGAGCTAACTTCAATATTCGTGGTTTGTTCTGAATGAAAACGAATTTGGAAAATGATGATAAAGATGATTATGAACGTAAAATGTTCTGTACATAATATTACTGAATTACGTGCTTTTATTATGTATATAAAAATACAGTACCTACAAAACATCGAGTTGCTGGTTTTAAAATTCAAGCAAATTCTGATACGTCAGCCATTACAATTCCAAAAAAAGAAAATTTTATAAGACTTTAAGTATACTTTATATTTTTATTCTTTTATTTAAAAGCTCACACACATTTGCAATCCACAAAACATTTACAATAGATTACCATATACGGAACAAACTAAAGTCAACGTTTGAAAAATATTAACGAACAACTGAAAATAAATGGATGTGATCGTGTTGTTGTTACAGAAGAAATACAAATGCTGTATCAGGCTCATTTGGCACTATTCGGCGCTTCTGATTTTCAACGTTCTATTAGTTTGGAATGAACTGGATCGGTCATTAGTATGTCGTATCTACACGTACTACTACAGATGCAGTGTGTTTACTCTACATTATCTTTCTTACAGTGAATAGAGTATAGCTGTATAATTGTACAAAATTTTAATAAATAATTTTAATTTTTAATATTGATTTATTTTCGTTTTGTTTCAGTGGCAATTGCAGTCGCTATACCAAATCTAGGACCATTTATTTCTCTTGTTGGTGCTGTTTGTTTATCATTTCTTGGTTTGATGTTCCCATCATTTATTGAATTAGTTACATATTGGGAAAGACCAGGACTTGGAAGGTTTTATTGGAGGCTGTGGAAAAATTTAATTATTATGTGTTTTGGTATTTTGGGATTTGTAACTGGAAGTTATTGCAGTATTGTAGATATTATCGCAACATTTGGTCATGAAAAACGCTGAGTTCTACTGAATATTTTGGTTAGCCAATTTTTAATTGAGGCTGTTATTCTTTTTTTATTTGCAGTAGTATATAAGCTTTTAAACTAATGTACAATTTGTATGTATATAATAGAAATTTACGAAGAAATCCTCAATTTAATAAATTAGATAGTACAATAAAAACAAATTGGAACAAAAACAGAATTTTAATATTGACAAAGTAATTAATTGTTCTGACAAGTTGTTTAATTGACAAAAATTATAACTTTGTTATTTAAATTACAGTTCAACTCTATTTATACTGTCAATTAAAGCAAACTGGATTAACAAAAAAAATTATAAACTGGAGTATATGTTAAGTAAAGTTTTGTTTTGGAAGATTTAAGTTTGAATGTCTCCTATTTAGCGGTATATAAATATCCTACTTAGATCTACATATGCACTCATCAGCAGTCAGTAGAATTTAGTATAGTTGGGCGAAGATGCCGCATTTTTGGACAGATACAGCATAAGGAACCATAAGCATAAGAACAGCATAAGGATACAGCATAGTAACCTGACGACATAGTTAATGTTATAAAAGATGTTTAAATGTAATTAATCACAGTGTTGGATTCACCGCTAGGTCATTGTACATGGAAACATATGCATGCAAGTGCACAACAACTAGCAATAAATATTATTAATTTAAAGAACGGAAGTTTATTTTCTAAAAAAATAAAATAAAATTAACCCTTTCACTGGCAACAATGAGATATATCCTGTAATTTAAACTTTTACATGGTGTATATTAATAACTGTTGCACAACACTTTTTTCAAGAACTCAATTCAAAGCAAATTACTTGAAAATAACTCCAAATTTTTCTCTTCTCTTTGGATATTCTCTTTTTCTTTTCTTCTTAATGCTTCAATTTTTTCACAGAAATTGGTTTCCTTCTTTCTTCTGTAAAGTTGTGTTTAATATCTTTATTTTTTTTTTTTTTTTTTTTTTTTTTTTTTTTTTTTTTTTAACGTCCGACTGTTCTGCAATTACTGCTAATGCAGACGGTGAATAATGAAATGATTTTTTGTAACGTATGAAAAGATGCCGTGCCTGAATGGGATTCGAACCCAAGACCGCATGATGAGAGGCGAGCACGTTACCAACTTCGCCAATGCGGCTGGCAAATTTTAATATCTTTAGTTTTTCTCTTAAGTTCTACAGGTATTTTCAACCGAAATACTTTCCTTCTAAATCCCTCTATCATGATAGTTATTCTCTGTAAACCCTAGTTTTTTCATTTCCAATTTTATATGATTAAAGTACATTTCATTTTTATTGTTGCAAACTTTGAATATCTGTTAATTTAATCTATTGTCATTCATTTTCCTGCTGTGACCAAAGAATCTCGCTCTTCTTTTTATATTTGATTCTTCTATCATTTTGATGTTTTTGTATAATTCCTTATTTGATTTTTTCCTCTGATTCTAATACATTTTTTTTATCTTTATATTTTTCTAAATATATTTCTCTCAATCTTGTGAAGCTCATGCATTGTACATTTCATCATTAGAATCGGTTAAGTTTGATCATAATCTGTAATATGAGTTTCATTAAAATGAAGTACGGAATTTTATTCTTTTGACTTTTCACATTTGCATGGGTCTTGTTTTTGCGAGATGTTTACAAACAGAAGTAACACTTTACATTTAGCTCTTCCATCTATAGCACAAGCATTATGATTGTATTTTGTTTTCATCAGTAATTTTTAGCATTTTAAATATCCATTAGAAGTTAAATAGTATACAGCTAACTGCTATAAAATTATTTCTCTTAGGTTTTTCATGTCCAGTATTTCTTTTTTTCTTCTTGTAACTGTTAATTTTTTTACAAAAATTGACTATTTGTGAACGTGATGAACATCACCCAGTTTAATTGATAGGTCCTGAAATGGTTAATATTATTCCCATTATAACAAGTAGTGATACAATATCTTGATTAAAGAAATGATAATATTATCTTAAGATCAATAAAAAGATAACAAGAACAGTGGTACCTACGAGAGGATATCTTGATCGACGAATGGGCCACATGAATCTTAAATCCTCACAAATTGACGTGTCCAAAAATATTCTAACACAAGCAGTGAGATTTTTAGTGTACGACATGCAAGTGCATTTTAAGATATAATAGAGTAGAAAATATTGACAAATAAATTACTTTTGAAGTATGCAAAAGTTTCAAAGGAAAACAATATCTAAAATTACCCTGACAATTAGGATAACCATGTTAAGAAAATGTTGGAAACATGTTTTGATTGTATATGATTGATTGAGGTTATTCATTCATTAGGCAGAGTTGACATACTCAAAGATCTTCCATCACATTTCATATCTGACATCAAATTTTCCATAAACTAAACAATATTAGGTATAAATTATATAATTATTATGTGGTATTTAATTTTCCAGTTGAAAATAACTTTAGAAGGGTTTTATTATTCAATACTCAAAAATAGAACCTCTTACTAATTAAAATGTTTTACACAATAATTTACAAGTTATTTTCTTTAGTAATAGGTAATCAAATATTAATTATTTTGTTGTTTAATTGATTTATTTTTATTGTCTTTGAGTATTATAGTGAATACTAATTTTAATAATTGTGATACTTTAAAATAATTATAGTAATACGTATAAATTTTAATTAGTAATAAATCTATGAAACGGTTTTTCAAGTCCGGTTTTAATACCTGTTAAACTGTTTTTAATATTATGAAGTAATTTTTTAATTTTATAATGTACTGATGGTTATTTAATTTTAATATTATTTAAATTATAAAAAAAACAAAAATAGTGTAGTTAAGTATTAGTGAAAACTGCTTGCATGTTTGTAATTTATAATAATTTAATTGTTTGTATTTATATTTTATTAATAAATTTATTTACTGGCAGTTGTAAATATTCTTCTGCTACCAGGTAAAAATCATTTTATCAAATAACGGTAATTTAGTGTTAAGTTCCAAAATACATGATTTTTATTTCAAAAAAAAATTTATATGCAATAGGGTGAAAATTTTTTAAAAACAAAAATAATTATGGTGCAATTAAATGATTAAATATTTATAACAATAATCTGAATGTTTTATTATTTTATGGCAATTTTTAATTGTGTAATTTGGTTCTACATCTTTTTATTATTTAGTAGATAATTTTAAATGTGTATCCATATAATAGATAAATAACATCCTTTTGAAGTAAAAAGATGAATACAATAATATTAAATTCTTGTATTATTTTAATTATTCAAGCATTACCATTTAAAAATTTAAAGTGAAAATAGAACTGAAACAAACGAGGTGTTTAATTGTTAGCAGCACTGTTGTGCTTTGATGTGTGGGCAATAAAAAAAATGTGGAGTTATGAAAACAGTATTCACTCGGTATAAAATTAATATTAATGATAAAATTGCATTTTAGGAGCCTAACTCCAAAGCAGTTCACCGCATTTACTAATTTTGGCATCATCAGCTGCTAATTTTTTTTAGGTTATTCGAAAGTATACTTATGAAAACATGTTTTTTGTGTATGACATACGTAGTTGACTCATTGCATTAGTCACATATGTGTTACAGAACATGTTTTGTGATGATTAAGTAATATAACCCAACAAAACAAACAATATGACATTGCTGTTGTCTATCAGAATAAATTAAGTATTATATTTCAATTAATATTATTTGTAAAATAACGTTGGACAGTAGTCCGTTACAAAGTGCCAGGTTTTATTTATTTTTCAAGTATATCTTCTGTAAAGGTAAGTTTCTTTATTTTTTTAAAAACCGTGCAAACATGCTGGTACAGTAGTTGCCTTATTGGTCTTAGCAACTTAACTGTACACACAGTTAGTTCCTCATACTGCCGATTCAAAATTTGTTTGTTTCAGTAATAAAATAAAGCTTGTTTATCTTTCATGACATTGTTGAAATCCTAAGACCATTAAATTTAACACAGAAAATTTGCATGGCACGTACATAAATAAAGCTAAATAATTATTGTATAATACGATTGTTTTCATTGATCTTTTTTTTATATAACCATACCCATTTAAATTCCTTATAAACTAATACATTGTGGTGTAATATACATTAAATAAATGTTGTTGAATTATTTTTAACAATCTGAAATGAAATAAAAATATTAGTTCTTTAAATTCACTATTAAATTTAAAATCTGTTATCTAAAATTTCAGTTTACGTTACATTACTTCAAATCATTCATAAAACCAGATTCTTAATTTTAAAAAGAAAAATCTGATAAATATAAAAATAATATTAGCTTTATCCTTAATAAAATAATTTATTTCAATAATATTAAAAAAAAAAATTTAAATTACTTCAAAAGCTGTTGTTTATTTATCCTTGTTTTAAAATACTGTGAATATAAATTTTTTATCTTTCATTTTAGTATCGAAGTGTATTTCAATTGATTTAAACATTTTCAGTGAATTTTTTTATTAAATCTAAGAGCATGATATAAACATTTGTAGATTTCCCTTTAACAATAAAAGGCCTACATATTAATGCTCAAATTTTAATAAAAAATTTACGCATAAATTATTATTATAATTAAGTAAAATAATTGTTTTAGTTTCATTCCATAGAATTTAGATGAAATAGAACAAAAAAATTTACGTAATATTTTATCAAAATCAAAACAGTATTTTTTATTCAATTATACAAAATTTATTAAAAAAATTTCAATTGCTGATTTATAAAATTACAGTTAATATGTTTCTAATAAGAGAAATAGTATAAATATATATTTTTATAAAATAAATAATGATTATTTGTTATATATTGATATATAAAATTAAGATTATTTATAATATAAATAAAATGTTCCTATTTAAATATAGTATTATGTTCTATAAATGTTTTTAATAATTATACCATCAGCGGTGGGTTTATGATTTGGGTAACTAGGGCACAGCTTAGGGAGAGGGCACCAGTTCAAAATATTGTCTAAGAAAATATTCATAAAATGTCATGTAAGACATCTTACAGAAAGGGTCTTAAACATTAATAAAATTGTCCTAGAACCATAAAACTCGTAAATACACTGCTGTTTACCATAATTCACAGGTTGTAACAAAATATTTACCTTATTGTTAAATTGAATAAATTTTGTTTATTCTATATTAAATGTTTACATTTGTTCACAAAATAATTTATTTTGTTTTCAATTTTAAAGGAAGAATTGTTGTTGTTTAATGTTTTTGATCAGGATTGAAATTTAATTTTACAGGATACCTTATATGAGGATTTATCGCAGACATATTTAATATGATTTATCATTCTAAAAACATTTTTTGTTTTTCAACAAATACAACACTTTCTCAACAGTCAAATCTTGCTAGTCTAAACTAGAAGTATAATTTTATAATCAGTAATATAATATAAATTTAAAAAGTTATCTTTTTCAATATAATCTTATTTGAAACATTTAGTTAGTTTAATTTCCATCCATCATGAATCTATTGTACAAGGCGTGTTCGAAAAGAAAGTTATTTAAAAAAAATAATTTTTACAAGCTAATTTTATTTTTAGATGAAAGAGCATACTAAACTATTTAAAACATATTAACTCTTTATTAACATAGACTAAACTATTATCAACATTAAACTATTTATCAAAATAAATAGTAAACTATTTATCAAACTATTAAACTATTTAACAACTAAAGTATTATCAACATAGAAACTAAGCTATTTAAAGCATAAAACTATATAAACTATTAATCAACAGAGTTTTCAGCAATGTTCAAACACTTAATGTAGCAAGTGACCATTTTATCCAAACTTTCCATGTAGAAATATCCCACTAATGATAACCATTATGTGTAGTGGATAAAATTAAAGCGTTCAGTAATTCCTGTGGTTTGAGGACGACAATGTCAGACCTGTAAACAAACCTGTAGAAAAAAAGGAGAGATCTTATAGCAGGGACAGAATTTGAGATTCCAGACTCTGACAATGTAGACGGAATATGACAAGGAAGATTATGAGTCATCTAGTAAGTCCAATCCCAGCACAAAAGAGTCTTATATAAATCCAAGTGCTCCTGATATTGAACCTGATGAGTCAAACAATATTGAGAGTTTTATGAATTAAGAAAGAAAAATGACCAGCCTAACATCTGATAAAAAACTTATGAAAATGATTGAACGACAGAGAACAGGTAGTGTGGTCGGCCCAAACTTAACCGGTATAGATACGGCAGTGTTAGTTGATTCTCCTTGAGCAGTGTAAAATTTTGTGCCTTTTCCAGTCGTGTTACTAACAGAATGTCTTTTACCCTGGTTTAAATCTGGAGGCTGAAACTCTTGTACTAATCGTACATGATACAGAATACAATTTAAATTTTTTAGCAGCTTTCTGAATATTCGAATATGACAAACCATCTGAGGAGGAAGGTTTTCGTAAACTTTTCCGTGGAGAATTGAGCAATCTTGTTTTCACATTCTCTAAAACATCATCTGTCCAGAGCACTACGGTCGACCACTACGTTTTCTGTCCCAAACACTACCTGTCTCTCGAAATCAGTTTGTTAGCCTAGAAATTGACATTTTTTCTGGTGGAGGAACACCAGCAAATTTAATTTGAAATGATTCTCTTACACTTGCATATGAGTTCGTGGCAAAGTATTGTTCAAGAATGAAACCCCGTTATTCAATGGTAAAAGAAAATCTGTTCGTAACATGACTGGAAATGGCACAAAATTTTACACAGCTTAAGGAGAATCAACTCATACTGCCATGTCTACACTAGTTGTCGTATCTATACCAGTTGAGTAGGGCTACCAACTTCATGTCACAAAACAAAATTTCCCTTTCTTAGAAAAAATTTACCAGACATTAACAATTGGGTAACAGGACTAAAAAAAATCACTCTGTACCATTTTCACAGTAAATCTCTATTACCTGACAATGAATTTTGACTGGCTTCACTTCTGTGAGTTCAAAAACCGGTTAACGGAACGAATCTCACAGTCTCTGGTTTCATCAATTATTTCAGGTGTAAACAACCACTGGAAACAGAATATACGAGAGTTATGGGACTGAACTAGTGAAATTAGTGCCCATTTGTGGAGCAACAACAGTGGCACTGCCGTGGGATCAGAACAAAACAGTACTTACTTTCCGGACATGCCTTGTATTTTCATTTCAATGCAGTTCTTCTGAAAAACAGTAATTTTAACAAAATTTCCATAAATACATGCAACCATTGCCTTATAAGAAAATAATTAGTGTGTTGTTTGTCTTGATTAAATATTAAATTATCAACTGCAATAATAATTTATTAAAATATATTCTTTGTTATTTATGACCGAAATCAGTCACTCTTTTGTTCAGGAGTTCAATCCAAATAAAATCCAATTAAAATTTTTATTACACATAACGTTAGTTTGCACTTAATGTTATACCGTTTTAAAAACCACTTGGTAAAATTACGAGTATTCATAATATGTACGTAAACTGTGCTGTTAAAAAATTGTTATTTTGTCGATTATGTAAAAAGATTTTTCTTGAAAATACAAAATACATTATGCAGTTCTACAGAATTAAATCCTCTATTTTCTGAATAAATGGGTTTTTTTAAATAAATATCTAAATATAATTTTAGTTTTATTAAAAATTATTATTAATTTCAAAAATTTTGTTGAGAATATAAAACAATCAGGTAAATTATTCTGAAAATATATTGTGTAATATAATTATATTGAAAAAAGGTAGAAAGATAGTAGAAAAAGATAGTGAAAAAGGTAGAAAGATTTGAAAAAAAAACAGCATGCATACATCTTAAAAAGGAGCGGGCTTTATTTTGTGTACACTAGTTAAAATATTACTGTTATCAAAAGGGTTAAATTCTAAAACTATATAATAGTTCTCACATTAACCATTTAAAAGTTAGATGAACTGGTAAAACAGGGATTCAAACAAGAGATGTTTGGTATAACAGTCATTTCCACATTTAATTAGATCTTTATCAGAAAGTAATAAAATTTTAAAAAAAAACTTGTGGGGAAAAATTTTCTTGAATCAAAGACATTTTATTCAGTTTTGTGATTAAATACAGTATAGTCGCAATAATCCGAACATGTTAAGACGTCCGGCCTTTGCAGATTATTGATTTCTACAATCATAGATTTCAGCAATCAAATTACAAATACGGTATACTGTATTAGGATAAACATTATTTAACTAAATAGGGGAACACAAAATTATAAATGACTTATCTTTATTTGAAATCTTTTATAGTATTATTTTCTTATAATTTTAAAACAAAACACTTTTAAAAATAAATCTTTATAATGTATCCTGCAGTTTGAAATATTTCTATTTCATATAATGAATTAATATAATAATTTCACTAACCTTCTTTTTAAACTGCGTCACCTTTATTTTAGTCCTACTTACACGTGTTTCGGTGGATCCACCATCATCAGAGTAAATAAAAAATTGAAACTAAAAATTTTATTCATTTATTTAAAATTTACAGAAGATGATGCATCTTCAGTCACTTGTATAAAAGTGACTTGTATAAAAGTCACTCCAACTTTTATACAAGTCACTTTTATACAAGTGACTGAAGATGCATCATCTTCTGTAAATTTTAAATAAATGAATAAAATTTTTAGTTTCAATTTTTTATTTACTCTGATGATGGTGGATCCACCGAAACACGTGTAAGTAGGACTAAAATAAAGGTGACGCAGTTTAAAAAGAAGGTTAGTGAAATTATTATAATAATTCATTATATGAAATAGAAAACACTTTTAAATTAATATATATGTAAAAGATAACGGTATAGTACAAAGTGCTACTTTGCCTTGAAAAAATCTGTTATTTTTTGTGCACTTTTTTTATTTTCATTAAAAAATTTTTGTTCTGTAAATGCTGAAGTAGCAGAATATCTTTAAGTCGAAGATTGTTTTGATCGGCCCACAATAAATACTTGTTGAAATATTCTTGTACTGAACTGTGGACACTAAATGTTCACATTTTGTACCATTATCATCATTGTTGTCGTCATCATCATCATTCTCATGTAACACCCGGTTAATGATTTCTTGGTTGGGTCAGATGTTTATACATTGCGAAATTTATTTTCAGTGTCTCGAATCCATTCTTCAATATCCAATTTCTCAATCCAAGGTAAATGTTCTGCTACTGGAGTCAAATTCATTATAACTTTGGTGTCAAAGGCATTTTCTTCTACATTTTCAACTAGGGAAGGGCATACATTTTTCCATGAAAATTTTATTACCTACCTTCTTTGATACCTCGTCCCATTCGAAGGTTTTGGTGTACTGGGAGTTCGGATTACTGCGACAATACTGTGGTAGTTTGTAAGCATTGTTTTAATGATTTAAAACTAGTCATAAAGGTGTAAAAGACCTTATTGATATGTTTATAAAACTCTTTATGATTAAATTCTAACTTGCATATTTCAAATGATTTGTAAAACGTTCATGTTCTTGTACAACTGGCAATCGATTATTTTTTTAAATTTTCACTGAATAAATTTGTATAAAAAAATTAGCATACATTAATGCATATCAAATGTGGTAATAACTCTTATATTGTTTATCAGTGCTTGTATACGAAGGGTGCAAGAGTAAATTAGTAATCAACTGTGATAAATGTTGTGTATTATAATTTAAAAAATAAAAAATAAATTATTTTATTAACATTTTGTATTTAAACACTAATGAGGTAATATTTTTGTATAATACCGTCCAAAAATATAATTTTTAATATTTTTTTAAAATGACATATTTTATTAAGATCTACAAAAACATCCATTTAAAGAAGTACATAAAATTTTTAACAATTTATAATATGAGCATATTGTTGCATTTTTATGCACGCACATAATTCTATAGTATTTTTGAACAAACATATTATATTAATAGTAAACTTAAAGATAAAAAATAAGTTTGTGTTATAGTTTTTTTTTTTAATTATGTGCCATTATTTTTTATAATTAAAAATTAATTTTATCGTGACAATTTATTTATCGCAACCTTTGTATTCTATGTAATTATGTATTTATATTTCTATACTAATAAAATTTATATTATTACAAATTATTTAATAACTATTTTGAAATAATAAGATTAAAAATTTCAGAAGAAATTTTCATACTATAAAATATCATTTATTTTGTTTATTATTTACTCTACATTGCTGTATCAGTTTAGCCAACTTCAAAAAGTCAGATAATTTTAATATTGTAAAAAACTCGCTTATCTGAAGCTCCATGGTTAATTTAAGGTAAAGTATCGAAGTTGGCTTGATAAAGATTAAAGTCATTCAGATTATTATAAACGTTCTGTCTTGCTGTATACTTCTTGTAGTAGTCCATATCTTTCATTACCCTTCTAAGATCTGGTTCGTCAGCTATCCCTTTCCTCTTCTAATCAGCATCTTAAAATTAAAGTATTAGCAATATCATTCTGAATTTCACCTACCTTAAAGATTAGATAAAAAAATTTAAACCAAGATATAAATCAACCATTCAATTAGTAAACAGGTGGTGCGCAACATGATGGAAAGCAAAAGAAGTGACAGCTTAAGACCAAAAAATAATTAAAGATGTTTTAACCAAAAAACTTCACTAAAAGAATGATTTTGATGTAATTATTCTGTTAAAAATTTTACACAATCATAAAGTGTTTTTACATTGTATGTATTTGGTAAATAATTTTTTTTGTTAACCAATACAATTTACAAAATTATTGTAATTAATTCTAATTATAGAATCACTGTATGTTGTAATTACAAGTAATTATACACCTATTAAAAACAACCTATTGGTCTGGTAATTATTAACAATTTCATGTAATGTGAACGTTTTCGGTTCATGTTATCTACTGTTGGCCTTAATTGGCTTGGATAAGTGAGTTTTTACTTCATTTTAAAATCAATAATATTTTATTTTTAAAATTAGATTAGAATACAAAAGGTTAAGATTATAAAAAAGTACAATAAAACAGTTTTGAGTGATATATATTATTTGTTTATTCTTATGTTTTATAATTTGTTACTACTTATATATAGGAAAAACATATCGATCTTTAATAAATAAATTAATAGATTGATATTAATTCTCTGATCAAATTGATCATTCTGTTAATATGAAATATAATTGAATAAATAATATTATTATATTATAAATGAAAAATATGTGATCAGCTTGTTATTAGGCTGTCATTAACTAATAAAATAGGCTTACCAATTACATGTGTATGATTGTAGTATGCCAAATAGTATTAAATAAATATTTATATATTTTGTTAACTATGTGATTTATATATTATAAATTATTCATTCAAATATTTATAATATGTAAATTTTGTAAATATATTTCTTGTATTTATTTTTAAGTGATTAAGTGTTAACTAGGTTATATTATCAACAGTTGTATTATGTTAATATACATATATATCTATATTAAAGTATTACATTGTTTTGTTTTATTTATAATAATTTTAATTTACACTTATTATTTCCTTTTTTCCCCACTCATAATAAGTTATTTTAAATAGTGGCCATAGTATGTACAGATTAGTTTATCATATTGGTGGTTAACCCTAGAACGGTGGGGCTATTCTGTGAGCTATTACTGGTGGAGATGCGAAAAATTTACTCACTTGGTGATTTTCCTGGGAAAACTTTGTTGTGAATTTTTTTTTGAAACATTTTGGTTTTCATATGTTTTCTATCTTTTTTCTGTTGGTTTTGTTTAAATTTCGACAAATATTGGTTAATAGTTACAAAGATTTCTCAGTAAATCACCAAGCTCTGTTATTCTATTTATGTAGCTTGAAAATATTTTATTTACTAACATCAACTGTGCAAAATACTTTATAAAACCCCAGATAGTAGACGAAATTAAGATACTAAAAGTAGGAAAAATAAAGTAGTAAAATGAAATAAATAAAATTATACAAATAAGTGAACACGAAAGTCAAACAGAGGGTTTTTGTTGCTGGGGCTACTTATTCTGGCAGTTTGTTGCACAACCAAAACATATTTTCTTTTGATGTTCGCCGCATATAGGTTTGCTGCAAAAGAGACAGTATGTAGTTCTATGTCTTCTTTTTGTATATGAACACTCACTGCAGTACTTCCTTGGAGCTTTTTCTTCTTGGCACGTAACATTTATTGCCGGTTCCTTTACACCCAATACTGCTTGAATTGCAGTTCGCAATGGTTTGAAAGGTTTGAAGGCAGTTACTGTACATATAAATAAAATTGTATTACAAACATACAAAATTATAATGCACTATTAGTGGTTCTACGTAAATTTTTACGCATAACATATACAGCATCGGTGGAGATGCAAAAAATTTACGTATTAAAATTATTGTGTACAAGTGGAGATGCGAAAAAATTACTCACTAGCTTTTGTTAAAGGCACGAGTACTATAAATACACGCAGTAATTAGATACGATTTCGTTACGAGACAACGGTCAACTAACTCCTTGTAGCATATCTGGAAAATAAGGGTGGTGCAGCCTACTGATATGGAGGGGCAAGCTTTGTTGACGTAATATGCGTAAGATTTACTCCACTCCACCATTCTAGGGTTAAATATGTATTGGTAATAAATCTTATGACAACCTTGTGCAGGAAACTGTATTGATATTAGTGACAGGATATTCAAAAAATCTGGTGTGAAACACAAAATTTTCTCTTACCAGTGCAAATAATTAACAATATTACCTAACATTAATAATAAAACATTAGAAAAAAACAAAAAAACTAACCTCAATAAACATAACCTAATTTTAAGCATGAGTTTGGTTTAAAATACGAAAAATCACTCTTTCATGCTAAACTAGACTCTGTAGAGAAAAGTGCTCTAAATAAAAGTTGTAATTTTTTAATTTCCTATAAATTTGATTTTACACTTTTGTCATAAAATGCATGCTACAGCTGAAATCTTAAAAAAACAATTTTTTACATATTTTCATAAGAAAAAACAGAAAATTGCTAATTACCGCTAAATGACACATTATACAAAAAAAATGTTTGAAATCAAAGATGTATGTTTTTAAATTCTCTACAACTTTTGTTATGTACATT
Source organism: Catonia carolina (assembly GCA_035578175.1). Taxonomy (NCBI): domain Eukaryota; kingdom Metazoa; phylum Arthropoda; class Insecta; order Hemiptera; family Achilidae; genus Catonia; species Catonia carolina. Next base: position 86,401,596 of record JAQMRL010000008.1, on the reverse strand, counting down.
TTTGTGCTTAAATGCATAATAAAGCAGCAATCTTAAAAAAACAATTTTTTTACGAGAAAACAACCTCTCCAAGAATTTCAGCAGACATGTCGCCTACCTTATCTTGTAGAGCACAAAAAATGTAGTATATGAGGTGATTTTTAAAAAATCGTAGGAGCGGTTTTGGAGAAAATTGCAAAAAAGTAAAAAATGACACAAATAAACTACTACTTCCGGTTGACCGATTTTGATGAAAATGTTTGTGTTGGGTCCTCTAGTGGTATCTAACTTAAGTTTCAAGTTTCAAGCTCGTACGATGTTCCATTCCTGAGATATTCTGTTCACACACACATACACAGACCAATCACTAAAAACATGTTTTTTGGGTTCAGGAGGTCTGAAAACGTGTAGATCCGGTGAAAACTCGATTTCGAAAAATCAACATGAAAACAATACTTTCCTTCCTGTATATTCGTCTAGGCAAGAGAAAGTAAAAATTATTCGAATAATTCTCTTTTGACTCTTTTGAAAAATATTCAATAAAGATGAATGAATAAACTATTCACAAACTGTGGTTTAAAGACTCCGAATAATTTAGTTCTCGAATGAAGTAAAATAATCTCACTGTTACCATTCATTATGAAAGGAATAATAACAAACAATATGATCAAGGCCTGTGAAATAAGAATAAATTTAATATGCTTTATGTGTCAAAAAACCCGTCATTTCTTGGTTTGTTATGTCTGTTTCTGCGGATGGTCCTGAATTCAAATCATGCTGTCTCAAGTAAAGACACAAGTAAAACAGGCAGAGTTTTGGTATCAAAGAACAGAGAAACACAGTAGAGGTTGGAATTTCACATTGGTGAGAGGGAGAGAGAAGACTAAAGGGCTTGCCACACAGAATGCGATTTACACCCTGTGTTCCAGGCAAGTGATCGTATCTTGCAATATTTTTTGTATGCTGTGGTTACTAGCAAAGCTTGGCAACAGAGTGTATTCTGATTGTGTGGGCGGCAGCATAATGCTGCGGGCAGAAACTAAACGCATCTACAGGACAGTTTGAAACTACGCATTGCGATCCACACGTGTTTGTCATATAAATTGTACTGTTCATCACTAAGTTGTGTGAGTAACGTATGTTATTCGAAACAGAAACGTTCATTGAGGTTGTTATTCATATGACATAGGACACGAAAATATTTGTAAAAGCAGTCTTCATGTGAGGAAAGTTCTGTATATAGTTTATTATATTCTCCGAACTGTAATAAATTTTTGTTTTTATCGCGTACCCACACTATGGTGTTTCTTTTCCGTTTTAAGAAATAACAACAGTAAAGTAACAGTTCCTTCATTTTCTGATGAAGAACATTTTCTGATGTCATTGCGACTGACAGAATGAACTGAATGCATTCTGTGTGACAGGGAAGATCACACTTGAGATCGGAGCGTATTCATTTGCCCGGAATGGAGGACGCAAATTCATTCTGTGTGAACCATCCTTAAATATTGCTGATAGTGTATCGATATGTTTACATTGCATATTTTATTTGAATAATCTGTATGTTTGAATAGTGGTAGTATTCTTTATCGATAATAAACATACAGCTGCTTGAATTTTATTTGAATAAAAAATATTGATTATGAATTAGTGAAGAGCGTTCACTGTTTCAACCAGTCACTGTGATCACGGTGACAGTGATTTTGGGTTCACCGTTACTTTTAATAGTTACTAGTGATTTTAGTAATAACTGTGTATACACTTGTATATTTTTTAGATGTTATCATGAAATTAGTAATCATAATAATAATAATAATAATAATAATAATAATAATAATAATAATAATAATAATAATAATAATAATAATAATAATAATAATAATAATAATAATAATAATAATAATAATAATAATAATAATAATAATAATAATAATAATAATAATAATAATAATAATAATAATAATAATAATAATAATAATAATAATAATAATAATAATAATAATAATAATAATAATAATAATAATAATAATAATAATAATAATAATAATAATAATAATAATAATAATAATAATAATAATAATAATAATAATAATAATAATAATAATAATAATAATAATAATAATAATAATAATAATAATAATAATAATAATAATAATAATAATAATAATAATAATAATAATAATAATAATAATAATAATAATAATAATAATAATAATAATAATAATAATAATAATAATAATAATAATAATAATAATAATAATAATAATAATAATAATAATAATAATAATAATAATAATAATAATAATAATAATAATAATAATAATAATAATAATAATAATAATAATAATAATAATAATAATAATAATAATAATAATAATAATAATAATAATAATAATAATAATAATAATAATAATAATAATAATAATAATAATAATAATAATAATAATAATAATAATAATAATAATAATAATAATAATAATAATAATAATAATAATAATAATAATAATAATAATAATAATAATAATAATAATAATAATAATAATAATAATAATAATAATAATAATAATAATAATAATAATAATAATAATAATAATAATAATAATAATAATAATAATAATAATAATAATAATAATAATAATAATAATAATAATAATAATAATAATAATAATAATAATAATAATAATAATAATAATAATAATAATAATAATAATAATAATAATAATAATAATAATAATAATAATAATAATAATAATAATAATAATAATAATAATAATAATAATAATAATAATAATAATAATAATAATAATAATAATAATAATAATAATAATAATAATAATAATAATAATAATAATAATAATAATAATAATAATAATAATAATAATAATAATAATAATAATAATAATAATAATAATAATAATAATAATAATAATAATAATAATAATAATAATAATAATAATAATAATAATAATAATAATAATAATAATAATAATAATAATAATAATAATAATAATAATAATAATAATAATAATAATAATAATAATAATAATAATAATAATAATAATAATAATAATAATAATAATAATAATAATAATAATAATAATAATAATAATAATAATAATAATAATAATAATAATAATAATAATAATAATAATAATAATAATAATAATAATAATAATAATAATAATAATAATAATAATAATAATAATAATAATAATAATAATAATAATAATAATAATAATAATAATAATAATAATAATAATAATAATAATAATAATAATAATAATAATAATAATAATAATAATAATAATAATAATAATAATAATAATAATAATAATAATAATAATAATAATAATAATAATAATAATAATAATAATAATAATAATTGATTTTTTTGATTTTTGATTTTTTTTTTTGTTTTCAGGGCTCCCACACTCCCCTACACCCTGCCGTCTCCTCCCACAGAACAGTGTGCAGCCAGGTACGGAAGTCCGTCAGCAAGTAGAACGGCAAGCAGCCTTAATATACTTGCTATAATGATTCATTATATCATATATCTCCACTCCTATTTATTATTATAATTTCCAAATTTACCAAATCCTATATCAACATAAGTATTCACGAAGAACGTCTGCAGACACGAAGACATGAACATAGACACACATAACACGCAGGTACAAAGGGCTTGAACATAAAAACATAAATTAAATCAACATACTATCACAGTCAGTTACGTCAAATCACATTCTTCAGTAATTCCGCCTTAAAAATTTCTATTTTCGAGTTAAAAAAGTCTACTTCATTTCCAAAATCATTCGCAATACTAGCACAACGGGCCAGAGGTGAGGCATCTTTAAACTCGTTAGATGTAAAAAACAATCTATATCTCCTCACTCCTGCATGGGGAACCCTTAGACCCAGTCCAGAAATATCGCCATCAACATATCCATGCAAGACCTTGTAGAGGTACAATGCCGCCGCCAATCCACGACGCTTACTCAGAGGGTGCAATTTCCATGATTTACATAAACCCTCATAAGTGTCTATGTCAGAAAACTTTCTGTACACCAAGTACCTCAAGAAATTTTTTTGAACACTTTCAATAAGGTTGGTAGTGGTAATCCTATCGTTGCCCCAAACCACGGAACAGTATTCTAAAATGGGGCGGACGTTAACTTGATAAAGTTTTACGATACTTGCAGGGTTTCTAAAATTTCGGCTGATCCATTTCACCAAGCCAAGATTTCTTCGAGCCTTCGCCGTAACTTTCTCGACGTTCTTATTAAAGTGCAACCCTGAGTCCATTACTACCCCTAGATCAGATATCGTATCAACCCTTTGAAGCGAACTTCCAAGGGCAGAATATACATACTTTTTAACTAATGTTTTTCTGGAGTACGTAATGACTGCAGTTTTCTCAACATTTAACGGCATAGCATTATCAGATGACCATTGAACAACGCGGTCAATATCTTCCTGCAGCATCTGCCTGTCATTCTCATTTTTTATCGATCTGTAAATCTTGAGGTCATCTGCGTACATTTTAAACTCCGAAGTAATACCCCTGTGTATATCGTTTACAAAAATAATAAAAAAGAGCGGTCCAAGGTTGGAGCCCTGAGGCACCCCAGAGGTGACATCAAACTCTCTAGATAGCACCCCAGAAATCTTCACACGAAATGAGCGCCCCCGCAAGTACGAAGTTATCCATCTCAGCAGCTGCCCAGTAACCCCGTATCCCCTAAGTTTAGAAACTATAAGTTGATGAGGAACCTTGTCAAAAGCTTTGCGGAAATCGAAGTAGATAGTATCGACCTGCCCTTGGTTATGTACAATAGGCGCAACGAAGTTAAGCATATCAACTAAATTGGTGGTAGTCGACCTACCACTCATAAAGCCATGTTGCTGTTGAATGATAGATGCCTTGAGGGACTTGAACAGATAGTCGTGCATTATTATCTCAAAAATTTTAGGCAGAACCCCCAAAACTGATATTGGACGATAGTTTCCTATGTCGTGCGGATCACCCTTTTTTGGTATGGGCGTAACAATAGCCATCTTCCAAGACTGCGGGAACACACCCGTCTCAAGACTGTAGTTAAGAACCCAACAAATTACAGGCGAAAGAAGCTCACTAACACCCTTTATCACAATCGGAGACAAGCCATCGGCACCAACTGCAGCTCTTGCATTCAACTTCCCAATAGCACGCTGAACGTCATCTACGGATACTATTGGTACATTTATAGTTGCATCACCATCATGATGTTTCGTTCCAACATCACTATCCAACTTCATCCGCCCAGTCGACGTCTGGTAAACAGAGTGAAAGTACTCCCCAAATCGCTCGGCCAGGGGTCCGGCCTCAGTTATTAATTCGTCCCCGATCTTGATTGGTCTCACATACTTCGCATCAGTCATGAAGGATTTAACATACTTGAAAAATCCAGACGGTTTATGACGTAGTTCATCCTCGGCTCTATGGGCACGAGCAACCCGATCTCTAGCCAACAGTACTTTTGCTCTCTTCCTGAGATCGGCAAATATACGATAATGCTCCCCCTTGGATGTCTTCTTAAATTTCTTGTGCCATTTCTTCTTAATAATGATAATTTTGATTTTCTTCATAATTTCATGATTTTCTTCATAATAATAATAATAATAATAATAATAATAATAATAATAATAATAATAATAATAATAATAATAATAATAATAATAATAATAATAATAATAATAATAATAATAATAATAATAATAATAATAATAATAATAATAATAATAATAATAATAATAATAATAATAATAATAATAATAATAATAATAATAATAATAATAATAATAATAATAATAATAATAATAATAATAATAATAATAATAATAATAATAATAATAATAATAATAATAATAATAATAATAATAATAATAATAATAATAATAATAATAATAATAATAATAATAATAATAATAATAATAATAATAATAATAATAATAATAATAATAATAATAATAATAATAATAATAATAATAATAATAATAATAATAATAATAATAATAATAATAATAATAATAATAATAATAATAATAATAATAATAATAATAATAATAATAATAATAATAATAATAATAATAATAATAATAATAATAATAATAATAATAATAATAATAATAATAATAATAATAATAATAATAATAATAATAATAATAATAATAATAATAATAATAATAATAATAATAATAATAATAATAATAATAATAATAATAATAATAATAATAATAATAATAATAATAATAATAATAATAATAATAATAATAATAATAATAATAATAATAATAATAATAATAATAATAATAATAATAATAATAATAATAATAATAATAATAATAATAATAATAATAATAATAATAATAATAATAATAATAATAATAATAATAATAATAATAATAATAATAATAATAATAATAATAATAATAATAATAATAATAATAATAATAATAATAATAATAATAATAATAATAATAATAATAATAATAATAATAATAATAATAATAATAATAATAATAATAATAATAATAATAATAATAATAATAATAATAATAATAATAATAATAATAATAATAATAATAATAATAATAATAATAATAATAATAATAATAATAATAATAATAATAATAATAATAATAATAATAATAATAATAATAATAATAATAATAATAATAATAATAATAATAATAATAATAATAATAATAATAATAATAATAATAATAATAATAATAATAATAATAATAATAATAATAATAATAATAATAATAATAATAATAATAATAATAATAATAATAATAATAATAATAATAATAATAATAATAATAATAATAATAATAATAATAATAATAATAATAATAATAATAATAATAATAATAATAATAATAATAATAATAATAATAATAATAATAATAATAATAATAATAATAATAATAATAATAATAATAATAATAATAATAATAATAATAATAATAATAATAATAATAATAATAATAATAATAATAATAATAATAATAATAATAATAATAATAATAATAATAATAATAATAATAATAATAATAATAATAATAATAATAATAATAATAATAATAATAATAATAATAATAATAATAATAATAATAATAATAATAATAATAATAATAATAATAATAATAATAATAATAATAATAATAATAATAATAATAATAATAATAATAATAATAATAATAATAATAATAATAATAATAATAATAATAATAATAATAATAATAATAATAATAATAATAATAATAATAATAATAATAATAATAATAATAATAATAATAATAATAATAATAATAATAATAATAATAATAATAATAATAATAATAATAATAATAATAATAATAATAATAATAATAATAATAATAATAATAATAATAATAATAATAATAATAATAATAATAATAATAATAATAATAATAATAATAATAATAATAATAATAATAATAATAATAATAATAATAATAATAATAATAATAATAATAATAATAATAATAATAATAATAATAATAATAATAATAATAATAATAATAATAATAATAATAATAATAATAATAATAATAATAATAATAATAATAATAATAATAATAATAATAATAATAATAATAATAATAATAATAATAATAATAATAATAATAATAATAATAATAATAATAATAATAATAATAATAATAATAATAATAATAATAATAATAATAATAATAATAATAATAATAATAATAATAATAATAATAATAATAATAATTGATTTTTTTGATTTTTGATTTTTTTTTTTGTTTTCAGGGCTCCCACACTCCCCTACACCCTGCCGTCTCCTCCCACAGAACAGTGTGCAGCCAGGTACGGAAGTCCGTCAGCAAGTAGAACGGCAAGCAGCCTTAATATACTTGCTATAATGATTCATTATATCATATATCTCCACTCCTATTTATTATTATAATTTCCAAATTTACCAAATCCTATATCAACATAAGTATTCACGAAGAACGTCTGCAGACACGAAGACATGAACATAGACACACATAACACGCAGGTACAAAGGGCTTGAACATAAAAACATAAATTAAATCAACATACTATCACAGTCAGTTACGTCAAATCACATTCTTCAGTAATTCCGCCTTAAAAATTTCTATTTTCGAGTTAAAAAAGTCTACTTCATTTCCAAAATCATTCGCAATACTAGCACAACGGGCCAGAGGTGAGGCATCTTTAAACTCGTTAGATGTAAAAAACAATCTATATCTCCTCACTCCTGCATGGGGAACCCTTAGACCCAGTCCAGAAATATCGCCATCAACATATCCATGCAAGACCTTGTAGAGGTACAATGCCGCCGCCAATCCACGACGCTTACTCAGAGGGTGCAATTTCCATGATTTACATAAACCCTCATAAGTGTCTATGTCAGAAAACTTTCTGTACACCAAGTACCTCAAGAAATTTTTTTGAACACTTTCAATAAGGTTGGTAGTGGTAATCCTATCGTTGCCCCAAACCACGGAACAGTATTCTAAAATGGGGCGGACGTTAACTTGATAAAGTTTTACGATACTTGCAGGGTTTCTAAAATTTCGGCTGATCCATTTCACCAAGCCAAGATTTCTTCGAGCCTTCGCCGTAACTTTCTCGACGTTCTTATTAAAGTGCAACCCTGAGTCCATTACTACCCCTAGATCAGATATCGTATCAACCCTTTGAAGCGAACTTCCAAGGGCAGAATATACATACTTTTTAACTAATGTTTTTCTGGAGTACGTAATGACTGCAGTTTTCTCAACATTTAACGGCATAGCATTATCAGATGACCATTGAACAACGCGGTCAATATCTTCCTGCAGCATCTGCCTGTCATTCTCATTTTTTATCGATCTGTAAATCTTGAGGTCATCTGCGTACATTTTAAACTCCGAAGTAATACCCCTGTGTATATCGTTTACAAAAATAATAAAAAAGAGCGGTCCAAGGTTGGAGCCCTGAGGCACCCCAGAGGTGACATCAAACTCTCTAGATAGCACCCCAGAAATCTTCACACGAAATGAGCGCCCCCGCAAGTACGAAGTTATCCATCTCAGCAGCTGCCCAGTAACCCCGTATCCCCTAAGTTTAGAAACTATAAGTTGATGAGGAACCTTGTCAAAAGCTTTGCGGAAATCGAAGTAGATAGTATCGACCTGCCCTTGGTTATGTACAATAGGCGCAACGAAGTTAAGCATATCAACTAAATTGGTGGTAGTCGACCTACCACTCATAAAGCCATGTTGCTGTTGAATGATAGATGCCTTGAGGGACTTGAACAGATAGTCGTGCATTATTATCTCAAAAATTTTAGGCAGAACCCCCAAAACTGATATTGGACGATAGTTTCCTATGTCGTGCGGATCACCCTTTTTTGGTATGGGCGTAACAATAGCCATCTTCCAAGACTGCGGGAACACACCCGTCTCAAGACTGTAGTTAAGAACCCAACAAATTACAGGCGAAAGAAGCTCACTAACACCCTTTATCACAATCGGAGACAAGCCATCGGCACCAACTGCAGCTCTTGCATTCAACTTCCCAATAGCACGCTGAACGTCATCTACGGATACTATTGGTACATTTATAGTTGCATCACCATCATGATGTTTCGTTCCAACATCACTATCCAACTTCATCCGCCCAGTCGACGTCTGGTAAACAGAGTGAAAGTACTCCCCAAATCGCTCGGCCAGGGGTCCGGCCTCAGTTATTAATTCGTCCCCGATCTTGATTGGTCTCACATACTTCGCATCAGTCATGAAGGATTTAACATACTTGAAAAATCCAGACGGTTTATGACGTAGTTCATCCTCGGCTCTATGGGCACGAGCAACCCGATCTCTAGCCAACAGTACTTTTGCTCTCTTCCTGAGATCGGCAAATATACGATAATGCTCCCCCTTGGATGTCTTCTTAAATTTCTTGTGCCATTTCTTCTTAATAATGATAATTTTGATTTTCTTCATAATTTCATGATTTTCTTCATAATAATAATAATAATAATAATAATAATAATAATAATAATAATAATAATAATAATAATAATAATAATAATAATAATAATAATAATAATAATAATAATAATAATAATAATAATAATAATAATAATAATAATAATAATAATAATAATAATAATAATAATAATAATAATAATAATAATAATAATAATAATAATAATAATAATAATAATAATAATAATAATAATAATAATAATAATAATAATAATAATAATAATAATAATAATAATAATAATAATAATAATAATAATAATAATAATAATAATAATAATAATAATAATAATAATAATAATAATAATAATAATAATAATAATAATAATAATAATAATAATAATAATAATAATAATAATAATAATAATAATAATAATAATAATAATAATAATAATAATAATAATAATAATAATAATAATAATAATAATAATAATAATAATAATAATAATAATAATAATAATAATAATAATAATAATAATAATAATAATAATAATAATAATAATAATAATAATAATAATAATAATAATAATAATAATAATAATAATAATAATAATAATAATAATAATAATAATAATAATAATAATAATAATAATAATAATAATAATAATAATAATAATAATAATAATAATAATAATAATAATAATAATAATAATAATAATAATAATAATAATAATAATAATAATAATAATAATAATAATAATAATAATAATAATAATAATAATAATAATAATAATAATAATAATAATAATAATAATAATAATAATAATAATAATAATAATAATAATAATAATAATAATAATAATAATAATAATAATAATAATAATAATAATAATAATAATAATAATAATAATAATAATAATAATAATAATAATAATAATAATAATAATAATAATAATAATAATAATAATAATAATAATAATAATAATAATAATAATAATAATAATAATAATAATAATAATAATAATAATAATAATAATAATAATAATAATAATAATAATAATAATAATAATAATAATAATAATAATAATAATAATAATAATAATAATAATAATAATAATAATAATAATAATAATAATAATAATAATAATAATAATAATAATAATAATAATAATAATAATAATAATAATAATAATAATAATAATAATAATAATAATAATAATAATAATAATAATAATAATAATAATAATAATAATAATAATAATAATAATAATAATAATAATAATAATAATAATAATAATAATAATAATAATAATAATAATAATAATAATAATAATAATAATAATAATAATAATAATAATAATAATAATAATAATAATTAATAATAATAATAATAATAATAATAATAATAATAATAATAATAATAATAATAATAATAATAATAATAATAATAATAATAATAATAATAATAATAATAATAATAATAATAATAATAATAATAATAATAATAATAATAATAATAATAATAATAATAATAATAATAATAATAATAATAATAATAATTGATTTTTTTGATTTTTGATTTTTTTTTTTTGTTTTCAGGGCTCCCACACTCCCCTACACCCTGCCGTCTCCTCCCACAGAACAGTGTGCAGCCAGGTACGGAAGTCCGTCAGCAAGTAGAACGGCAAGCAGCCTTAATATACTTGCTATAATGATTCATTATATCATATATCTCCACTCCTATTTATTATTATAATTTCCAAATTTACCAAATCCTATATCAACATAAGTATTCACGAAGAACGTCTGCAGACACGAAGACATGAACATAGACACACATAACACGCAGGTACAAAGGGCTTGAACATAAAAACATAAATTAAATCAACATACTATCACAGTCAGTTACGTCAAATCACATTCTTCAGTAATTCCGCCTTAAAAATTTCTATTTTCGAGTTAAAAAAGTCTACTTCATTTCCAAAATCATTCGCAATACTAGCACAACGGGCCAGAGGTGAGGCATCTTTAAACTCGTTAGATGTAAAAAACAATCTATATCTCCTCACTCCTGCATGGGGAACCCTTAGACCCAGTCCAGAAATATCGCCATCAACATATCCATGCAAGACCTTGTAGAGGTACAATGCCGCCGCCAATCCACGACGCTTACTCAGAGGGTGCAATTTCCATGATTTACATAAACCCTCATAAGTGTCTATGTCAGAAAACTTTCTGTACACCAAGTACCTCAAGAAATTTTTTTGAACACTTTCAATAAGGTTGGTAGTGGTAATCCTATCGTTGCCCCAAACCACGGAACAGTATTCTAAAATGGGGCGGACGTTAACTTGATAAAGTTTTACGATACTTGCAGGGTTTCTAAAATTTCGGCTGATCCATTTCACCAAGCCAAGATTTCTTCGAGCCTTCGCCGTAACTTTCTCGACGTTCTTATTAAAGTGCAACCCTGAGTCCATTACTACCCCTAGATCAGATATCGTATCAACCCTTTGAAGCGAACTTCCAAGGGCAGAATATACATACTTTTTAACTAATGTTTTTCTGGAGTACGTAATGACTGCAGTTTTCTCAACATTTAACGGCATAGCATTATCAGATGACCATTGAACAACGCGGTCAATATCTTCCTGCAGCATCTGCCTGTCATTCTCATTTTTTATCGATCTGTAAATCTTGAGGTCATCTGCGTACATTTTAAACTCCGAAGTAATACCCCTGTGTATATCGTTTACAAAAATAATAAAAAAGAGCGGTCCAAGGTTGGAGCCCTGAGGCACCCCAGAGGTGACATCAAACTCTCTAGATAGCACCCCAGAAATCTTCACACGAAATGAGCGCCCCCGCAAGTACGAAGTTATCCATCTCAGCAGCTGCCCAGTAACCCCGTATCCCCTAAGTTTAGAAACTATAAGTTGATGAGGAACCTTGTCAAAAGCTTTGCGGAAATCGAAGTAGATAGTATCGACCTGCCCTTGGTTATGTACAATAGGCGCAACGAAGTTAAGCATATCAACTAAATTGGTGGTAGTCGACCTACCACTCATAAAGCCATGTTGCTGTTGAATGATAGATGCCTTGAGGGACTTGAACAGATAGTCGTGCATTATTATCTCAAAAATTTTAGGCAGAACCCCCAAAACTGATATTGGACGATAGTTTCCTATGTCGTGCGGATCACCCTTTTTTGGTATGGGCGTAACAATAGCCATCTTCCAAGACTGCGGGAACACACCCGTCTCAAGACTGTAGTTAAGAACCCAACAAATTACAGGCGAAAGAAGCTCACTAACACCCTTTATCACAATCGGAGACAAGCCATCGGCACCAACTGCAGCTCTTGCATTCAACTTCCCAATAGCACGCTGAACGTCATCTACGGATACTATTGGTACATTTATAGTTGCATCACCATCATGATGTTTCGTTCCAACATCACTATCCAACTTCATCCGCCCAGTCGACGTCTGGTAAACAGAGTGAAAGTACTCCCCAAATCGCTCGGCCAGGGGTCCGGCCTCAGTTATTAATTCGTCCCCGATCTTGATTGGTCTCACATACTTCGCATCAGTCATGAAGGATTTAACATACTTGAAAAATCCAGACGGTTTATGACGTAGTTCATCCTCGGCTCTATGGGCACGAGCAACCCGATCTCTAGCCAACAGTACTTTTGCTCTCTTCCTGAGATCGGCAAATATACGATAATGCTCCCCCTTGGATGTCTTCTTAAATTTCTTGTGCCATTTCTTCTTAATAATGATAATTTTGATTTTCTTCATAATTTCATGATTTTCTTCATAATAATAATAATAATAATAATAATAATAATAATAATAATAATAATAATAATAATAATAATAATAATAATAATAATAATAATAATAATAATAATAATAATAATAATAATAATAATAATAATAATAATAATAATAATAATAATAATAATAATAATAATAATAATAATAATAATAATAATAATAATAATAATAATAATAATAATAATAATAATAATAATAATAATAATAATAATAATAATAATAATAATAATAATAATAATAATAATAATAATAATAATAATAATAATAATAATAATAATAATAATAATAATAATAATAATAATAATAATAATAATAATAATAATAATAATAATAATAATAATAATAATAATAATAATAATAATAATAATAATAATAATAATAATAATAATAATAATAATAATAATAATAATAATAATAATAATAATAATAATAATAATAATAATAATAATAATAATAATAATAATAATAATAATAATAATAATAATAATAATAATAATAATAATAATAATAATAATAATAATAATAATAATAATAATAATAATAATAATAATAATAATAATAATAATAATAATAATAATAATAATAATAATAATAATAATAATAATAATAATAATAATAATAATAATAATAATAATAATAATAATAATAATAATAATAATAATAATAATAATAATAATAATAATAATAATAATAATAATAATAATAATAATAATAATAATAATAATAATAATAATAATAATAATAATAATAATAATAATAATAATAATAATAATAATAATAATAATAATAATAATAATAATAATAATAATAATAATAATAATAATAATAATAATAATAATAATAATAATAATAATAATAATAATAATAATAATAATAATAATAATAATAATAATAATAATAATAATAATAATAATAATAATAATAATAATAATAATAATAATAATAATAATAATAATAATAATAATAATAATAATAATAATAATAATAATAATAATAATAATAATAATAATAATAATAATAATAATAATAATAATAATAATAATAATAATAATAATAATAATAATAATAATAATAATAATAATAATAATAATAATAATAATAATAATAATAATAATAATAATAATAATAATAATAATAATAATAATAATAATAATAATAATAATAATAATAATAATAATAATAATAATAATAATAATAATAATAATAATAATAATAATAATAATAATAATAATAATAATAATAATAATAATAATAATAATAATAATAATAATAATAATAATAATAATAATAATAATAATAATAATAATAATAATAATAATTGATTTTTTTGATTTTTGATTTTTTTTTTTGTTTTCAGGGCTCCCACACTCCCCTACACCCTGCCGTCTCCTCCCACAGAACAGTGTGCAGCCAGGTACGGAAGTCCGTCAGCAAGTAGAACGGCAAGCAGCCTTAATATACTTGCTATAATGATTCATTATATCATATATCTCCACTCCTATTTATTATTATAATTTCCAAATTTACCAAATCCTATATCAACATAAGTATTCACGAAGAACGTCTGCAGACACGAAGACATGAACATAGACACACATAACACGCAGGTACAAAGGGCTTGAACATAAAAACATAAATTAAATCAACATACTATCACAGTCAGTTACGTCAAATCACATTCTTCAGTAATTCCGCCTTAAAAATTTCTATTTTCGAGTTAAAAAAGTCTACTTCATTTCCAAAATCATTCGCAATACTAGCACAACGGGCCAGAGGTGAGGCATCTTTAAACTCGTTAGATGTAAAAAACAATCTATATCTCCTCACTCCTGCATGGGGAACCCTTAGACCCAGTCCAGAAATATCGCCATCAACATATCCATGCAAGACCTTGTAGAGGTACAATGCCGCCGCCAATCCACGACGCTTACTCAGAGGGTGCAATTTCCATGATTTACATAAACCCTCATAAGTGTCTATGTCAGAAAACTTTCTGTACACCAAGTACCTCAAGAAATTTTTTTGAACACTTTCAATAAGGTTGGTAGTGGTAATCCTATCGTTGCCCCAAACCACGGAACAGTATTCTAAAATGGGGCGGACGTTAACTTGATAAAGTTTTACGATACTTGCAGGGTTTCTAAAATTTCGGCTGATCCATTTCACCAAGCCAAGATTTCTTCGAGCCTTCGCCGTAACTTTCTCGACGTTCTTATTAAAGTGCAACCCTGAGTCCATTACTACCCCTAGATCAGATATCGTATCAACCCTTTGAAGCGAACTTCCAAGGGCAGAATATACATACTTTTTAACTAATGTTTTTCTGGAGTACGTAATGACTGCAGTTTTCTCAACATTTAACGGCATAGCATTATCAGATGACCATTGAACAACGCGGTCAATATCTTCCTGCAGCATCTGCCTGTCATTCTCATTTTTTATCGATCTGTAAATCTTGAGGTCATCTGCGTACATTTTAAACTCCGAAGTAATACCCCTGTGTATATCGTTTACAAAAATAATAAAAAAGAGCGGTCCAAGGTTGGAGCCCTGAGGCACCCCAGAGGTGACATCAAACTCTCTAGATAGCACCCCAGAAATCTTCACACGAAATGAGCGCCCCCGCAAGTACGAAGTTATCCATCTCAGCAGCTGCCCAGTAACCCCGTATCCCCTAAGTTTAGAAACTATAAGTTGATGAGGAACCTTGTCAAAAGCTTTGCGGAAATCGAAGTAGATAGTATCGACCTGCCCTTGGTTATGTACAATAGGCGCAACGAAGTTAAGCATATCAACTAAATTGGTGGTAGTCGACCTACCACTCATAAAGCCATGTTGCTGTTGAATGATAGATGCCTTGAGGGACTTGAACAGATAGTCGTGCATTATTATCTCAAAAATTTTAGGCAGAACCCCCAAAACTGATATTGGACGATAGTTTCCTATGTCGTGCGGATCACCCTTTTTTGGTATGGGCGTAACAATAGCCATCTTCCAAGACTGCGGGAACACACCCGTCTCAAGACTGTAGTTAAGAACCCAACAAATTACAGGCGAAAGAAGCTCACTAACACCCTTTATCACAATCGGAGACAAGCCATCGGCACCAACTGCAGCTCTTGCATTCAACTTCCCAATAGCACGCTGAACGTCATCTACGGATACTATTGGTACATTTATAGTTGCATCACCATCATGATGTTTCGTTCCAACATCACTATCCAACTTCATCCGCCCAGTCGACGTCTGGTAAACAGAGTGAAAGTACTCCCCAAATCGCTCGGCCAGGGGTCCGGCCTCAGTTATTAATTCGTCCCCGATCTTGATTGGTCTCACATACTTCGCATCAGTCATGAAGGATTTAACATACTTGAAAAATCCAGACGGTTTATGACGTAGTTCATCCTCGGCTCTATGGGCACGAGCAACCCGATCTCTAGCCAACAGTACTTTTGCTCTCTTCCTGAGATCGGCAAATATACGATAATGCTCCCCCTTGGATGTCTTCTTAAATTTCTTGTGCCATTTCTTCTTAATAATGATAATTTTGATTTTCTTCATAATTTCATGATTTTCTTCATAATAATAATAATAATAATAATAATAATAATAATAATAATAATAATAATAATAATAATAATAATAATAATAATAATAATAATAATAATAATAATAATAATAATAATAATAATAATAATAATAATAATAATAATAATAATAATAATAATAATAATAATAATAATAATAATAATAATAATAATAATAATAATAATAATAATAATAATAATAATAATAATAATAATAATAATAATAATAATAATAATAATAATAATAATAATAATAATAATAATAATAATAATAATAATAATAATAATAATAATAATAATAATAATAATAATAATAATAATAATAATAATAATAATAATAATAATAATAATAATAATAATAATAATAATAATAATAATAATAATAATAATAATAATAATAATAATAATAATAATAATAATAATAATAATAATAATAATAATAATAATAATAATAATAATAATAATAATAATAATAATAATAATAATAATAATAATAATAATAATAATAATAATAATAATAATAATAATAATAATAATAATAATAATAATAATAATAATAATAATAATAATAATAATAATAATAATAATAATAATAATAATAATAATAATAATAATAATAATAATAATAATAATAATAATAATAATAATAATAATAATAATAATAATAATAATAATAATAATAATAATAATAATAATAATAATAATAATAATAATAATAATAATAATAATAATAATAATAATAATAATAATAATAATAATAATAATAATAATAATAATAATAATAATAATAATAATAATAATAATAATAATAATAATAATAATAATAATAATAATAATAATAATAATAATAATAATAATAATAATAATAATAATAATAATAATAATAATAATAATAATAATAATAATAATAATAATAATAATAATAATAATAATAATAATAATAATAATAATAATAATAATAATAATAATAATAATAATAATAATAATAATAATAATAATAATAATAATAATAATAATAATAATAATAATAATAATAATAATAATAATAATAATAATAATAATAATAATAATAATAATAATAATAATAATAATAATAATAATAATAATAATAATAATAATAATAATAATAATAATAATAATAATAATAATAATAATAATAATAATAATAATAATAATAATAATAATAATAATAATAATAATAATAATAATAATAATAATAATAATAATAATAATAATAATAATAATAATAATAATAATAATAATAATAATAATAATAATAATAATAATAATAATAATAATAATAATAATAATAATAATAATAATAATAATAATAATAATAATAATAATAATAATAATAATAATAATAATAATAATAATAATAATAATAATAATAATAATAATAATAATAATAATAATAATAATAATAATAATAATAATAATAATAATAATAATAATAATAATAATAATAATAATAATAATAATAATAATAATAATAATAATAATAATAATAATAATAATAATAATAATAATAATAATAATAATAATAATAATAATAATAATAATAATAATAATAATAATAATAATAATAATAATAATAATAATAATAATAATAATAATAATAATAATAATAATAATAATAATAATAATAATAATAATAATAATAATAATAATAATAATAATAATAATAATAATAATAATAATAATAATAATAATAATAATAATAATAATAATAATAATAATAATAATAATAATAATAATAATAATAATAATAATAATAATAATAATAATAATAATAATAATAATAATAATAATAATAATAATAATAATAATAATAATAATAATAATAATAATAATAATAATAATAATAATAATAATAATAATAATAATAATAATAATAATAATAATAATAATAATAATAATAATAATAATAATAATAATAATAATAATAATAATAATAATAATAATAATAATAATAATAATAATAATAATAATAATAATAATAATAATAATAATAATAATAATAATAATAATAATAATAATAATAATAATAATAATAATAATAATAATAATAATAATAATAATAATAATAATAATAATAATAATAATAATAATAATAATAATAATAATAATAATAATAATAATAATAATAATAATAATAATAATAATAATAATAATAATAATAATAATAATAATAATAATAATAATAATAATAATAATAATAATAATAATAATAATAATAATAATAATAATAATAATAATAATAATAATAATAATAATAATAATAATAATAATAATAATAATAATAATAATAATAATAATAATAATAATAATAATAATAATAATAATAATAATAATAATAATAATAATAATAATAATAATAATAATAATAATAATAATAATAATAATAATAATAATAATAATAATAATAATAATAATAATAATAATAATAATAATAATAATAATAATAATAATAATAATAATAATAATAATAATAATAATAATAATAATAATAATAATAATAATAATAATAATAATAATAATAATAATAATAATAATAATAATAATAATAATAATAATAATAATAATAATAATAATAATAATTTCAGTTGTTATTTCATGATAACAACTGCAGTTTTGATAAATTAAACAAAATGGCCTGCATATATAACTAAAATAAAATTTTAGCCTAAAACAGATTAACAAAAGGTATCCTAAATTAGTAATATAAAGAACATTTTGTATAAAAAAGAGAAAGTACAAGAAATAATTTACTACTGGAAAGATTAACAACGCACAATATAAATAAAATAACTAGGTAGAACGCGGCGTGCAAAAAAATAACACTGTAATGTAATTATGTTACCACGATCAGAAATGTAAAGGACCTATCCTCGTTTTGTTTAGTCTAGTTGGTGAGAAACATAACAAGGAGAGAGAGACTGAGAGAGGGAGAGAAGTACGGTGAACATTCGCCGTGTCGTCCTGTCTTCCAGTGACAGAAGAGTAAGCGATCTTTGTAACAGTGGCTGGGGAACGGTTACTCGCCTATCTGTATAACTGTGGTCACTGTGACTTATAAGTAACCGTGACTCGTTCACAGTGACAGTTCTTTCATCTCTTCTCTATTATGAATACTATTCATTTGCCTCTTGACTAATTGATGTACAACAAAGATCTCAAACTTGATGTACAAACAAATCCTTTTACTACTATTATAGGCTGGGGAACGGTTACTCGCCTATCTGTATAACTGTGGTCACTGTGACTTATAAGTAACCGTGACTCGTTCACAGTGATAGTTCTTTCATCTCTTCTCTATTATGAATACTATTCATTTGCCTCTTGACTAATTGATGTACAACAAAGATCTCAAACTTGATGTACAAACAAATCCTTTTACTACTATTATAGGCTTTAATTCTACTTAAAACACCCCAAAATAAAATGCTATTCATCCTTTTTAAGAATGTTCTCCTGGTTGTCCAATCGTACTATAACTCATTTAAGTTAAGAAAGCTCAGTTGATGCACAGGATGGGGACAGATATGTAGTGGTCAGGCACAATATGTTGTGATGGGAGGAGTTGTGAGCACAAACAAATTCTTCGTACATACCCTTATCACTATCCGAAAAAGGGAGTCTTAAATTTAGTTTAACCCTCAACTGGTATCATGCGGTCTGTGAGACCGCTGTCATTTTTTACCCCTCCAACACTTCCCTCTCAATGGCCCGACATCACGTATATTTTGTATACCTTTCAACTGTTGTTTGAACTATGCGTGATCAAGATCGTTTTCGGTACGAGCTAACAAGTTGCGAGTTATTTGTATTTTGTTTTCTACTGGCGGTCTCCTGGACCTATGATACCAGTTGTGTAACTTTTTGACGACTTTAAAACCAAGTAGTACATGGATTGTTTAAAGTTTGAATGAATATACAATAATTTTTCATACATCATTTCTTTGTTTAGTACTATTATAAAATATTTTCATATGTAATTTTATAAAATTTTCATTATGGATGATACATTTAAAATTTCTGAAGCGGCTTCAACACAACTAGATCCATCACGTAAACAAGTTGTACGTGTTAATGATGTGAATTTTTATTAACATAAAAATCTTTAATTTTATTGTAAATAATCAAAAAGTAAAAAAACAAATAAATTTTAATAAATGTTTGTCAGAGTGTACTGCCCAACAATAGACATAAATAGCAAAACTCGGAACCAAAATGTAAATTGTACATCATAATTTTGTAAATAAATTTGTCTTCATCATATTAATTACTTATTTATTTATAATTATTAGACCACAGAATGTTTCTAGGGCCCAAAAATTTTATTGTTCTGTTCAAAATGGAAGTAAAAGTCAAAAAAATGCTTAGTGTTCGTTTTTTACTTTTTTAAATAGTAATTTTGCATTTATGCTAAGTATTTTACATTTACATCTTCGATTATACATGGTTTTATATGTTTAATATTAAAACAAATTAATTAAATGAGTATGAAGAACTTAAAAAAAAAAAACAAATTTGGAGGTCTGTCAGACCGCTGATACCAGTTATGTCACAAAAAATGATGATACCAGTTGAGTGTTAATAATGAACTGAGTACTGATCTCACTGAATTATATAAAGAAACAAAATAAGTGATTTGATTTATTTTGTTTATAAATATTCTCCTAATAACACTGATTTTATTTGATAAGAAAAAATGTTATTATATTTAAATATTTCTTGAAAAATAAACTTAAGTTTTTAGTACTTTTAGGATTTCTTGGGGTTTCAGCCAACAAACAGAATTATTTTTTTTATTTCTTGCCAACTTATCAGTGTTTTTTTACACTTTCAAACCTTGAAATTCAATAAAAAAACTCTATAGGCTATAGCAAAACATACATCAAAAGAAAATAAGGAGAATGAAATCAAGATTTATTTACAAACTTTCTTGATATTTAAAAACCTTGTGAATTTGGTTTGATGTAAGAATACTTACAAAATTAAATTTATTCAATTTACATAAACAATAAAATTCAAATTTATTTCATTTAAATTAAGTAATTTGTTATAACTAATTTTATTGTTACTGTCTTTTGTTTTTAATATCAAGCCATAAAAATAATCATAAACTATCAAAGATTTATTGACAAAACTCAAGAGATGTATTATTGATTGATTGAACCTTCAAAAATCTTCACATTAATAAAAGTAGTATAAAAATCCTACAAAGAATCTAGTTTACCTTTATGAGACAGATAATGATAAATCTGCAATATATTCCAAATATAAAATACTATTAGATGATCTTCATTGAGACACATTAGTTGATATACATCGACTTGTATTATTTGTTTTTTCGCTGCTTTAATTTTATTTTTATTTATTCATTCACTTCTTACACTTTCATGTTTTGGTAGATTCACCAGTATTAGAATACAAAAAACATAAAAGATTGAACTGGCCATAACAGGCAGGCGGAGTGTTAAATTATTTGCATTCAATCTACTAGTTCCAGGGCTACAAAAATAGTTCTGTTTCTTATCACATGGTCAGTCAATTGTATGACTGAAGCATTTAAGAACAGAAAAGGTAGAACTGTAAATACAATAGTCAAATTTATCTCCTTTAAGGCCGCGCTCTCACACCGGTGAAACACGACCTCGATGACCGAAAAACAAGTCACGCCGTGTATGTTTGCACATCGAGGAGACTCGACCTACACGCAACTGTTCAACCTTTTCTTCGAATCCACCTGCGGTTTGCAAAATGTCAAATGATGAAGAAAAGGTTGTCGTTGCTTATTACTATCTATGAAGGAAACAGAAAAAAATGTAGCTGTTGGATATCACTGTATATAAGTAATAATCAATCATAATAGAGGAGCGTATGTGTGTGTCCAGGAACTTCCCTGGGATGATTACAAATTTTAGTCTTTTTATCGGATGTCAAAAGAATGTTTCCAACTATTACTTGAGCTTGTTGGTCCTAGAATTATAACATAGACACCTATTATGAATTATAAAAAAGACATATTTTTCAACTTCCAGCACAAAGGCTATGTTGGGTGCTTCGTCTGCCATGATTATATGAGACTGGTCAAGCAGGCGTTGGACGAACTGAGTTGGATGCAATCTGTTTGATCGAGGTTGCGTCAAGGTCGTACTTGTGGGAGAGTGAACATATAAATGAAAAGGTAGGCCTCGTATGGGATGTCAAGTCGAGGTCATGTCGCAGTCAAGTATCACTGGTGGGAGAACACCCTAAGAGTAATGAATTTCATTATACAGCCACATAGTTCTTTTACCCGGGCTAAATTGCAACTCTGCTCGATTATCACTGCTGTTCCACTAATTTATCAGTCATGTGAACAAGTAGTCCACTTTATGAATTCCTTTTATTGACAATTCTCCCTGTCAGTACTACTACAACCACTTTTTGTTAGTTATTGTTCTTGGAATTTTTATTTAAGTTCAGCAGATGTAAATAAATAACAATGATAGTTAACAAACATAAGAATATAATGAGATAAGTTAGGTTAACAATTTATTTGAAAAGTATTTAATTATATAATTAAATCACAGCTTCTCAAAATAATCAGTATGAAATATAAAACAAATAGAAAAAAATAAATGCTTATTATACCATGATAACCATTAAAATCAAAGATAACTCGCATTTCTTAACAGTTACACTTAGGAAATACAACTAAATCTATGCAAAAATTTTTAATTAAATGCTGTTAAATAAAGGAAAAAACAGTATTAATAGGTTATGTTTTCATTGTTTAATCTCCTATGGAGAAATTATAGTAAATACTGCTACCATTAATGTAACGAGCTATTACATAAAAGCTCACAATTTTGTGAATCTATTGGCTGAATAATCTATAAAATTCAATTTTATGCATTTATTTTACATTATTTCTTTCAGAAGGATAATTATTTTGAACATGAGAAAAAGGATGCAATAAATATTACAAAATAAAAAAATTTATTAAACAAAATATGGAATTTATAAGTTAATTACGAAACAATTAAAAATACATATAAAAAAATCAATAAATAGTTAACAAACTTTATTTATCTGGGTGCTTATATGTTTGAGCAAATTCAGCTATACTTGTCATAGTGCCAGTAACAAGACCAAGAAACCCAAATAAAACTATGAACAAATTTTTCCATAATCTCCACCAATATAGACCAAAACCAGGTGATTGCCAATATACTAACGTTTCAATGATTGGAGGAAATATCAAACCAACTGTGCTAAGGCTAAGAGCACCAACAAGTGTCAAGAAAGGACTTAAATTTGGGAAAATTGCAGCTACGGCAACTGAAACATAAACAACAATCAGATTAATAATAGTTGATTTTAATAATGAAACAAATTAGTGTGAATAAAGTTGTATAGATGATGATTTATCATCAATTTGTATAAAAAATAGATAAGTTTTAAAACATAGTACGAGGGTGTATTGAAAAATAATGCCTCCATCGCTATAACTTTATTAGTAATGGATATATTGTTTTTATATTAATGTGAAATGATAGATTAAACTGTCCCCTACTCACCAATATAGTAACTTTTCCATAAAATCACCGTTAACAGCGACACACTTACGCCAACATACTACGCTTTGGGAAAGTCCATCACAGAAGAAGTCTGAAGTTTTCTTACTGCACCATTTCCTCATCTCTGCATCCGAAGAGAAACGCATGCCCTTGAGATGTTCCTTAAGCTTCGGAAAGAGGAAAAGTCACAGGCCGCAAGATCTGGGCTATTAAGGTGGATGAGGTAAAACGTCTTGAAACCCAAGCTTCTCTAGTGCTGTACGCTTTTTCAGACTTGTGTGAGGACAAGCGTTGTCATAATGCAGAATTGGCTCTTTGTCTGGATGAACCCTATGCAGCTGTCGCGTCAGATTTAATAGGGTAGCAACACATTGTTTGGCGTTGACAGTACAGCCACGTTACAAAAAATCAAAAAGAATTACCATCACAATCCCAGAAAACGGTTATCATGACAGATGATCTTGGCAGATGGATTATTTTTAACTTTTTCGATTGCGGCTGTGAATCGCCACTCGGGTGACTTGTTTACAAAAAGTTCCAGTACATGATTAACAACTTTTGAGACTGTCTGGCCCATCATTATAAAAGTTATAGTGATGAAGGCATTACTTTTCAATGCGCCCTCATACAAACATACATGAGTGATTTTTTGTTAATCCCTAATGTGTGTACGTTGCAATCTGTTCAATTCAGAACAATAAGCAACCCAATGAGATGAGGATTATGTCTATGACGTTTACTATTGGATCCAGGCTGACCATTCCTGAGAGGTATGATTAATTGAACCCTAACCATCAAAGAGCACCGGTAACCACTGTCTAGTATTCAAATCTGTATAAAAGTTACTAACTACCTTTACTAGAATTTGAACCAGGAACCTTCTGAAAATCAGCTGTTAAACAGCTGACTTGTCGTGGCAACAGTACAGATATCAGATGAATTAATGTCCCATAGCCGAGCGAGTGAGAGGGAGATATGTGGCATAACTAAAAATGCGCCCAAAGGTCTTTACCGTAAAATTCAAATCTGAAAACATACTACAGTCGTTATCTTGCTGTTGTTAGTTTACTGTGTGCATAAACGCTTGCTCACAACAATGAGTAAAATTATACAAAATTATTGGAATGGCGTGTATGGCTTGTGCGAGTGAGAGTGTTATACATTCTCTCACTCCCACGGCTAGGGGACTTTAGTTCATCTGAATACTGTACCTCTAGACCAACCTGGTAGGTTATCATGAGTGAATGACACAAAATGCAAATCAACCTCTGTAGTAATTAAAAATATGGAAAATTACTAATTACAATTAAACTACGCTCAGTAGAGAAAATGTTTAAATTAAAAGTTGTAGATTTTTACATATTCTACCGGTATTATTTTACATCTCAATAAAGTTTATTTAATTATAATCTTAATAATTGAATGTTTTCTTTAACAAACAAGATCAAAATCTATGTACAATTTATGTGTCTGAGAACAACACTTGCTTTTCAATAAAATAAATCCGATTTTAATTAAACAAAAATTCTAGAATAACAAAAACATGAAACTGCAGTAATAAATAGGCGCTTGATTTGTAAATTTTAATATTATATTATATTTGATTTTACTTTAATACTACATTTATCTAGGAATAAGTTTCATCAAGGTAAGTCCATGAAATAGCACAGGTAAAAAAAAATATAGGTAATAAATTATTACACAACAAAGGTCATTGATTGGTTTATTTTACAACATAAAAATGTAAACTACTTTAATAAAATAAAATTAATGATAATACAAATAATTAAAACCGAGTAGTGGAGCATTTAATGTTATATTTATTACTTGGCAGCAACATAGTTATTCAATTAAAATGTATCTGTACCACTACAAGACAATTAAAACAAAAATTATCTGTACGCTAATAATGGAATTTACCTTTTTAAATTACTATTTCTTAGGAAAAGTTAAAAATAGGTAAGTAAATCTTAAAAATAGTTAAAAGTGTGAGTGAAATTTTATTATAATACTGTTGCCAGTCAGCATCATGACAAGAATCTGGCTAGATGACAAGACTATTGGCCAAAATAATGTTGGCACTAAAAATACATAGAGAACAAGATTCAAGTTTAGGTATAATTATGCATTATTTGCGGTGAAATACGTCCGGATTATAACTAAGTTCATAATAGTTCAATGATAAATGTTAAAATAAATTTTATGATTTTCAATTATTGACAACAATTTCCACCAACATTAAAGTGTTACATAAACTGCTGTATTTTATACTGGTAAGTAATTTAAACTAAAATTGATAACCGTAAAATTTATAACCTATTAAAATTATAATCTTAAAATAATTTTATACTAAAAATTAAATTTACTTTATTAACTACTGAAATTATTTAACATTATTTTCTTTCATTTATTTGTTAATTTTTTTTGTTAATTTTCCCACTCATCTTTGTGTAACTACTCATATTTCATTTTATTTTTATAACTGAATTGTTTAAATACAAATTACATGAGGTACGAACATAAAACTACCTTTAGAAAAATAGTCTTTAGTTGTTTAAAAGAAAGTTAAATGTAATTATGCATTTCATTCTATAGGATATTTGTATTAAAAAGATGATGCAATAGTAAAAATAATTAAGTTAAAGAAAAAAAATCAGTGTGAGAAATATAATTCTTAAAACAAAATTTAAAACATTCAGGTGGTTCTAAATGATGTAAATAATAATTTTTATTGTTATTGTAAAACACCTGTTACTAACAGCTGATAGCATGTGGATAAAATTTTTTATTTTTTTTTTATTTTTAAAGTTGCATTATTTGGCCACATGTGTAACGTAGTTGTACTAGCCTACAACGTGGAGGTCCCGGGTTTGATTCTCGGTTAGGGTCTGGAAATTTTCACAAGTTAAACCCCACTATTTCATAACCCACTGTAGTCGTGCTAATAACTCAGCTGTTGATGTAACTTTTAATAAACTACACAAAATTGCATTAACGTAACAACCATGTTAGTTTTGGCAACATTTAACCATGTACATACATTTTCCACAATTCAACTCTAAATCAAACCATGGACCTTCAATTTTGCAATCAAGCACCAACTGCACAACCATTTTGTAGTTATATCTTGCAATTTATTTAAATTAAGTACTTAAAAAAGTTAGATCTATTTTATTGCAAATAAGAAATGTTTTGTACAACTTGTAAACGGCATAATAGATTTTACAAACTTAATAGTACATAAACTTTAATAAATACATTTTCAAAAATATATTTCAACAAACAGTACAAATATTCAAAAATTATACTACCGAAATATACCAAATAATGATCCAATGAGTTACATACATTTTTAAGAATACTGATAACCAAATATTTATAGCTGGTTAGTGCAACAGAAACAGTGTTACGTTTTACAGAATAACAATTTTTTAAATCCTAACTAGGAATTGAACCAGTAATTGTCAGCTTGGCAATTGAGTACTTTGATTTGTATGAGGATGTGCAGGACTAAGCTGGTCAACTTACAAACAATATACAACCACAGTAAACAACGTAGCACACATGAACATGTTATCAAAGTGTCAAAACATGAAAAAAATGTAATGATAAAAATAAAGTTAGAACAAAATTTTTACCTGTAGCAGTAATAATAAATATCCTAAATAAATTTTCGACATGTAGTTTATTTCCTCGAAACTGTTCTGCAAATGAATCTCGAAACAAATCCATTGATGCATAAAATAGCAATGAATAAGTTAAAAATATTCCTATAGCTATTACTATTTTCAAACTTTGGCCTAATCTGAAAAAAAGAAAATCATAAATAAAATTGATAAATTTTATTGTCATGTACCATGTGTACCATACGCCATTAATTTAAATCATGTTTAACAGTAAAAAAAACAATTAATTTAAAAGTTGCATATTTTTTGAGACAAATTCTAATTGTCACTATTTGTGCTACTTTAACTCAGTTTTCTTTCGATTACAATGAAAAATATTTTTCGATTCTCTCCTTTTTCTTTCAATTACATTGTATAGTACTTGAGTCATGAGTTTGCCTGTGGTTTTAACGAGGGGTAAGGGGGAAAGCATCAGTTGGCATGTGTGACTGCTTTAGTATCAGTTCGCCAACACAACAACGTAAACTATACTTAGAGGATACATACAACGAAACTATACTTACACAGTGAAACTATACTTAGAGGATTTTGAAATATACTGAATAATATATTTCAAAACCTTTTGTAGGTTAACTGTACAAAGATAAATGTTACCGTAAACGGAAATATCACTTTCTCTTAAACGGGATCGAACTGTTCACAGTGCTGAACGAAATCTAATATGCAATGTAATAAGATGTGAAGTTGAAGCTGAACAAAATACCTTTTTGTGCATCTTAACAAAAGCCATGAGTGAGTGGCTAACAACTGTGATGTTTCTTTTTTCACAATTCAAAATATAATGAAGGAAGTTAAAGACATTGAAGAAGATAATTCTTCATCAACAGTTTTTTTTGGTACCTGGTAACAAAAGGAAAAGGCCAGAATCTAGGAGTGCCTCATTGGACAGCTTTGACAGACATGTGGTTGTCAAAACTATGGACGATTTTTATATCAATAAGAAAGTGATGCCGACATGTGAAAAATTATTACCGGTTTTGAAAAAAGGCTAAATGTTAGTTGGAAACTTTGTACGTTAACAAACATTTTAAAGGAAATTGGGTTTAAGTGGAAAAAGTTTCTGTCACAACGAAGTATATTAATTGAAAGGCAACATGTGCTTAACAAACAGTGTAATTGCATGGTTGTAAAATATAGTGTCTCAATGTTGAGGTTGGCAGTACTGTTAGATTTCTCTTCCCTTCCTCACAGCCCATCTATAGGCAAAAGGCATTCTCGTGACTCACTAATCTATAAACTCGGTTATTCGAGGTAATAATCGGAGCTCCAATTTAAAGAATAAAACCCACATAAATTCTCAAGATTCCTGTTCATAAAAAAAAACAATGCTGGTTAGTCAGTAGGCTTGCTTCTATACTCCAAGAGGTAATCTCTAGTCATATACTTTAATCAAAGAGCCTGTCACCGACAGCCCCACCAATATCAGCGCCTTCAAACGGCCGCAGAACCTGCCGCGGAGAGCGCTACTGACACGCAGCAGCAGTGCCTCCCCTCCACCATGAAGTGGACTCGCTGGAAAGGTATTTAAACAGCTTCACTGAACCACAAAGGACTCTCGCAATCCAGCTTCCAAAGACCAAGAACAAGAAGAGAGTAAGCAAGAAGAACAGCCCAACTGAGACCGGACCCACCATCCCTGGTCTACACTATCGGTGGGAGACGCACATTCCCGCACCAGACAGCCTTCACCGACCCGGAGAGAACTGCCTCGGCCTACACCGATCCGACACTGCAAGACTGTGGGGGCCACCACTGTCACGCTGCAGTGGGTACCCAACTGCCGTTGAAGGAAGGCTAGGCCTGAACCCGGTAGCCGAGCCGTCACTCTTCGGGCTCCACTTCCAACATGCCAGTTCACTGCTTCTGACCACCAACGGCCCTTTTCAGGGCCACCAGCACAATTAAACGACGCTTTTCAGAGCCACCAAACTCACAAGCAAGGTTTTGCCATGTGTCGTCAGCGATAAGCCACAATAAATCGTAAAGACACATAACTATAATCCAACATTGGGCCAGCCTGATGGTGTTATGGTCAGCACAACTGGCTTCTATGCCAAGGAGTCCCAGTTTCAAATTCCAAACAGGTATTTTTTCTCATTTTCATTCATCACCCATCATTATCTGCATTATTAGCCGTAATGTGCAAAACAATCAGACTTGAAAAGATTTATCAGGAGACTCAATTAACATGAGACCTCTTGTTCTATCAAAAAAATACTTACACCTATAAATAAACAGTCTTAATAAGGATTGATTATTACTTCAAAAAAACACAGGTTTATGCAAACTTGCAACTAAAATTAAAATACATCATATAATGAAGAAATGTAATATAAAAAAAAATTGACAATAAATAATTTTTAAAATTACAATAAAAGACTTAATGAAAACCCCTATCTATTTTTACGGTGTAATTAATAGCCTACCTACTACTTATAAAATGTCTACAATTTATTTTAATTACAATTTAAAGAAAAAATTATGTTGAGTGATTAAAAAAACTACTGATAACGTTTGTATCGTAGTACAATGACACACTTCACAATATTTACAGTTTTTATAAGTACTCTTTATTACATGGTAATTACCAAGTGTAATAAATGTATAGATATCAAACGCAACTTAAATATTAAATAAACAACATGCTTCAAAAACACGAAAAATGTTAGACATGCTCTTGAAAGATTTTTATATCAAATCATAGACTGATACAGAAATATAATAATACATTTTTCTTAGCTACTAGTACTACATTAGTATCCAAGGACAACAAATTCTGAAGTTTGAAACTTTTTAAGTTCTGCAGACACTTTATTGTTGTTGATTAGGTCATCTGCCAAAAGGCTGGTTTGAACCTCTAGAGGCTTTACTAAGTAAAACGAGGAGTAAGATGGTTTACCATTCCCTTCCTCAAAAGTATGCTTATCAGCATGCCAGGCCCTCTCAAAAGCATCTACTTTCCACCCTGTAAATGACACCTTCTCTTCATTCACCACAGGGTCTGGCTGTACAATCATGAAATTCATTACTCTCAGAAGAGATAACTGTGACTAGTTTCTTTTATACCTCAACTTCTTCTGCTCTTATAAATGCTTCAGTCATATAATTGCGTGACCATCTGAAAAGAGGGCTATCAGCCTGAGTGCAAATAATTTAACACTTCATCTGCCTGTTATGGGCGGACACTACAATAGATAAAAACCATTTCAGTTGTCTCATTACAAATTAACATTAAATTTTTTGTCTGAATAAAAATGGAAAAAAGGAATTACTTCTACAAAAAATATTTGCAGACATAATTAAGTTTAAAAAAAGCTTACATAATCTGTAATCAGCACCTTTGGGATTTTAAACTTAAGTTATCAAATGGAATTTTCCAAATCATCAAAAGAAGATTGCTAAATTAAACTCATTTGAAAATTTTAGGTGTGTTTATTGCTAGCGTTAAATGGGTAATTAGTTAAACAGTTTTATTTTTCCCTCAATTTAATTTTAAGAATACTAATACTACTATTCAAAATTAATCTTTGGGGAGGTACAGAAATGATACCAGGGTCATTTAATAATTAACAAGATTTATAAATGTAGGAAAAAAAGTTAATTCAATAACACTAAAAGTTTTTAAGGGTCAGTTGTCAAGCTTGGGAACATTGTTAATTAACTGTTCGATCATAATTAATACAAACATAATCTGTTTTTTTCAAATCAAAATATCAGCTCCATTTGGAAAGTGTACACTGGAAGAACAATGTTCAGTGAAAAGATTTTTGTTATCCAAAGTTGTAAAATCAATGGAAATTTACTCAAGAATATTGAAACAAAATGGTGAAAAGTGTTTAAATTGTAGTAACATGTATGCACGGGTGAAACAATCAAACATCCAGATTCACACACCAAAAATAGAAGTCAAAACTTACACATCATTCGATAAAACAATTTGTACGGTTTTTCTGGACTCAAAAGGCCCAAATTTTTGTGACTGTTTAAGAACAACGTACCATAAACAGTGAATACTATTCTAACATACTCCAACAGAAAGAATGAAGCACGATACGGTGAAAATATAAGGGCGCTCTACCACAAGGTGTGTTTCTTTAGCATGACAACGTGCTTTCCTATACCACTCAAGAGAATGGGAGAAACACTCAAAAAGTTGGGTTAGGAGGTGTTGGCACTTCCTCCTTACAGCCCAGACCTCACCCCATCTGAATTTTATTTGTTAAGCCACAATATTTGACTGTACATACTTTCTATGGGGCCAGAAGTTCTTTGACAACAACAAGCAATACACAAATGGTTCTAACATCAAAATGAAAATTTCTATGATGTGGAAACAAGAAAGCTAAAGCACAGAACGGTGGGACAAATATCTAAATTTTGCAAGAGACTATGTTACTCATCAATTTGTCTTTTTAATTATTGAATGTCCCCATATTTATTGTTTAAGGGTAGTTACACATTAACTACCCCTAATGAGCAATCATTTGAAATTCATATGCTTTATTTTTTATCACTATCTTTTATAGAATACAAACACCAATAAAAAAAAATAGTTTTTATAGAAAGGTATAAAAATAATATTTTTGCACTATTCACTCCATTTTTAACCGTTAGACACAAATGGTTTTAATGCAATTACTCTAGTTTACTTGTTCAAACCTACCAAATTTCACATGATTGGAAAGTTTAAAAATTAGTTACAATACATTATTCTATACACAAAACTAAAAACATCACTGTCATTTATGATAACAAATAAAAGGATAGAATATAGACTAATCATTTAATGGAAAATTTGAAAAAATTGTTCTGAGCTGTTGACAACCAAGCAACTTTACCGAGTTACTTCAATAGTTTTTTTAATGAAAACCAATAAAAAAAATTATTGAATTAAAGGTGGAAACTTACAATTCACCAGTTGGTATATTAAAAGTAATACTATCTTCGGTATTTGACCCGTATTTTAAATAACCAAAGAATCCAGTTATCGAATATAATGCAACAAGTATAATCATTCCTGTATTAAGTACTCCAGGACAACCAATAAAATGCTTTGGTGTTTTCATGCTGTTTTCCAGGGGCATCATCTGCAAATAAAATAAAATGTATTATAAGGAATTTACTCTAGTAATCCACTATGCAAAGGCGACACAATAACTGAATAAAAACTAATAATTGCTGGCCGCATTGGCGTAGTTGGTAACGTGCTTGCCTCTCATCATGCGGTCGTGGATTCGAATCCCACTAAGGCATGGCATATTTTCATACGTTACAAAAAATCATTTCATCCTCCATTGTAAACAGTCACACCCCAACGTCGTCGCTAATGACCGTTGCAGTTGATGCGACGTTACATACATAAATTAAAAAAAAAAAACAAAAAACAAATAATTGTCACTACACTATGTGACGAAACTATCCAGTCTAATAATGGTTGCATTAAAATTGTGTTAACAAATATCACTAGATGAATAAAATTGCTACCAGTTTTAGAATAGGTTAATTTTGAAACTGTGCCTCTGAGAAAATATACAAAAAAATTATGTATTCTTTTAGAGTTGTCACTCCCTTTTTACCCCTGAGATACAAGAATAAATGTACTAAATCAGCTCTTTAGGTGATTGGGTAGTTAAAGAATTAATGAAAAGTGAGTCAGTCAGTGAGAACTTATATATTTATACACACACGGTTATACTGGGTATAAAATGTCTAAAACATATAAAATTCACACAAAAATTTGATCAAATTTTCATAACTATGTATTCTGAGTAGCTAGAAAGAAATTAATATCAGATTCACTCTGTAATAACTGTTAGCACAAGACAGAATGGTAAAGCTTGAAAACAACACAAAGTAAAAATCCCTTTCATGAGACGACACATCTCATAAAAGGGATTTAGCTGGTGGCAATTTTTAAAAAGGCTTAGGGCCTACCTGTGATTTATGGAAAAAACCATTAGTGATTTTTGTATCTACTCTTTAAGAGGAATTGAATGACACTGTTTTTGTTCTCAAATTCCGACTTTGATTTCCTGACTTACAGTTTTGGGCCACTTACGGTTGAAACCGGAACTTCAAACCCAATGATTTCTGTATCTACTCTTTAAAACAAATCGAATGACACTATTATTGTTTTCAAATTCTGACTTTGATTTTTTGACTTCCGTTTGGGCCACTTTCGGTCGAAACCGGAACTTCAAACCCAATTCAGGCCTGCCAACTTTCTGTGTAGATTATGAATCCAAAAACTGTTTGTTCCTATCTTTTGTAGTTTCTGACTTTGATTTTTTGACTTCCTGTTTTGGGTCACTATCAGTCAAAACTAGAACTTTTAACCAAATTTAGGCCTGCTAACTTTTTGTGTAGATTTACGTTTGTCGCTATCTTTTGTTGTTTCTGACATCTGGTGGGACAAACGAACTAAGGAAAATGATAGAAGATAATTTAAAAATTGTCACTAACGAACCATACTCATTTTCTTTATCTTTAAGTGCAGCCAGAAGACTCAAAAAAGGACTATAGGACACATCAAGATAAACACCAATACAAGTCAACTATTAATACTTAGAGATTAATTTCTTACCAATTCATTTATTACCTTCTTACCATTACTACTTGCTTGGTCACTTCAATAAGCATGTCATAATTTTCACCAAATACTACACAATCTATCTCAGCGTTTACTTACAAATGCTATATTAAAATAAAAAACTATTTAAAAAGTAGATCTTGTATACTATTAAATGGGTCATCAATCAAGTATTTTTTAAGTAAATACACATTTTTTGTCATCGGTTTCTCGACTGGTTTGATGCAGTTCCCAAGCTATTCTACCAAGTGCAAGTCATTTCACATCTATATACTTGCAACTTTTGTAATTTGCTTTAAATATTCTAACCTTTGCCTCCCCCTACAATTCACTCCCTCAATATTACCCCTCCATTAATGATAAAGCAATACCTGGATATCTTAACACATGCCCCACTAGCTTATCCCTTCTTCTTGGTAAGATGTTTCCAAATATTTCTTCTTTTATCATTACACGTATTTGGTAATTCAAATTACCAAAACTTTTTAAAGCTTGTGATAATTTATTGATCGTATATTCTACCGGCATAAGTAAATTTGTTCAAACAATAAAGTGTTCTGATTAGCAACATAGTAATCATTCTGCTTTTTGTGTTTCATTTTGGACATTTAAATTCTAGAAAAAAGTATTTTACTTTCCATAAAATACAACTTCAAAACACAGAAGGTACTGTAAGTATTTCAAGCTGTTTAAATAATGTTCTGTATTAGGTTAGATGGTTTGTTCCCAACAAACATCTAATTGCTTTACATAAATTCATAATTGACGAAATAAAGCCAATTACTTTACCTGAAATTTAAATAATAATAATAATAATAAAAGTTACACCACAGTTATTCATAAAATATTTAATAGCTGATTATTTAGGTTTTAATAGAATAAACTTACCACTCCGATTCCTTCCAGAGCAAATATGGTGGTTCCAAAAAATTTTGGTAAATGATGCCAAGATGAAAAGAAAGGTCTATCTTTAATTGAAGGTAAATTATCAAATATGTAATAATAAGATATTAATACACCACCAATAAAGAGGGAATTCGATATCACAGAAAACGGTGTAATGTATTTTAATTTCCTAAGTAAATTAATAATGATTAAACATGGTAGAAGTGCAAGCATATATAATCTCACATCCAAATCATGGCCACCATAATGGTCCACTACCTACAAACAAAATAAAACATAAAATTAATTATTTACTAAAATACGTGCACATGTCGGTTTACTTATAAAACACATGTATATAGCCTGATTTTCATAAGGAGAGCGCTGGGCAAAACATGCGTCCGCATTAATATAGTCTTATAAGTACTGCAATAGTGCAGCTTATGTAATCAACAACGGAACAGAATGCCTACAAAATACAATGGGTGTTGTCAATTTTCAACAACACTCTGACAGTACATCTAACTGTAGGTCGCAGGGTTACGCAGGGTTGAAGCCAAATATGCGCATGCGTAGCCCAGCGCTCACAGCAATTGGCTCGGCCTTTACCTGTACATTCCATATATTGATGCATGAAATATTATCTCTACACAGGCCGGTCTTCCTTCATTTGCGGCATTTGTATTGGTTGAAGAGGAACCTTTCTATCATATCATATTGCAAAGCATTTAAGAACAGAAGAGGTAGAGGTGTAAAAACACTAGACAGAGGTATCGTCTCTGAGAATAATGAATTTCATTATACAGCCAGACCCTGTGGTAAATGAAGTGGGATGTCATTTGCTGGAAGGTAGATTCTTTTCAGGGGGCCTGGTATGCTGATAAGTATACTTTTCCACTCAGTGAGAAAGACAATGGTAAACCACCTCACTCCTCATTTTACTTAATAAAGTTTCTAGAGCAGTAGTTCTGAACCTTTTTTTGGTCACGGCACACGATCCTATGTAGAGAGTTTCCGCGGCACAATAACGTATGAGTTAGAAAGCAAGAGTACCCTGTAATATCAATGGAAATAGTTAATATCCTGTTACAATTTTCAATGGCCTTCTTGTATGAGCTGGGCTTTTTGACATAAACAAACATAAAAAACAAGAGCGTGAGAAACCTCTCTCAGTTGAACATAAAATGCATGTATGTTTGCCTTCAATTCCACCACAAATTGTACTTTTATGTAAGAAGAGAGTACTCAAGTTTCTCAATAATATCTCTACTAATCTTTTGTTGTAAGGCATAAGCCAATAAACCCCTATAAAATAAGTTCAAGTTCTTGAATATTATTCTCTTGTTCTTTTTAAAAATAAAAATATTGAGTGAAATTATTTTAATTTGTTTATTCACAAAT
Organism: Catonia carolina; assembly: GCA_035578175.1. NCBI lineage: Eukaryota > Metazoa > Arthropoda > Insecta > Hemiptera > Achilidae > Catonia > Catonia carolina. The sequence continues at coordinate 86,364,027 of JAQMRL010000008.1, read as the reverse complement.
ATCACTGAGTCTCAGAAGTTTTGCGGCACACCCAGCTAATCTCGCGGGACAGTTGAGAACTGTTGAGAACCGCTGCTCTAGAGGTTCAAACCAGCCTTTTGGCTGATGACCTAAACAACAACTACACGTTTAATTTTTTTTTAAATTTAATTATGTGAGAGAAGGCTACTAAAATATATTTTCATTATAAAATTACTTAGTTTTTATTTTAAAACCCATAAAAAACATGTTAAAAATTTGAGAAATTGGTTAAGGTTATCCTAAATTTTGTAATAGCAGGGTTGTTGTATAAAAGAAAACAAATTGAACCACCTTTATTTATCAAAACAACATGCTACATAAAAATAGTACATGAAAACTGTCAAAAAATTATAATTTAAAAATACTTGTAGATAAAATCTTACCTGTTTTACGCTTTTTGCAACAAAAACAACGTAAGCACAGCAACAACCCAGTAACTCCATCAAAATTGCTGTGATAATTACAAGCCTAAAAAACAAAGAACAGAAAATATAAATTTAAAAAATAGCCGGCCGCATTGGCGCAGTTGGTAACGTGCTCGCCTCTCATCATGCGGTCCTGGGTTCGAATCCCACTCAGGCACGGCATATTTTCATACGTTACAAAAAAATAATTTCATCCTCCATTGTACAATTATTGTACAATTGTGCCTTATGACTTGAAACATTTATCTCCCCAAGACTAAAACTGTAATTCTAATTGACAAAGTTTATATAATTACTAAAAAGGAAATTTATCGGCATCTTACTGTTTTGAGTCATTAAACTATTAAAACAAAAACAAAATCACATATGACTTCAATTATTGAAGGAGTTATTAAAATTATATTTTTCTTTGTATTTCTTTTTTTATAAACATAAACCAAAACTTTCAATAGTCAACTTTATTAGGATAGCAACAATTAATAAGAAAAGGTGTTTGAAACATGTAGGCCTACCTACTTAGAACAGAAACTGTAAAATAAAATGTGTTAATTTCAGGGAAATAAAACTGTAGCGAGAAAACTTCTTCAAAAGTAGTCATAAAACTATACTAATCTATTTGCACACAGCTTTTACTCATTTTATACTTTTAAAACATAATTTTAAATATTGATGTTTGATTTTATAATTTAGTTAACCTAAACAGTGAATCCATAATTTCTGTGAAGTTTTCATTTTTTCACTTAGTTAAATATTGTCAACTGACAGCTAATTAGCAAATACAGAGGGTAGAAAACCATAAATATAAATAAATGATACAGAATTCTATTGTTTAGTTTATTCTATTTCATTAATCTCATTTATCCCACTTATTTATTACCCTCCTTTTCGATACTCCATTATTCAGATGGAAACTGAGTACAAGTTAATCACAGACTTTGTACCCAAGAGCATTTTTTTATATATTTATTTAGGGTGACCATTACATAACCAATAAGAAGTAGAAAAGTGATTCTAACAAAAACCCAAAAGATATTCATATTATTCTGGACGGTAATTTTTTCGTGGCAATCTGTTCAATTTAAGAACAATAAGCAACCCGATGACCCAATGAGATGAGGATAATGTGTATGGCGTGTAAATGAGGTGTAGTCTTGTTTTTTTTGAGATAGTAAGGTTAATTGAAATCCCAATCATCAAAGTACACTGGTAACTACTGTCTAATATTCAAATTCATATAAACGTTACTACCTTTACTAGAATTTGAACCAGGAACCTTCATCTCTGAAAATCAGCTGTTAAACAGCTGATTACTTTACCACTAGACCAACCCAGTGGGTTGGAAAGTAGTTGTTAATGGTAAAAATTTGATTCAAAAAACGTAATAGCATGAAATATATTCATAAGTTAATCTATCAAATTTCAGGCCAGTAGTTGGTGTATTAAGGTCAAGATTATAATTTTACATTAAAGCATTGGAGATAACTGATGAATCTTGGGTGACAAATGGAACTTTTTTGTACGACAGTTGATATCTCTCGAGTGTCATTGTTCTTTCGTATTTCTATAGGTGTTATTCCTTTGCCAACAGCTAAATAATGTTTCTGCTTAATAATAAAATAGTGCTTGAGAATCATTTACTATATCCTACAGTAAAGATCATTTTAAGATAGTGGTTTTCAGTTTTTTTTTAAAAATACTTTGAAAGGGTCAGTTCGTTTGTAAATGCTACTACAGTTTAAACAGAATTTTTTATATTATTGGGGGTATTTTAACAAAAAACAAACATAAGCATATTGAAATACTTCTTTATTATTAAGAATTTATAGAAAAGTCATGTAATTAAACCTAATTCATTCGTGGTGACAAAGGATGCCTGAGAATGAGAAGTATCAAGTCTCAGAACTGGCACAAACACAAACAGGTTCATCACAGCATATATAACTTCTTGATACCCACGTGGCACTTAATGTTTTAAGGGTGCTGAACCTGATTCCTGGCTAGGTTTGCATTTTTTTCATTCTCTTTTTTCAACTATCACCCTTCATCATTTACGTAAGCAATAGTGTGCAAAAAGACAGGTGTACAAAAAAACCTACTTACAGATTATTTAATAATAAACTGATAACATAGATTTTCTTTTTAATTATACAACAAGACTACTATTAATTCAAAACATATAAAAATTACATTAAGTATTCTTATCTTTATAGTTGCAACGCAATTCTAGTGTTTGTAATATAAAAAAAAAACTGGCAAAACAAAATCAAGAAGTGGGGGAAAATAACATAAATGGGAGGACAAAAAGATAAACGTCTTTTATTTAAGTCCTACTGCAAACATCAGCGAAATCCTAATGTCAAAAGGCGCACTGTTCTAGTTTATTTGGTATGTGTAAACAATATTATCTATAAAACATATTATAACTTTACGTAATTAAAACCTACAATTAATTAAATTTTATATTTTAGTTATAAATTATAACCTTTTTTGTAATAAAACTGTAATAACATTAAAGTTACTGAAAACTATTCACTTAAATTATTAGTGCTTTCATTAGAAGAGCTATTAAATGAACGCATTCAAAAGCTCTAACCCAAAACAAACCAACAATATTAATTACAACCAACTGTTGAGAATTGAACATGTTTTCATGAACAGTTTTCTATGGAATTATTTATTTATAAAAAAATTTTAAAAGTTTCGTGAAGTAATCAATTACAAATCTGTTTTATTTATCTTTTTATTTTTTGTAAGTTTGCCAATACGAATAATGAAAAAATTATCTATATATTTAAAACACATAATTGGTCTAATATAATTTAAATAATTTTTTCTAGTTTATTTATTTAAATTCGCATCAACTGCTTGGTTATTAGCGACTACAGTGGGTTATGAATCTAAAACAGTAGGTTTCGACTTGTGAAAACTTTCGGACCCTAGCCGGCACCTCCGGTTGTAGGCTAATGCGTTAACCCCACTATGCTATGGAGGCGGCCAAATGGATATTCTGTTTGCTCTTAAATACAGAGTTCTACCGAGTGGATTTAAATAATTTTTACATGGTTGTTCACTTTCCACCTTCCATTTACCTGATAATCCCCCTAGGCGCCTTAAAAGACGCTGGAGTAGAGACCTGCTAATTTGATACACAAATTTCATTCTTTGGTAGGTACCAATGGGGGCCCTACCCCTCTCATGCCTATCATGTCATTTACATTATTATCATAATCATCACATTTGCTTGTTGTAAAATTTTACAGTTGTAAATAAAGAATTAAAGAGAAAAAAACAAGGTTGTTAAGAGGATTCTGCAAAAAATCCAAAAATGTAATTTGAAAAAAGCAGTAATAAGATTTTGCGAAGTAAATAACAAAATAATTTAATTAGTTTCAATGGTGTGATATTCTGGTGCCAACTTTGTGAAGTTTAAATTTTCGCGATGTGATTGTTTTCATATCCTCTTGCCCTATATGAAATATACAGAAGTAAAGTATTGTACTCATATAGATTTTTTGAAATAGAGTTTTCTCAGAAATACACATTTTGAAGCCACCAGAACACGGAAACCATATTTTTTACCAATTGGTCGGTGAATATAATTATGTGTGTGTGTGTGTGTCTGTGTCTGTGTGTGCGTGTGTGTGTGTGTGTATGTGAACAAAATATCTCAAAAACAAAACATAGTAAACTTAGAACTTAAGTTAGGTACCACAAGGAAAGTAGTAGTTTATTTGTGCAATTTTCGCAAAAACAGTTCCAAGAATTTTTTAAAAATCTCCCCATTTACTACATTTTTTTATGCTCTACAAGAAAGCCGGTCGCATGGCATAGTTGGTAATGTGCTCGCCTCTCATCATATGGTCTTGGGTTCAAATCCCATTCAGGCATGGCATATTTTCATATGTTACAAAATATCATATTTTCATCCTTCACCATCTGCATTAGCAGTAATTGCAAAACAATCAGATGAAAACAAAAAAAAATCTACAAGAAAGGGTAAGTGGCACATCTGAGGAAATTCGTGAGGGGGCTGCACTCTCATTGTAAAAAAATATTTTTAAATATATTGTGGCCTTAACATGCATTTTAGGGCAACAGTGTATAATTAAAATTAAGGTAGTAGAAAATAAAAATCCTACAACTTATTTTAAGCGTTTTTTTCTACAGAGCTTTTAGTTTAGTGTCAATTAGTGATTTTCCATATTTTGCTTTTTGAAATCAGTGAAAAAATGGGTTTTTTTAAGATTGTAGCCTTAGCCATTTTACAACAAAAGTATATATAACTACAGTTACACAGAATATTAAAAACCCTAAAACTTTTATTTCACGCATTGTTGTTTTTTTAGAGCTTGGTTTAGGATCAATTAGTGATTTTTTTGTATTATAAAGTCTATCACAAATCGACTTTCATTTAGCACTATTCCCTGATTAAAAGAAGATAATTTTTTTATCATCAGTCTTTCGACTGGTTTGATGCAGTTCTCCAAGCTGTTTTATCTTGCGCAAGCTGTTTCATATCTACATACATGTAACACCCTACATCTTTTGTAATTTGCTTTATATATTCTAATCTTTGCCTCCCCCTATTACATAACAATTACTCAATTTACTCCCTCAATATTACCCTCCATTATTGATAGCCCAATACCTGGATGTCTTAAGATATGCCCCACTAGCCTATCCCTTCTTCTGGTAAGATGCTTCCATATACTTCTTTTTTCATCCACTCGCCTAAGAACCTCTAAGTTACTTATTTTGTCTACCCACCTAATCTCTTACATTTTCCTATAACACCACATTTCAAAAGCTTCTATCCTCTTCTTTTTAACAGCCCCTATCACCCACGTTTCCCTCCTGTATAATGCTACACACCAAACATAATGTTTTAAGAAATTTTTTCTAAAAAAATAGATTATGTTTTTAATTATTTACATGGCAATTTGAATACTTAAACTTTGATAAGGTACAATACTGTAGAGGTTATAAAAAGTAGTTCAATGTACGGTATTTGATTGTTTTTTATTCAAATCTGTAAGCGGGATATTGTAATTTTATGAAGACAAAAAGTTTTTCCAATCCAGATTGAATTGGATTAGATACAAACAAGTAGTACTGTAAATGAAATAATCCTAATTTTCCAAATAAAACATTACTGATGGCAATACTTACCCAGCAATTTTTGAATATTTTCTTAACCTCGGTGGGCCTTCAAGAAACGCCAACTCAACTATTTTTCTGAATCCAATTGATTCTAACTGTCGTTTCTGACAAAGAATTTGAGCACATTTTACCTGGAACAATAAATAAAAGCGGTAATGATGGTGTGCAAGAAACATATGACAATTAGTTTTTCTTCTTTCATCACTGTATTCTCATGAACGAGCCTTTTTTCTAAATCCCAGTGTCAACTTATTGACAAAAATTATGTTAGTTTAAATCTGATCACCACGTGGTGATCTGATTTAAAAATAACAGTTAAAGTGAGAGACTTTATATTATATTTTATTTTCTATTTTTTGGATTTAAGTCTTACTTTTTTGCAATTACTGCTAATGCAGATGATGCCAAGAATGATAGATGAAAAAATGACAGCCCTACCGGGAATTGAACCCGGGACTCCAGCGTAGAAGTCAGTTGCGCTAACCACTACACCCATGGGCCGGGAGAGACTTTAAAAATACCGCTAGACATCAAGGGTTTAAAAAGACAAAGCAGAACTCCATTATGTTATTTATGTAAAAAATTATAAGCAGAAAATAAATATTCTTTCATAAGTATAGTCTCAAACAAGTTAGTTTATAAATCTAATTCAGTAAACCAAAACTATTATTGTTAAAAATGTTCTTTGCTTTGTTTAAAGTTGTGTCAACTGCTTTGGGATATGGTATGGAATCAGAGGGTTTTAACTAGTAATAATTTCCAGACTCTAGCCAAGAATAAAAACCAGGGGCTTCTGCAATATGCAGTGCAATCTAGTCTTTAAATTAATTGCAAATTTTCTTATTGTCGTATTGAAAATGCTTTATATACAGAAAAAATGAAAAAAAAATTTTTTTTTAAATGTAAACAATTTTTTCTTCAATTATAAAATTCAGAGGACTCTTTGCTAACATGAAAAACTGTTTAATTTTTATATTTTATCTAGTACAAATAATTATGTGACCGCCTCCATGGCATAACCCAACATTACGGTACCAAAACCCAGAGTTGTTTTGCATTATTTTTGCTAACTAAATATTACAGAAATAAAAATTTAATTTCATAATTTTTTTCAATATACTAATTGAAATTTCTGTAACCAAATAGAAATGTTTGGTAACAAATTCAACAGCGAATTCCGTTTAGTGTTTAATTCGTATTGTTGTTTAGGTCAATAGCCAAAAGGCTGGAACCTCTAGAGGTTTAACTAAGTAAAAACAAGGAGTGAGGTAGTTTACTATTGGCTTCCTCATCGAGTTGAAAGAGTATGCCTATTAGCATGCCAGGCCCTCCGAAAAGCACCCACTTCCCACTTTACAAATGACACTTCACTTCATTCACCACAGGGTCTGGTTAAATAGCGAAATTCATTACTCTTAGAGGAGACAACTTTGACTAGTGTCTTTTACACCTCTAACTCTTTTATTCTTAATAAGTCACATGATTGGCTGACTATGTGATAAGAAACAGAACTACTTTTTGTAGCCATTAACCAACCGAGTGCAATTAATTTAACACTCCACCTGCCTGTTATGGGCATTAATTCATATTATATACCATTAAATTCTTCCTTTTTTTACTTTTTATAAACTTATCAACAGCTCTGGTACAGACTGGTTTTAAGTTGTAATAATATCTAGACTCTAGCCAAGAATTAAACCAGGACCTTCTGTTAAGCAGTTGTAGTACAATCTAGTGCTTTAATCAATAGGACATATAGGTGTCCTTAAATTTAAATTATTTTTATTATGGTATTTAAAATGCTTTACATCCATGTTTTAAAGTATAGTAGATTTCTTCTTATATTCACTGATCTAACTCTTTCATACAACTCTAAAAAACTGTTCACTTTTTACATTCTTTATTATAATTATGTAAATCCATTTTATCTTATTTTTTACAAACTGAAAATTTAATTACATTACAAACTTTCAAAATTAATGAAACTAATTCAAATTTTTGTAACCAACTTAAAGATATTTTTGGTAACAAATTCAACTGAAAGTTCTGTTGCAGATTTAATTCAAATACACATTGTAAAGGCTGATTGTAAATAAATAAGTTAAATAAAAAAAAGTTTAATTCATGAATTTATAAACTGTTAAACCGAGAAGTTATAATCCAAAATTTACATAATTTGTAATAAAACAATTATATTGACGGAACCTAAAATAATAAAACCGTTCAGAAAAAATATGATGAAATAATGCATACTATTTCATACAAATGAAATCAATGTAAAATACAATTGATGTTCGGTTAATATATCTTTGATACCCATTAACAATATACTATGGCTTAGAGTTTGTATGATCACTGTACTTAATACAAACAAACAACCTTAAACAAACTCTTGTGTAAATATCACTTTATTTAAAGTTCATTCTATCAACAGAGAGATGCTTCATTAATACTGCTGAACTGCAGTTACAGTATACAGACAATTACTTTTATTTACAACGAGGTAAGCCCATTATTACTTATAAATCTTAAAATATTTACACCATTTATTTCTTTTAATTATTTATTAATTTAACAGCAAAACATTCATAATATTTCATATCATATGTTATCAGAGTGAGTATTTTAATTAGGAAATTGGTGGTTTACATTAAATATCAGATCTGATACATTAATTTGTAAAACTTAATGCACTTATAACTTCAAAATTTTTTTACACATTTATTTTAATTAGTTTTTACTTTCTCTAAGCTATATGAATATAGGAAGGAAAGTATTGTTTTCATGTCGATTTTTCGAATCGAGTTTTCACCGGATCTACACGTTTTCAGATCCCCTGAAACCAAAAAACTGTGTGCGTTTGTGTGAACAGAATATCTCAAGAACGGAATGTCGTACGAACTTGAAACTTAGGTTAGAAAAAATTACCGGACCCGATAAACATTTTCATCAAATCGGTCAACCGGAAGTAGTAGTTTATTCGTGTCATTTTTCACTTTTTTGCAATTTTCTCAAAAATGGCTCCTACAATTTTTTTAAAAATCGCCTCATTTACTAAATTTTTTATGCTCTACAAGATAGGGTAGGCACCATGTCTACTGAAATTCTTGGCGAGGCTGTTTTTACATAATAAAATTGTTTTTTTTAAGATTGTGCCTTTAATATGCACTTTAGCGCAAAAATGTATATAATTAAAGTTGTAGAGAATTTTAAATCCTACAACTTTTATTTCAAATTTTTTTTATATTGCTTAGTTTAGCGGTAGTGAGTTAGGGTTAAGAGGGTGATTTAGGGTTAGGGTTAGGGTAAACGCGTGAAAAATCGATTTTTTTTAAGATTTCAGCCTTAGTATGCATTTCAAGACAAAAATGTATATAATAAAATTTATAGAAAATAAAAAGATCTACAACTTTTATTTAAAGCATTTTTCTCTACAGAGCCTAGTTTAGTGTGAAAGAGTGATTTTCCATATTTTTAAGCCAAACTGAAGTAATTTTCATTTTTTGTCTTTTACTCATGATTAAAATCTTATGTTATTTGAGGTTAGTTTTTTGTTTATTTCTAATGTTTTATAACTAATGTTAGAATATATTGGTCATTATTTGCATTGGCAAGAGAAAGTTGGGTTTGTTCACAACAGATTTTTTTTGTATTGCTCTCCTCATCTCCGTTTTTAGTCTACTTGTTCCAAAAAATCATGTGAAGGGATGGGAGGGCTGGCAGGTCAATATCATTATCATTTTCGTGTATCCTTCAGTCACATCCTGAAGTCAGAAACTACAAGAGATAGCAACAAACGGTTTTCGGATTCATAATCTATACAAATAGGTAGTGGACCTATATTGGGTTTGAAGTTCCGGTTTCAACCGAAAGTGGCCCAAAACCGGAAGTCAAGAAATCAAAACAGAATTTGGAAACAGAAATAGAGACATTTGATTCCTCTTAAAGAGTAGATGCAGAAATCACTAATGGTTTTTGCCAAAGGTAAAAGGTTAGCCTTTTTCTTTTTTACAAAAGCTAAGTGGGCTTGATCTCTTACAAAATTTCTTTAGAAAAAATTACTCTAGCCATGAGACGAGTTGTTTCATAAAAGAAGTTTCTAAGTTTTACTTTTTATTGTGGCAATGTATAAAATTTTTGAGAAACTAAAAATTTTACCTAAAATTAATGTCTTAAATTTTTACTAACTTTATTCTTTAAGCCCCTTTTCAGAGAATAGATTCTGAAATAATCTAAATTATTATACTGTTGTTACAAAGTGTAGTACAAATTCCCATATTTTATTTTTGAACATAAAAAGGTCTGATACACTAACTTACAGCAGTACTATATTTTACTCATTCTTCAAAAAGTAAACAAACTTAATTTATCACTAAAAATAAATTAACCCCAAAATTTTGTATAAAAATGTCTGGCTAGCAAGAGGATCTGTAGCCTAACTAATAATGACAAAATCAGAAATCAAAATAGAGAAAAAATTAAAATAAAATATTTATGCTATATACGTTCTGCGTAGCTGGACCACATCAGCTACGCAGATGGTCTCACAATCAGTTTGTGACTAGAGTCTACAAATTATTACGTGTTAAAACCCACTGATTCTGAAATGTAACCCAACGCAGATGATACAACTTTAAATAAATAATAAAAAGAGTATTTCTCAGAGGGGGCGGGGTATGTTACATTATAATTTTATCTGGAAATAATCTGATTCTACATGAAATCTTTGCAGAACTATTTACATAGTGACTGACAAATGAAAGATGCCTTTATAAAACCGTCACTTTTTAGTTTTTCTCAGAATTCCTAGTATAATAGCTAGGTAAGAAAGTACATAAATACAAAAAAATCACTTTTATACTTTTCAGTAACTGTCATAGGTAGCCTACTATATTGCTGGCCACAAAGAAGTGCAGATAAACATATTATTTATCTCTGGTTTATTTCCGAAATACTAGTGTCAGTTTTAGATTTATGGCTTTCTGGGAAGGTACACAAATAATATTTATTTCTTTATGGCAGTCACATCTTCTCTTCTACATTGGAGAATATGATAAAAATTTGAATAAAATATAGGCCTACTTTTCCTAGTTACAGAATATGCATGGAGATTTCTGAGCCTATAACTTTTCACGTATGTATAAAAATACTATGTATTCCTTTATGGTAATTACCCCTTTTTACATTTTAAATTTGAATTAGAAATTGGTTTTTCTGTTCGATCTCTATAAAACAGATGTGCCAAATTTTAGCTATCTAGGTGTTTGGGAAGTTAAAAAATTAATTATTGGTGAGTGAAGGATTTTAATTTTACTTTCTCTTACCCTATAGGAAAGGAAAGTATTGTTTTCATGTCAATTTTTCAAAATCGAGTTTTCATCGGAAATACATGTTTTTAGGCCCTCTGAACCCAAAAAAACATGCGTTTAGTGATTGATCTGTGTATGTATGTGTGTGTGTGTGTGTGTGTGTGTGTGTGTGTGTGTGTGTGTGTGTGTGTGTGTGTGTGTGTGTGTATGTGTGTGTGTGTGTGTGTGTGTGTGTGTGTGTGTGTGTGTGTGTGTGTGTGTGTGTGTGTGAACAAAATACCTCTAGAATGGAATGTTGTATGAAGCTGAAACTTAAATCTTTAGTTCTAGTACCACTAGAGGATCCAATGTAAATATTTTCATCAAAATCGGTCAACCAGATGTAGTAGTTTATTCGAGCGATATTTCACTGTTTTGCAATTTTCTCAGAAATGGCTCCTATGATTTTCTTAAAAAAACATATCATTTACTAAATTTTTGAGCTCTCGTGGTAAAAAATGTATTTTTTAAGATTGTGGCCTTAGTATACATTTTACTGTATGGTAAAAGTGATTTAATAAAAAGTTATAGGAAATTAAAAACCTACTACTTTTATTTCAAACTTATTTTTCTACAACGCTTAGTTTAACGTCAATTAGTGGTTTTCTGTATTTTGCTCTTCAAAATCTCTAAAAAATGGGATGTTGTACGTAATATTGCGGCCTTAGTATATTGTAATATTGATAAAAGTGTATATAATCAAAGTTATAAAAATTTTTAAAAAATCTTCTACTTTTATTTCATGCATTTGTTCAACAGAGCCTAGTTTAGCGCCAATTAGTGATTTTCCATATTATCAAGTAAAACAGATTCATTTTCGTTTTATATTATTCACTCTGGATTTAAATTACGTTGTTTTTCATTTAATCCTGTTTACTAATGGTTAAACAAAGGTTATATTCTTCATTATCTACTTTGGCAAGAGAAAGATGGGGATGATATGTATGAAGTATAAATAAAGTGTAGTCTTGTACAGACTCAATCCAACCATTCCTGAGAGAGAATCGTTAATTGAACCCCAGCTATCACAGTACACTGGTAACCACTATCTGTTATTCAAATTCGTATTAAAAGTAAATACCTTTACTAGGATTAGAACCATGGAAGCTTCATCTTCGAAAATGAGCTGACGACTTTACTACTAGACCAACTCAGAAGTTTCCAAATTTAAAAAAAGAATGTGGTGTAATTACTCTGGGTGTAGTCACATATCATGTGGAACTAAGAAGAAAATATTCCATTCTTTCATCCAAAGCTCTTCTATTTATAGCTCAGAGGTTTTGACTCTCCAACTAAGAATTAAAAACAGAATAACAGCTATGGAAATAAGTTTCTGAAGAAAAATTTGTCGGTTGCCTGTGCTAGATTGAATTAAGAGTGAAGAAATTTTAAAGAATTTTGACGAAAAATTTTATGTATAAAATTGAAAAGAGCCAACACATTAACACATCATGGTATGGTCATTTGGAAAGAATGGTGAAAAATGGGTTGCCACAGAAAATTTGACTATGAGTATCAGCTAGATGGAAGTGAGGATGACCCAGAAAGGAGTGGATGGATGGTGTTATGAGAACTATGGAGAAAAGGGGTGTAAGGGATAAAGATACATTAAACAGGAATAAATAAATTTTGGATTAAGGTAAATGGCCGTTATTATTTTTTTGTTTTACATCCAACTATTTTGCAATTACTACTAATCCAGACGATAAGAAGGGTGATAGGAGAAAAAATGCCAGACATGACCAAGAATTGAACATGGGACCCTGGCATTTGAAGCGAAGCCAGTAATAAAAATGGCCTAGTGCTGTAGAACAGCTGCTGTAATAGTAATAAAAAAAGTTTGTGTTCATTAAACTGGTTCAATATTCAGGGTATTGACATTAATAATAGATTTCGAAACTATAATGGAATGAAATATCCATATGATTTCAGTTCATAGCCCAGAAGTGAATAGCAGACCTTTGGCTTAGTCAGCTGTGTTACAAATTGCACAAACAAAGCAATCTATTTTCAATTGAAGATATTACTCACGTGACTTTATAAACTAATACTTTATCGTGATACATACAAAAGGTTATAAAATTAATTAAGATTTGTTTATTTAATATATATATAATAGTACAAACAAATTTGTATTAATTTATAAATAATTTATTTAAGTTTACATTTAAAAGAAAAGAGCATAGTGTGAAAGTACGGTAGGGATAAAAGGAATTCTATGAATTTAAATCTGTCAAACAGAAATACACTGACACAAGGACAATGACATTGACCAAATGACTTACAGCAACTCGGAAAGGTTAAATATTTTGACAGCAGAATATAAACATAACATAGAAAGATCTGGCACGTGATGCTAGTGTAATTATTCAGATTTAAATGAACGAAATAATCAATCGTCTTAATAGATAACTTTTAAAACAAATCTACCAAAAAAAAAAATTGTAAATACGATGTCACATTACATTACGACGTACATATTATAAAATTTATAGAATATCTTTAATGCAGATATAAAACATAGAATTAAAAAAATTGGCATAAAGTGATTATAGTAATAATTCTTAAGTACTTAATTATCTTTATTAATTATCATTGTATTGCTATTTAATTTTTCTATTAACCATGATCAGCTTATGAATGTCATAAATAAATATTAATTAAGATTTTATATGAATCAAGGTTACACTAATTAACATACCACCACAAATTCTTTAACATTATTATAATCTCAAATAAATGATTTTTTAAATTTTATTTAAAGTTACATCAACATCTTGGTAATTAGAAACTACTTTGGGTTAAGGGAAACTGGTTTTGAACATATAATAATTTTCCAGACCCTGGCTGATAATCAAAACTGGGACCTTGACTTCACAACGTAGCGATTTAGTTTTTCATGAAAAATGTCAATCTAATCTCCCACCAAGTGCGAAATACATGGCGTTATCCAATATCTCGTTTGGAAGGGAAAACCTCCAGTTGAGGTTTATAATGAGGTGAAAACTGCATATGGTGATAAAGCTATGAATCGTATGAGTGTGTACAAGTGGTGTCGCGAGTTTAAAAACGGTCGTATGTCTGTGCATGATTATCAGAGGACCGGAAGACCTTCAATTGTGAATGACAAAATTGTGGGAAAAATCGAAAATGCACTCTGTGACAATCACAGATTGACTGTGGATGAACTTTCTGCAATGTTTCCACAAATCTCCAGATCTCTACTACACGAAACCATTACAGAAACCCTTAGATATCGGAAACTGTCTGCGAGGTGGGTCCCAAAACAGCTGACAGACTAACACAAGTTGAATCAAGTGGAGGCTAGAGAAGAGTTTTTGAGGCCCTGTTAACTTCATGGAGATGAATTTCTCCACTCCATCGTTACTGGAGATGAAACTTGGGTTGCACACTACACGCCTGAAACCAAAAGACAGTCTCAACAGTGGCGTCACACCTCTTCACATCCGACAAAAAATTCAAAACCACAATTTCAGCCAAGAAAATCATGGCATCCGTGTTTTGGGACCATCAAGGCATAATTTTAATTAAAAATATGCCTCAACGGGAGACCATCAACTCTGCAAGGTACTGTGAGACCCTAAAAAAATTGCGGAGGGCGATCCAGAACAAGAGGACAGGCATGCTGACAAAAGGAGTCTGCTTGCTGCACGACAACGTCAGACCACACACAGCCAACGCCATGAAGGAACTGCTAGTGCTGTTTAAATGGGATGTCCTGAACCATCCCGCACATTCCCTGACCTAGCATGTTAAGATTACTATTACTTTACCTCCCTGAAGCTGCACATGGGTGAAAAAAGGTTTTCAACCGATGAAGAGGTAAAGTAGGAGGTGAGAAGTAGATGAAGGGGTCGGCGGAGAACTACTTCAAGGAAGGTATAAAAAAATTGATACTGCACTTTACCACTTGCATTGAGAAGAATGGCGACTAACCCGAAAAATAGCTTACATATGTATGAAAGTAACCATGTAATTTTTTTGTTTAAATAAAAATTTTTGAAACCTACAAAAATTCAGTACACTTACTTTCTGGATATGCCTCGTAAAATGAAAATCAACCTGTCACACTTAAAAATACGAAATATCACTAATTGATACTAAACTAGGCTATGTAGAAATAATACTCAAAATAAAAGTTGTAGAATTTTTAATTTTCTATGACTTTGATTATACACTTTTGTCGTTAAATGTATACTAAGGCATATTTTCTATCGATTTTGATGAGCAAAATCCAGAAAATCACTGACTAAACTAAAGACCTATTCCCACGATGCTAGTTTACTAGTAGCTATAGTTGATTTCACATTCAGAATGCGGAATGGAAAGTCCATAAGCAATGTATTTCATATGGAGTTTGAGTGCTACTACACTAAGTAAAAATATTGACTCCGCACCACAACATGTTCTCATTCTAACTCCTAATTGAATAACATAATATAAAAACATACTTAATAACTTATTAGTATCGTTTTAAAGAACAGGTTGTTGTTGTTTAGGTCAACAGCCAAAAGGCAAGTTTGAACCTCTAGAGGTTTTACTAAGTAAAATAAGGAGTGACAAGGTTTATATGCCTTCCTCACTGAGTACAAAAGTAGCCTATGCTAATCAGCATGCCAGGACCTCCAAAAAGCATCTACTTTGCACCCTGCAAATGACACCTTCACTTCATTCACCACAGGGTCCGGCTGTATAATGAAATTCGTTACTTTCAGAGGAGATAACTCTGACTAGTGTCTTTTACACCTCTACCTCTTCTGTTCTTAAATAGTTGTCATATAATTGGCTGACCATGTTATAAGAAACAGAAATATTTTTTGTAGCCCTGGAACTAGCAAATCGAGTGCAAATAATTTAACACTCCACCTGCCAGTTATGGGCGAGTAAAGAACAGGTACCGACAATTATTATAGTAATGGAATTTTGTAAACAATTTTATTAGTTTTTAATTATTTTAAAGTAAAGATTAGTTATTATTTAAATCACGTTTGAATAACAGTCGTTAGTGTCTTGAAAAGGTCTAAAAGTGATAATAAAACTCCCCTGGCCCGACAGTGAGGTGACAGAGAGACATCATACCCCTTTCTCTTTATACGTACCTACAATCTCTTATCTAAATATTAGAATATAATAATAACATTTAGTGTAATAAAATATGATTCATTAGGAAACGAAAGTATATTTTTCAGAATTTTTTTATTAAAAATGAGCTTTTTAGAGCATGGTAAGGGAAACTCCAAATATTTTTGCCTGTGACCTTCAGATGGTGTTGGCAGAGGAGGGTTATTGTATTAGCTGTGCCTGATGTTTTCCATACACCTGATAACACAACGGGTTCTCATAAGAGTTGTACTGAATTCTGAACGTGAAATAGAGTATAATACTAGCATCGTGGGAATGATAAACTAGCAGCTAGTTTAGTTAAAGCGGTAGTAGCAAAGAAAAGGTCGTGATTGACTAGCGCTAGTAAACTAGCACGGTGAGAACATTTGGAAACGTTGCTAGACTGATGCTAGTAGGAGAGAAAAGATCATGTGATTGTCTAGCACTAATAAACTAGCTTGGCATGAGCATATGGAAACATTGCCAGTTGCTAGTGAGCTGTACTTTATACAGGAATACACAACACAATTCACACATGTTTTCAGAGCACTGGCAATAATTAACTAGCTCCGTGGGAACCGTCAATGATGCACTATTAGGTCCTGCTAGGCCTTAAGCATTGTAGAAAAAAATATCCAAAATAAAAATTGTCAATTTTTCAATATTCTACAACTTTAGAATTTTTCTACACCACTGAACATCTAAAAACCATAGTTTATCTCTCACCAAACAAAACCTTAATATGAAAAAAAATCATTCTTTCACACAACATTAATTAAATCTAATAAATTTACTCAATTAAATGTTATTTGTATTAATAAAATGTTAGAATAAATAATATAAAATAATGATAAAAATATTGTTAGAGAGTCACCTATTAAGGTTTAACATTTGCTTACAAACATATGCACACAATAGGTGCAAATGTATCCAATGAAAAATGTTCCAAACAAACCAAACAGTAGGCCTGCATTTTTAAACGCCATCGGCATTGCTAATATTCCGGTACCAAGACTAGCTTTTAACAAGTGCATCAGCGTTTCCAGATCACTGAAAATAAAAGAAAAACTTTTTTATTAATGTTACCAAATTGTGAACTAAATGGTATGGTTAAAACCGTTAATGTTCTAACAAATCTTCAAACTTATAAAAAAACACTCAACTCAAAAATATTAAAGAAATTTTTGAGACAAAATTGTGAATTGTATAAAAATTTTTTTTTTAATTTTTTTAATTCATTCATTTAACGTCGCATCAACTACAACGGTCATTAGCGACGACATTGGGGAATAACTTTTATGTACAATGGAGGATGAAATGATTTTCTGTAACATATGAAAATATGCCGTGCCTGAGTGGGATTCAGGACCGCATGATGAGAGGCGAGCACGTTACCCACATTTTTGTTTACCCTTTTCAATTTAATTAGCTAAGTTATGTTTCTTTTGTTTACTAAATAATTAGCTATTTTTTTAGTTTATTTAAAGTCACATCAACAGCTTGGTCATTAGCTTATACTGTGGGTTTTGGTAATGTAATGGTCGGTTTTAATACATTAAATTTTCAGACCCTAGCTAAGAATCGAACCTGGAACCTTCTGCTTTGTACACAAGCAAGCTAGCCACTACGCTACAGTGGTGGACAATCAGCCTATTAATTACATAAAAAAGTTTCATTTTTAATTGTCGTTGTATGTTATTTTATTCTAAATTTGTGACCATAGGTTATATAACAGAAAAGTTGAGTCTTGAAGTATTACATAACATTCACTTTCTATTATAAGCTTTTAATGAGATTATATAACTGGGGTTTGTTAGTCATCAGTGAATTTAATAGTTTATACGAGTAATTGCAAAATGTTTGAAATTTAATAAGATGTTGGGTTTAGTGTTTTATATTTCTGGTTTTGAAGAATAGGAAATATCTTTAAACTTTGTGGATATTTTGACCAACCTATGATGTGTTTTTATGTCAGGAGATGCCAGAAATTTTCAGATTAAATATTTTTCCAATTATGATAAAAGGTTTACGTAGATAGTGGTTACAATAAAATTGTATTTTTTTTATTTTTGTATTGTATTAAACTAACTTTAATTTTAAGCTACATGACTTATTTCAAAAAATTATTCTACAGTATTATAAAATTCAGAACAATTTAAAAAAAAGTCTCAGCTGGGTTGGTAGTAAAAGTCTTAATTTACAAGTTATTACATAATTTGTGTGGTTGTTTTGATTTTTAAGTTGTTTTTATGTATGACAATCAATTGAAACATGATAAAGTTGAGATCTCTCAAAGGTGGAAAGGGCACTTGAGTTGTGGAAAGAAAAGATTGTTAAGTGTGGTTTGGAATTCAGTGAGGAAAAAGTAAAGTTCTGGTGCAGAAGATATTTGAGGATGTTAGGCAGGGACATGAAACAAGGCTAAATGGTGTTGGAGGAAGTTAAAGAATTCACATATTTAGGAGCTATTTTCTAATCAGACGGAAAATTACAAAAAGAGTTTAATAAAACAAAGCAGAAAGCAACCCATTTCAAAGTGTGAGAAGCTTAGTTTGGGATCAAGAAGTTGTGTGTAATCCTCGGGGTGTTAAGATTGTTGTTTATCTCCTGTAGAGCGGATGCCAAATAAGCTTGCCGGTTTTCTGAAGTACGCAGAAGGTTTATTTTTGTAATGGCACCCGGTTGCCTCAACAAGTGGTGAAGGTTGTGCTGTACTAGCTGTGATCAGAGTCACATCGCTCTCACAATGTTATGTATCAGCTAACCAGAAAACATTAGTCTGTAATGTCTTGTATGTGGTAGGCGTAAATTGTTGTATACAATGTTTACAATATAATGTTTTTAATGTCGCTAATAGATGATAATTTACATCGCTCAGAACATGTGATTTAGTAAGCAGTTCGGTACTAAGACACAAAATCTACCGACTGAATCCAAACTATTCCCACAGCTACACTGGCAAGCTTATTTGGCATCCACTCTACCCAGCCATTCTGTGATTTGTATTGCATGAGCTTATTTTTATTTTATTGTTTATTGTTATTTTTATATGGATTTAAATACTAAGCAGTAATTACTGGTGTATTTTGATGGTTGGAGTTTAATTAACTACACTCTCTTAGGAATGATCGGCCTGAGTTTGCACAAAACTACAACTTATTTACATGTCAAACATATCATCCTCATCTCATGGGTTGCTTCTTTTTCTTAAATTGAACAGATTGCAATATACAAACATTAGAAATAAAAATACTCTGGATAAGAGAGGAAACGGATGGCCAATGAACCAGACCTTAAAAAGGTCAGTGAAAGATATAAAATTCAATTAATATGAAGACATAAAAAAATGTTTACTGAAAGAAACGCATAGTTACAGCGACACAAAATAATAATGAATGTATGAATGAATGAAACAAAAGCTTTAAAAAAAATTAAGGATGTAAACAATTTGACTAGACTTAATCAATACAAACTGTTATGTAATAATATTCTACACAGCGGTGAAAGAATATGCATAAAATAAAACATACTGAAAAGAAATGACAATATATTTCAAGGTTAAGTGAACTTGACTTATCCATAGTAGATAAGTATTTTTAAACAAAAAACAGCAAACCAGTTTTCTAGACTTTCTGCTAGTACTTGGCAAAATACTACAGTCTTTATATTATGTAACAATTGGCAAAGAAAATTATCACGTCAAAATTCATTTACTATTTGTTTAGCTGTTTCCATAAATATTCTTCCTAGAATATAAATCACTATATTTACATAAATAACTACGTATAAATAAATATGATCACGTTTGATGTATTCTTCGTCTTAACTAACTACAGTTAAATAAATTTAACCAATAAGAACAATAGGTGACCACTTCGATGATGTATTAGTTAGCTTGCTAGACTATAAAGCAAAAGGTCCTCGGTTTAGTTCCTAGTTTCAATTCGGTAATTTTAATTTGTTAAAATCCATTGTAAGCTGTTGTTTTGACATAAAACTAAAAATACAATAGGCAACTTGTTTTTAATTTACTTTTCATTAAAATTAAATTTACTGTATGAGTTTTGACAGATATGTTGCGTAACAGTAATTTAATGATGAATAGAATGAATAAATACAAAACAAATTTTAATAAAAAGATTACATATTTTACACCTATCAGTATATTTTATTTTTATTATGAAACTAATAAATTACTTCACAGGCATAAAATTGAATTTTATAAGCAATGAAGTTATAGTGACAAAAAATAATTTTTATTTTTAATAGATCTTAAATAGAAAAAATATTTTAATTATAGATCGCATACATAGCATATGGTAGCGCGCTAGCCTACAAATGCATCCTGGATTCAATTCCCGGATAGGGTCTGGAAATTGTTACAAGTCAAAACCCACCGTTAAAGTTAAATAACTCACCGTAGTCACAAATAACCAAACTATTGATACAACTTTAAAAAACTAAAAAAAACAACAAATTTAATGAAATATTTTTTTAAATCTAAAGGACTGGCGGCGCTCAAAAATTATTCTCCTGAAGTTTTTTCAGTAAATATTTATTGAAACACAATATGCAAAGAAAATAACTGCAAGATAATGGGTCCAAAGACAAAAGATTGACTGTATGAATTATGAGAAAAAGAACAGTACAAGAAAGCAAATGATTAATGGAAACTATCAGAAAATTAAGACTAAAACTTTACAGTTATCTGTTTAGAATGGATGGCACACAAACTTTTAAGACATAAAAAATAGACTTATGGTGTCAGATAATTGGTTTAAAAAATTGTTGTTGTTTAGGTCATCAGCCAAAAGGCTGGTTTGAACCTCTAGAGGCCTTTACTAAGTAAAATGAGAAGTAACGAGATTTACCATGGCCTTCCTCACTGAGTGCAATATTATGCTTATCAGCATGCCAGGCCTCCAAAAAACATCTACTTTTCACCCTGCAAATGACACCTTTACCTCATTCACCACATGGTCTGGCTGTATAATGAAATTCATTACTCTCAGAGGAGATAACTCTGACTAGTAACTTTTACACCTCTACTTCTTCTGTTCATAAATAGTTTAGTCAAATAATTGGCAGACCATGTGATAAGAAACACAACTATTTTTTGTAGCCCTGGAACTAGAAGATCGAGTGCAAATAGTTTAACACTCCACCTGCCTGTTATGGGCAAAAAGAAGAGAGTACAAGAAGTAAAAAAGTTAAAAAGGATTCTGAGAAAATTGGAACAAACGGAGAAAAAAAATTGACTGAATCAAGTTCAAACTACTGATCACTGACTTCAGTCTTCTATGATAAACAGTAAGTAGATCACCAGATGAACATGAATGGAGAAAAGCCTATATAAAAGAAGGCTAAGTGTCGGCTGCAAAAAGAGCTTCAAGAAATGCCTAAAGTTATTTTATGTCTAAAATGTCTTTAAATGAAGAAAATATTTGTTTGAAGATGATGAAGAAGCTAAAATATAGAATAAAAATGTTTTCAGCTAAAAAAAACCAAAAAGATATCACCATTAAAATTTATACATACAATCATGCTTCTAAACCTTCACTATTGTTTATCTTTCTACACAATTATTGTATGTTAATTAGAATATGGAATTAATTATAGTTTACAACATAATTAAAGAATCGAAAACCGAAACAAACCAAGAAGACTTAATAAACCGAAACAAATTCAACGAGTAATTATGGACTTTAAAGGGCTTCCATGAAGAGCAAAAACAGAACACCGGGTGGACAGAAGAAAGGAAAAACCCTACAGTAAATGAATGCTGAGAATGTGAGCTGCAAAAAGAGCTTCCAGAAAAGTCATCTTACGTGGTCTGAAATTGGCCCTATACAAGAGAAAAATTAAAGAATCATAAACATTGTCTGCATTATGCATCCAAGTAGCTAGCAATACAAAGCATGTTCGAGTTTTATTTCCAACTACAATCTGGAATTTTAAACTTGTTAAAACCTAATATTCCATAACCCGCTATAGTACCTAATGGCATTATTGATGCAAGTTTAAAAGAGAAATAAACTGTCCTTAAAATTTTTCACACTGTATGATCGATCTTTGGAATAGGCTTCCCGATAGTGTTGTCAGGGCAACTACATTGAGTGTTTTCAAGAAACGTTTAAGTGGATCATGAGCTTAGGTTAAGGTTTATTGTATTTAATCTGTATTGATTTTATAAGGTAAATTTTTTTGATAATTAATTTTTTTTAATGTAGTTTGTCTGCTTTATTGCAGATTAAGAAGCTTTTACTTTAGCCTTTGATAAATAATAATAGCTAATATTAATTTTAGATTAATCTATTTCCCTATTGAATTAATAAGAGACTCAGTTACTTTTAGTGATACATTTTTTATCGAAAAGCGTTACAATCAAAAGATCCTACTGCCGAACAAGAGTGAATATAATGAAACAATAATCCAGATATCTACTGTCAAACTAAACTAATATTGATTTTAAATACTTGAGTTAAAGAGTCAAGCATAAAAAATGATCACGTGTATTTAAATGGAATAAATATAGCAAGGCATCAAATGCACTGTATACATCTATTGTTAATTGTTGACACTTGACTTTTTAACTCGACAGACACGTGAAACTTCACCCTACATCATCACCCAAACACACTGCCATTTATATTTATATTTTCATCTGGTTCACAGAGTTTAACATTCGTGCATTCATTACATACCATTAGTAATAATAGAAATTAATTTGAAATATCGAGACTCTTAGATAAGTAAAATAACAAATTATATTTAACAGACGGGAGACAACATAAAAATTAATATCTACAAATCCAGACACAATTTATTTGAAGTTGATCAAAAGAATTTCAAAGATTGATAAAAATGGAGGAGGAGATGAAATTATAAGCATTACTTATAATGAAACAATAGATTCTAAAGTCAGTACATAGTGTTTTTCTCGATAAAAATATATTGGAAAAAATATACTTTAGTTGTTTTTAAAGAATTTTTTTAGTTTATTTTTAAAGTCACATCAACATCCCGGTTATTGGCAACTATGGTTGGTTTTAACCGAAAATTTTCAGACCCTAACCGGTGATTGAAACCAGGACCTCAGCATTGTAAGCTAGCGTGCTAACCACTACACCAAAGAGGTGGCCTAAAGAATTTTATTTCTTGTTATTACAAATAGTGAGGAAGCTTTTTTTTAGATAATTCAACTAATTTTTGAGGTCATGCCTCCTAATCATTGAAATAAGTAAAGAATTTTTAATACAATATAATCAAACTTCACAATTTTATTTTAGTAGAGATATATAAAGAATGTTATTGATAAAAAAATAATTTTTTAGTGCTGACATTGTTTCTTGTAGAAACAAATAAAATTATGTTTTATTTATTGAATAACTGTGTTTTAGAATGTATACCCATGTAAAAACCAGAATTTTGATATCTATAACTGTTTCTTGACAATCAGGCCTATATTGCTAGATGTAACATCTAGAATTGCTTTTAGTTTATGAAATCATTATTAAATTTTTTAAGGAATAAAATAAACAGGTTAGCTATAAAGATTTACAATGCACTTAGTCAACAATTGATCTTTTACTTTCTTTTATTATCCCAGATAAATAGAATGACTATTTGTTATACATTTAACGGAGAATAAAAGTTATTTTTAGACATAGTTACAAATAATTAATAGATGGAAAAACAATTGTTGGTTATTTCAGTGTAAATGGAAACCAGGAATATTGTTCTGATGCCAACCAATTAAAATACATTTATTATAAAATAAATAATGGTGAAGAAAAGGTTAATTTTAACCTTAATCATATGGCCGAAACAACTGTAAAAAAGAACATTTCTGGGAATAATTGGGATAAACTTAATCACATGTTTACCTGGCTAAGTTTGAATAGTTCACGGTTGTTTCCCATTGACGATGTTGTTTTTCTAACATATTGAGGAAATCTTACGACTATATTTTGTTCACCATATGAACAAAAAACATGACAAGACCGATTGTGCAAGGCTTTGCAATGGAGTTATTTATTTAAATAGTTTTGAAACCGACAATGACATTAGAAAGCCCGAATCCGAAACTGAACTTCAGAAATAATTAATGCTTACATACAATACTCAATGAACAAATAAAAATTAAAGAAAATATAAATTTTAATGTAAAAATCAACATAGAGCTTATTTATTATGTGTATTGTTTATTTTTTACATTGGTATCACATTTGAGTATATTTTTTTATGTCTTTATAATCTAATTAACCAATTAAAATACATTTATTATAAAATAAATAATGGTGAAGAAAAGGTTAATTTTAACCTTTTATACAGTTTTTTACCTTTTACCTTTTATTTGTTGACTGATTATCACAAAATCTACTATAGAAACTTGAAATTTAGCATTCTTTTTGGTTTTACTCATGACTGTTACGCATACAAAGCAGAAGTTGAAAGACGATAGATGAAAATGAGTGATGACAAAATGCCAGACCTGATTGAAAATTAAACCCAGGACCCTTCGACCCCAGGACACTGGCAAAGAAGCCAGTTACACAGAACACTACACCGATAAGCCACCCAAAATTTAGCATTTAGTTTTCGTTTGCGTCATACGAGGGTTGCCTTTTATATTTCGGGAATAGAAAACAAAAAACAAATTAATCAATGTAAATAACTTTATTGTTTTTCAAAATATTCTTCATGATGATCAATACATTTTTTCATGCGCTTGAACCAATTTTCAAAGGACTTGTTCCACTCCGATTGAGGTACCTCCAAAATGTGCTTTTTGAATGCAGCAACTGCTTCTTCAGGCATAGAAAAACGTTGACCTCTTAATTTATTTTTGATGAGCGGGAATAAGAAGAAGTCGTTGGGTGCCAAATCAGAGCTGTATGGCCAATGGCCCATCAATTTGATTTTTTATTTCTCAAAAAGTTCATTGTTTCAGCCGACGTGTGAGAGCTCGCATAGTCCTGGTGGAGAATGATTCGTCTTCGGGGGTTGGTTTCCCTTATTTTTCCAAAAACTTCTGGCAAACAAATGGTTGTGTACCATTCAGAATCGACTCTTCGACGTTCCACAAGTGGTACAGTTGCCACATGCCCGGTTTTTCCAAAAAAAAAACAAGCGACCATTTGCTTGGGGTGCTTCGTGCACGAACAACTTTTGTGGGATTTGGCTTGTCTTGAAAGACCCATACGGTCAACTGCTGTTTAGTTTCGGGTTTATCGGCATATATCCATGATTCGTCACCCGTGACGATGTCATCAACGTGTTTTGAAGCACTGCTATTGTATTTCGTGAGCATTTCTTTCGACCAATCGACACGAGCCTTTTTCTGACTGTTTGTCAAATTATGGGGAATCCAACGGGAACAAATCTTCCTGGTGCCCAAATGTTCATGCAATATTGAATGTATGGTGGTCCCCCACTAATGCCCAAGGATGCCGTAATCTCACGATATGTTATATGATGATCTTGCATAATCAGTTCATGCACAGCATCAACATTTTCTTGAAGAACAACCAATTTTGAACGAACTTCGCGAAATTCATCACTGAGCGAACCACGGCTACAATTGAATTCTGTAAACCACCGATATACAGTGGTTTTCGATGGTGCTTCATCACCATATGTCGAATTAAGTTCATTGGTGTACTCTTGTTGAGATAATCCACACCGAAAGTTGTAAAAAATAATTGCACGAAAATGTTCACGACTTAACTCAATTTTTTGACCGAGATAACAATTTCAAGTCACTGCTAAACAACACAACAATGGACTGAACGTGCGAAACAGAGTGCAATCTATCAAAAAAAGTTGATCTTTAAGATAATGATATTGGCTAACAGATTGCAGCACCAGTATTGTCCATTCCCAAAATATAAAAGGCAACCCTCGTAGATGCTTGCTAAAAAAGGATTCTAAAATAAAAAAAAAAACTTATACTTTTGAGGATTTTGTTTCAGTAAAGCAAGAAAAATATTTAATTGCCTACACATCATTGTAAATTTATATTTACAAAAAATATAAATATTGTAAATATAAATATTGTAAAAATATTTGCAAAAATATTAACGTATAAAAATATGTGAAACATGCAGGAATTTTTCAGTGTTTTCGTAAGAAACTAAAACAACCAAAGTATAGTGATATCATCGTAAAATAATACTACAACAATAATTAATTTTTAGGGATAAAATTATCTTGAATTAAAACTTTAAATATCAACTTATTGCATTAAATAAAGCCTTTCATTCTAAAAGATATTCATAATTGTTACCTACTCAAGAAATATATATTAGAATATTGTATTATATTTTAAAATTATTATAAATTAAACTGTCGTTAATACTAATATTTATAAATGAAATTATGTACAGAAATAAAGAATTATTATTATTATTAAAAAAAAATTACCGAAATAAAAAAAACTGGGGACAAAAAGTTTTTTTTTTCTAAATTAATTCGCCGGCCGCATTGGCAAAGTTGGTAACGTGCTCGCCTCTCATCATGCGGTCTTGGGTTCGAATCCCATTCAGGCATGGCATTTTTTCATACATTACAAAAAATCATTTCATCATTCACTGTCTGCATTAGCAGTAATTGCAGAATAGTCGGACGTTACACAAAAAAAAAAAAATTTTTAATTAATTTAATGTCATATTGTTAATGCCGTTGGTTAGTAGAGATTATTATGAGTTATGAAATAATAATATTATTGTATTTAAATGTGTAGTGATTTTCTAGACTAACTTGGAATCAAATTTGGGACATTCCACTTTATAGTCTAGTATGCTAACCACTGCACCAGAAGCAACCAAAAAGTTTATTATTATAATTTCAAGTACAATTTGTTTTAAGATTATTTAATGTCACATCATTAACTGTGTCATCAGCAACTATATTGGGTTAGGGAACTGGAACCATGGGTTTTGGCGCGTAATAATTTACAGACCCTAGTCGGTTCATCGAACCCAGAACCTTCACTTAGTAGGCTACCCCAGTAACAACTACGCCATGGAGGCAGCCAAGTAGAAATTTTATTTTAAAGTGATAACAAGGAGAATTACAGTAAATTTTTTTATTGTATGTTAAATTATGTAACATAATTATTTTGAACATTATACTTATATAATTGTAATAAAAGTAATACTAATACATACCTTAAATCAGATTTTCTTTTAGCTGTTGGAGCAGGATTATTTAGTAACGGTAACTTTTCATTATCTATTTCCTTATCATCGATCACCCTAACTTCAGAGCAGCCTTTATCACATTGTACACAATTATCAGCAGACATTTTAAATCACTAAATTGATTACCTAACAATTATAAATAAAAAAAATATATAAATAAAAACATGGATTACGGTGAATGATAAATAGATGTGATGATGACAAAATGTAAAACAGCACTGAATAGCAAAATTTTATAAAATACTTTACTAAGTGGTCTGTCCAGTTTTCTGTTAGATTATACTGTGATTTTCTGGTGGGAGAACACAGATTTCTTATTTTCTGCATTATACAATCACATAATATTCCCCCACCTTTTACTTTTACTCTGAACCGACATTGTTTTACTATTAAAATATGAATCAAATGAACCCTAATGTTTATTCATGATTAAGAAATATATAGTAATATAATAAATCCAATGGTCATGTTAGCATATCAAATAAAAAAGATAATCAAATAATTTAATTTTTAAAACGAGATTTCATTGAACTCACATGTATTTTAAATTAAATAGATTTTTATAATTACTAAAAAATAAGATTAATAACTTAGTAAATATTCACTGATCTAACTAAATAAATAATTTTAATACTTTAATTTAAAAAATATATTTACATTTTATTTCAAGAATCTAAAGTTGCATTATCTCCTAATAACATCTATATTGGGTTTGAAACATTTCTGAATATTATAAATTGAGGAATTTTTAGAACTTAAGGTAAAACAGAATTGGGAAGAAAATAAATTTTTGGTTTTGGTGTTATCTAAAAATTTAGGTTTTCAGAATAGATTGATACAAAACACTTATTATTTTCAACTAGAGATCATTAGGAATTTTAATTTTAATAAAGACGATCCACGTTAATTTTTTGAATCAGCATCAGCAAAAATACAAAAAGAACATTGTAACTATAAACATTGACCCAGATTTTAAAATCAATTGTTCATCGGTTATTTTAGTACTTCTAACCCATTGGAATTGTCTAGCAGTAGTGTCGTCACCAAAGCCAGCTATTTAACAGCTGATTTTCAGGGACAAAGGTTCCATGGTTCAAATTGTAGTAAAGGTTACTACTTATATACAGACTTGAGTAATAAACAATGGGCACCGGTGTACTTTGATGGTTGGGGTTCAATTAACCATACACTCTCAGGAATGGTTGGCCTGAGTCTGTAAGAGACTATACCTTATTTACATCATACACATCATCCTCATCTCATTGGGTCACGGGATTGCCTACTGTTCTTCACTGATCAGATTGCAATGTACATATATATTAGGGATTATTCAAAAGCAAAAAGTTATGTCATTGAGAACCAGCTATGATTAAGAATCCTTAAGAATCTTTATTAGTGTGTTCAGAGATTGTGCAGTCATCATGTATACATTTTTCTGGTATAAAAATATTCTTAAATCATCAGGCCTGTATACCTGTTTAAACAGACATATAAATTTTATTAGAGATGGTGCAGCAACAAGCCACAGTGGCTTCTATTCCAGGACGTCCCAGGTTTGATTCCTGGTCAGGTATGAAATTTTACATACATGTATCACTTTATAAAATTAACAACACATAAGGTAAGGCTTAAACTGGCATTATTACTCAATAAAAAAGATAATAAAAAAAATAATGCCTTTAGAATACGAGTGAAAAGAATATAAAAATGGCTACAAATGCTAATTCTCTTCTGTTTGATTATTGAAGGAAAAGAATTGTTATCGCATATAGCAATTAAGTGGTTAATACTATCTTCGTTACTCTATGAAAAACGTCAGTAGATATCACTGAGCCAATGCCAAAAAAATGCACTCGCTGTTCACAAGTACATTAAAAAAATAATCACAGAGAAAATTATCTAAGTGAATAATGTTCTAAATTTCTTGAATAAATAACAAATTACTAACATTAACTTTGCGTCTGTGCCAAATAGAAACCAAAAGAAAATACTTAAAATTTACAATACACATCACTGAAGGACAATACCACATTAAAAAAATAGTTAATTTTGATCATAATTTTTTTTATTCTCTTCAAAGTTTCCTCAGGTTGGACACAACATAACTCCTTTCAACCTCTCTCTATCAATGAATCATCTATCCTCAATTGCTCTCATGACATCATTTCTTTTTCCCAAACCATCCATAACTAAACCTGTCACTTCACTCTTGGCCTACCCCTTAGTATTTTGCCCTCCATCACCATGTACAGCATCCTTTAAGACAGTCTACCTTCCTCCATCCTAATGACATGGCTACCATAGCTTCGTCTGAGCAATTCTCTTTACCAGGCTGTCCATCCCCAATTGTTCTTTTATTACAACATGTCTCATCTAATCTGTTTTTGCCTTTCTAAGTATACTCATTTTGAACTTCATTTTCGCTACCTGAATTTTACTCTTTGCCTTCCTTCCACCTGTCCATGTTTCTGCTGCATACGTCAATAATTTTGTTTTTGGTTTTATGCTCTGCTGTTAAGCGTACAAAGACTACTGTAGATTGTGAAGGATAACAATTGAAAATTAGCGATGAAAAACGCCACACCAGACCAGCCCAAATTATGTATGAGACATAATTTTTTTACAATGCATAGGAACTTTATGATTCCAGAATAAGTTTCTCAATTTTGGAAAAATGGTTTTTGCACCCTTTTACTCATCTCCAATTTTACACCTGATGAGAAAACAGTCTCATAATTCAACTTCCTCCATACCTTACCGTTGAAATAAGACGGAACAATCTTATTCCATTTCCCGGCCTTCTCTCCTCGCATATCTTCTGCTCCAGCATTTTATTTTTTCGTCACAGAATTCTAAACCACACTAATCTTTCCGTTCTACAACTCTAGTTCCCTTACCATCTCCTCCTCTGTACTTTTCCATACAAAAAAACATCTGCAAACAATAAACTTCCAGTATTTACTTTGATCTTCTTCACTCTCTCGAGTATTCCATCCATGGTTTTAACATTTGTGGAGGATACATTTTCCTGTTCAGAGCACTTTTTATTGCAAACCACTTTGAACTGTAATAATCCCTAAGTGTTTTGAAAAAAACCTCGTGATTTATGTCTAATCCATCCGGTTGGTTCAGAGGTAAAGTCGTCACTACGAGTCACTTGTTTAACAACTGATTTTCGGAGATGAAGGTTCCTGGTTGAAAACCTTGTAAAGGTAGTTACTTTTATACGGATTTGAATACTAAACAATGGGTACCAGTGAACTTTGATGAACAGGGTTCAATTAACTATCTCAGGAATGATTGACCTGAGTCTGTACACAACTACACCTCATTTATTTGTCATCCTCATCTAATTGGGTCATGGGGTTGCTGACTGTTCTTCAATTGAACAGATTGTAACATAAACACATTAGGAATTTTTTTTAAATTATTTTTATGTCTGTAAACTTTAAATACAAAATAAATAAAATATTTTTCATAATTTCGGCAGTAATATCTTTGGTTTTAGACGTACTGTACTACGATATTTCTCATAATGAAACACCAAGAAATATATGGCAATTTTAAAGATAAAGTTAAAACTAAAATATACATAATGAGAGCAAAGTAGGTAAGTTTAAAAAAAATTACCCAATTTTATATCTTATAACAAAATTTTGATAATTTTAAAATTGAATTTTTGTTTCACAATTCAAGATGCTCAGAAAACAAAGAAAATGAAATAAAATCTACGTAAAACATTTGGGTTGAATTTGATAAATTAATTTCATCACAATGGAAAAATAATCAAAACTAACCTATTATTTTTCCCTAAGTTAGATTAACACATACTATTTATTTAAGAATTATTATTTTAGTGTATTTGTACAGTATTAGTAATAAAGCAAAGAATAACGCGTATAAAATAGAATGGACAAGATAGAAGAAACTTCATGTTAAAACAAAGCATTACTATAGTTATCAATTTTAAAAGATTAAACTAGCTTATTTTAATAACTTTTCACTGTCATTTATTTATTGCAGATTTAATTAATGCTATCTGATAATATTTTAAAGTAAATTAGTGCTATAAAAAGATTGTCAAAAATAAAATACAGCTTGTAGAACGCAACAAAAACGTTGGAAGTTTTTGTAAAAATGATGCGAATTAAACTTTTGTTTTGACATTAAGAATAACATACTCAAATTATAATTTAAGCTGTGCTCATATAAAGTGTTCACATTATTAATGTATTACAATACTAAGTAAAGTTTCAAATAAAAAAAAACTGCCGTAAAAAAACCCTTCATTTTATGTAATTCACTAAACTAATTAACTACACCTCTTGCCAAAGTACAATGTGTAATGATTATGTATTAAGCCAATAGGACGAGAGTGTGAAGTTGACAAAATCACTTATTAACACTTCCCTCCCAACACAATCATCTAAACACCATAATGTTCAAAAACTTACATCATTTCAGAGAGCACGTTTCACTTAATTTTTCAAAACACAGTAATGTTTTGAAACCAAACCCGATTTACCAGGAGCCTACTTTGACAGGTACAACTAAAAATGCATTTATTATTTTATTCTTGATCCTAAACCAAGCTTTGCAACACTTTGGAAGAAACCGCTTGCTTTCTTCACCCTATCAAATTTTTAGTCTTATGAAAAAACAGTCCCCAAACATGTAAATTCTTTAAATTCCTCCAGCACCTTACCATTTAACCTTAACCTATGTTCCTGCTTCCCCTTCTCCCACAACATAACTTTACTTTTATCACTAAATACATAAAAAACCCACTGGGTTGGTCTAGTGGTAAAGTCGTTGGCATGAGTCAACTGTTGCTGATTATTGGAGACAAAGTTTCTGTGGTTCAAATCCTAGGAAAGTTAGTTACTTTTATAAGGATCTGAATTCTAGCCAGTGGTTACCAGTGTACTTTGATGGTTGGAGTACAATTAACCATACTTTCTCAGGAATGGTCTACCTGAGTCTGTACAAGGCTAAACATCATACATATCATCCTCATCTCATTGGGTCATAGGGTTGCTTTTTGTTCAAAATTAACAGATTGCATTGTATTACCCATCAATTTTAGAAAGCACAGAGTGTGGTTAAGTGTCTGTAGGACGGTGCCATAGTGAGGAAACAGAGTGATCTCATTCACGTACTGCTTGCATTCACCAACACACTACGCTCGTGAACGCACGTGTAGTGAGTCTTGTTTGATTTAGGTACTGATAGTAAACAATTTGTTATTTTTTATAGTATTTTACTTATTTTTCATTTTATTTATCTAATAACAAAGGAAAAGTAGCAAGGAAGTAGGTATGCAAATTTTTAATTTAATGGTTCTAATGTTCTATGTGAAAATTGTACACAATATTTCTCAACGCGCGTCTTTGAAAGTTATCATATAACTTTTCCTTCAAACTTTTGCGAGATTTTCCTGGCATACTGAAATTTTCATTTTAACCCAGTTCATTTGCTCTGTTACAATATTTTTCGTACCGTATGGACGGATATGCCGCACAGAGACATCAGCCACGCGAGCTTGAATTTCTAACCGTAACATTTCTGGATTTTCTTCAGTAATCTTTTTGTCAACATTCATAATTACACATTTAGTTTGACTTTTTAAAGCTACTCCCCGTCCTAACCTGTAGTTTGATCTTGGCTGTGAATTGCGAATACTATTTAAGAAACGAGGAAGAATATTGAAAAATACTGTTTATGAAAACTGTAGAAACATAGACCACAACACAAGTAAATTGTGTGAGTGCACAGAGCGACTGCTTTCTCCTCCATGCAAAGAGGGAGGGCTGCGCGCCGAAGAACCAACATTCCTCCTTGATTATACTATAAGCTAGGCCAACAACACATAAAATGAACTACTGTGCATCATGTGATCATGCTTTCTTAACATTGATGTAATACATACATTAGGGTTAAAAAAAACATATAAAATATGAGAAATATGTAAGGCTAAAAAATTGTAAATATTTTTGGGCAAATGGGGTTGCTTTTTGTTCTAAATGAACAGATTGTGATGTACACACATTAGGGTTAAAAAAAGTACATGAAGTATATAAAATGTAAAGTACATTATGTCTAAAAAATTGTAAATATAGTATTTTAGAGGAAATTCCTGCAAATTCATAGAAACCCAGAAACATTCAATAATTTATTGGCTATAAATATGGACTAAAATAATAATACCCTTAATCAAGTGATTTAACAATTTCTAAGAACATTTTAAATGATTTTTAATACCCTCAAGTCACCAGTAAATGTACATAATCACACTTTTTTGTTTTATTAAAAATGATAT
Source organism: Catonia carolina (assembly GCA_035578175.1). Taxonomy (NCBI): domain Eukaryota; kingdom Metazoa; phylum Arthropoda; class Insecta; order Hemiptera; family Achilidae; genus Catonia; species Catonia carolina. The sequence goes on along the minus strand of JAQMRL010000008.1, from coordinate 86,330,426 downwards.
CAGATTGAATTTTACAGTACTGAATTCTACTGTAAAATATATGTCGTAGTTCTCTAATGTACTTTGAACATTGACATTTATGTTTCTAACGTAATAATGAAATTACAACAATCAGAAATTAATTTTTTAACATTAATAAATAAAAAAATACATCAATTCCTAGATTGCGGAAGAGAATATTCTCTGCTAGTTTAAAATTCTATAAAAAGCATCTTGTATTAGATATTAATAAAAAAATGTATCACCACAACAGAAGCATTTAGATAACATGAAATTATCTTATATTTATGATACAAGAAAGTTAATAATCTTGACAGACCAATCAAATTTAGTTAAGATAATTTATTAATTACCTCAGATCATAAAAAAAACTAATTATTAGATGACAATGGTTTTTGCAACACGTGAACAGCGACATTGCAATAATCTTTGTAATTAGCAGTAATAATATTAAACAAAAGGATAACCTATTTTAAAGGTCTAATAAAAAAATATAAAACTGTCTAATGCGCAAAATTAAAAAAAAAATGAACTAATTAACATGTCTCAAATTTTTTTTAAATTTTAATTGATCACTATTTCATGTAATGTAAAGACAATTTTTAATGATAAATCTATTGTTCATGACAAAATAAATTTTGCCTATATTTTCATCAACTTCTAGATAGTCTATTAATTTTCTATGATATTAAATTTCATTATAAACTGATAAATCTATATTACAAATTTGGCATTAAACTGGTTATTAATGAGCAGGAATAGGCAAGAAACTGGTTAAACAATTGCCTGTACACAATATTACTGAGCGGGCTTAATTTTGTAAATTTATATTTGAACAGTAAACATGAAAAATTCTAACAGCCTTTTCAAGACGTACATATAAAATTGTTTGCATTAATATAAATCCTAGTTTAACTTTTTTACTATTTTATTTTTACTTTCTCTTGCCCTATTAAAAACATATAGGGAAAGAAAGAAAACAGGCTTTTCAACTGAGACTTCAGGAAACTCTATGTATCACACCAGTGTCCAACAGTTGAATTGCTTCAGTGTTGACATAGTTGTGACAAAGCTAGTTAATTATCTTATCAGCATTTATAAAAATTTTTAACATACCTTGAAATTTAAGTTTTATATCGTTTTAAAGTTCCTATCACATCAAGTTTAAAACTAAATGCACTTGACCTGCCATTATACACCTCGATTATACACATAATACTTTTTATTCTCTTGTGTACAGTCAAAAACTTACAAAAGGTTTCTGGAACAAGAGAGGTAGATATAAAATTGACAATAATCAATCAATCATTATGCAAAAAATATAATTTCAACGTTTCTGTATCAAAGTCAAAGGTAATGTCATTTACTGGTAAATATCCTTCCAGGTCTAAAATTGTGGTAGATGATGTAGTACTCGAACAGGTACCACAATGCAATTATTTTGGTTGTGACATCAGGTTTGATCAAGATTTGGATATAGAGAAGAAAGTTGGCAAATTCCAAGCTGTGTGCGGCAATATTAGCAGAACCCTAGGCAGGAAAACAAGAAAAGAAACTCGGATAAAGTTTTACAAGGTGATGGATGCCTTAGTCCTACTCTACGGAAGTGAGTCATGGATTAGTACCAGACCACAGGCTACAGAAATTTTTAGTAATTGTTATTTTGATCGTAATTATTTGTTTACATTACTTTTGATGCCTTTAATATTATTTGATGTATATTATAAATGAACAACATTACTAATCATAATAATTTTTTTTCAGATTAAAATATATGGGAAAAATGGCCGAAGAAAAAGGAAATTCAGCAGTTATGTAAGTAAATTTGAATAAATTTTCATCTTACAAATTCATAATTAAGTTTAAAATAAAATAGTTGACTTTGGTAAAATTATTTCACCAACCTTTTCAATTCACTAACTATTTACCAATTAAATCAGTTAATTTTGTTAATGACCTTTGTATCATTATTTCAGCTGGTGTAAATGGATTAATCACATTTTTTGGTTGATTAAGTAAGGCAATCAAACCCTTTATTTGGTTATTAGGGCCTTCCATTCTACATCTAAGCATTTTGTAAGGATTTACATTGTCACATAATATGTAAGAGCTCCAAATTGCCACAGCATATTCTAATTTTGGGCGAATATAATATATTCACCCAAAATTAGAATATGCTGTGGCAATTTGGAGCTCTTACTTTTTGGGTGATATGGACTGGCTGGAGAGTACATTGATGAGCGACCAAGTTACCGCCTGCGCTTCAACTTCTTTTGTGTGAAGAGAGACTTCATTCTCTAAAGCTTTGTACACTGGCATACCATTGTTGTTGGGGGACTTGATCCAAACATTCCAGATATTATATGGTTTCTACTCAACACCAGCGGCACTGTTCATCAGGGACTTTGGCAGTTGAACTCGGGGCCACACATCATGCTCTAGTGAAGGAATGCTTTAGCTCAATTCAAAACAGAATTTATTCTCCGCTATGTGTGGTCACTTTTGGAACAGGCTTCCTGATACTGTTGTCAGTGCACCCATATTAAGTGTTTTCACAAAGCTTTATTGGAGAACTTAATAGGTTATCGTTTCAGTATACAATAATTTCATGTCAAAGTCTATTGTTTATTATCATTACGTACTGATTTTATAAGTTAGGTTTTTTGATAATTCAAGTATTCTTTTTTGTAAAATGGCATTGTCTGCTTTGTTTCAGACAAACAAGCTTTTGCTTTATACTATATTTAATAATAATAGTAACTCAAGAAACTCTTTCTGCTATTTACAAAGACAGTTCTTTTATATAAAAAAACTATTTGAATAAAATTTGATAAGACTTTTTGAACATACTTTTAATACGTTTAAACATAAATTCATGCTAAATTCAATTAAAAAATAGGAATAATAGAAATAGCTTGGCCGCCTCCTCCATGGCCAAGTGGTTAGCATGCTACATTGGAATGCTAAGCGGAGGTTCTGGGTTCAGTTCCCGGTTAGGGTCTGCAAATTTATTACTCGTTCAAACCCACTGTTCTTTAACCCAAGGTAGTCGCTAATAACCAAGATGTTGATGCAACTTAAATTTTAGAAAAATAGCTTAATATAAAATAACAACTACACAAAGAAAGTTATTATTTAAAAAAAAATGCATTATAAAGAAAATCTTTCTTTCCACTAACTAACTAAAAACATGTTGTATGGAAAATAAAATATTTCTTATAATTCAGCCCATTGTTGTAGTGGTCAGCACAACAGGCTTCTGTCTTAGGTTCGGTTCCCAGTTAGGCATAGCATTGTTTATCACTTATTTTCATATATTGTGTAATTAATCTGAATATTTATGACAGTCAGATGTAAAACCAGAATAAAAAATAAAAATATTTTGTGGCTATATCTGTGGCACATGGTTAGTGTGTTAGACTGAACAACAGAAGGTCTCAGATGTTATTTCTGAGCAGGATCAGTAAATATTAACAAATTAAACCAATTATTCCATAAGACACATTAATTGCTAATGACAAACTTATTAATACTACTTTAATAAAATTTAAATAAAAGATACAATAAAATAAAAATAAAATTAAAAATCTAAAGACATAAGAAAGTAGATTTGAAACAAAATCAGATGGAAGAACAAACCCAAGCAGGAAGAAACCGGTTGTTTCAGAGGAGTTCGGCAAGCAAGATCAGCCCGAATGAAGGCATACTGGCAGAACATCAAGCCAAAGAATATGAAAAGGAAGAAGCTTTCTAAATTTGACTGAAGTGATCCATTGTGGTCATAAAAGACAAAAAAAAAAAAAATAAAAAAAAGAGATTATGATTTCAATAACTGGTACAACAATCAGAAAAATTGTTAATCATTATTTCAGAGAAAATTTATTAAAACTTTATTAAACTTTACTTTAAAGTATTTATAAAGCTTCTTTAGTAAAAATATCATAAAATTAACCGAACTCAATAAAACCCTGTAGTGCAATTTTATCAGGCTAATAAAGTAAAACATTAAAAATTAATAAAACAGTTATATCAGTAATTTAGATATCTGATAAAATTAATTATGTAACAAAAATTAGGGAACGATAACTAGTGTTTTATAATGCTTTACATCACGTTGCATTCAAATGTAGAAATAAATGCAACTATACAAATGAATGTATAATTTTCACACACAAAATACACAACAATTAATGGTAAGTGAAGTAGGCCTACATATTTCTCTATAAATTTTGTTAACTTTCTTTAAAAATTTAATAAAGTTTATGTTGATGATTATTTTTTTAACAGCCTAAATAATAAAATAATTTATTGTTATAAGAAGACACAATACTGTACTTCAGTAACATATTTCATTGCTAAGCTAAAGGTTCCAGGTTTGAGTACTGCATTGAAATTAAAATGTTCATTTAAATTTGTAGACTACCTCTTCTTCTTAAGATGCCTATCCATTAACATGAGTGTTGGCAATCATCATGGATTTCTCACTTTGTCAACAGCAATACGAAAGAGTTGTGAGGAGCTTTCCTTGAACCAGATCATAAGATTTTTTAACCATGATACCCTTCCTCCGCGGCTTCTTTCTCCAAAGATCTGCCCCTGCAAAATAAATTAAAGTAAGGCAAATCTGGCTTCGTTCCACATAATAAACTACCTAGAATTTCTAAATTACATAAATTTCTAGACTAATTTATAATACTCCTTTTTGCATGCTGTGCTGTCAACTTAACCTTCCTATTCTCTAGACCCCAAACTTTTGATGTTTCAGAAATACATAATGTAGGTTACAATACATTATGTAGGTTGTTACATGACACAAAGTTCATTTATTTATAGTACAACAAATAAAATAAAATTGTTTTTATTCTTAGCTACCACTGATATCCAACGTTGGCATTGGTGAAGTGCTTAACACAATGACTTGTGTGCCAGAGGTCCCACGTTAGATTCCCAGTGGGTCTCAAATTTTCATTCCTTACTTTCGTCAGTCACTTTTCATTGTCTACATTATCATTAATACACAAATTAAAAAAAGTCAAAAGAGCACATTTTGTTATTATCCCATCTTACATCTATCTATATACTTACACAATTAAATAATTTTAAATTATAGCCTTCCGTAGTTACACGTTATTATTACAGTGTGTTTAATTATTGAAGACAAATTAAAATGAAAGAAAAATAAATTTCCTTTTGATTAATATCTTAGTACGCATTTACAAGTGAGTATTTATTACTGTCAATTAGTAATGATTAACCCTGTTTCTTTAAACCCACTCTTCAGCATTAACAATCTAGTCTCTGAAAAATCCAATTCTCAATTAAACTAATTAATATGGAAAGCTCAAGCTTAAGGTCAATGTTACAACTTATTATCAACAAAAACTAGAAGACCATCAGAATCCATTAGTGATTTACCTCCTTGACAACAGCGAAGATACTCACAGACTGAAACGTTTTAAACCGTTAGAATTACCTGTATGATTTTGTTAGCCACTTAAATTTTTTTTTATCTTTTCCACTTCAACTCCTAATCATTGTCATCTCAAAATCGGCATCGTTTTCATCTCTATCATTGTCATCGTCATCTCCAACTTCAACAACTTTGTGTTTCGGGATGTTGATTCACGGTTCATCAAGTTTGATTTTCTATATACAGAGTGTCTCACGAATAAGCCGACAAACTTCTAAGGTGGTTTCCTCTCATCAAAATAATAAAAAAAGTTTATATAAACATGGGTCCGGAAACGCATCGTTAGCGAGTTATGGCTAGCGAAAGATTTTGCCCTGGGTTCAGAACATACGCCTAAATAAAGCCATCCTAGAGGTCTAGGAACCCAAATTTATGAGTAGATTTGATGGTTTCTTATGTATTTAGATCTGAAAAATTGAATAAAATAAGTTCCAGAACCATATCTCCAGTAGTTTTTGTAATATCCAATGAAAAACGGACAAATCTGTACATAAAAATACGTTTTTTTTTAGCTTTGAAGAACAATAACTGTGTTAAATGGCTAATAAATGTGTAAATTTATTTAGCAAAACTTGTAGAGATTTAATTCTGAAGAGAATGATGTAAAATAGGCAATAATAAACAAACACAAAGTTTAAAAATTTATGTTTAATTAAATCAACACATACGAAAAATAAGACAAAATGCAATATCTTTTTAATTAACGTTCTTCGTAAACAAAACATTTTAGCTTAATTGCTGAATCTTTTATTTCAATATCCATACCTTACAAAATAATGGTGTTCAAAATTATTTCCTTGGTCATTTTTGTGCACAATCTAGCGCGTTTAATGAAACCACATGGGTGTAGCCTTTCTGATACCATCTCGGTTGTGTTCTTAAGTAGTTCAGACGCGTTTAAATTTTGGTTCAATAATTCTTCTTTGGAATTAACTGGTTCTGGGTATACAAGCTGCTTTAAATGACCCCTAAGGTAATAATCCAAGGGATTTAAATCAGGGGACCTAGGAGGCCAATTAATTGGTCCTCCTCGACCAATCCATCTGCCCGGAAAACTTATCTGCAAGTGCTCTCTAACATTTTGTGAATAATGTGCCGGTGCGCCATCATAATGGAATATCATTTGATGTCTTCTTCCAAGTGATACATCTTCAAGTAGAACTGGCAGTTGATTCTCTAAAAAGTCTTTATACACAAGACCTGTAAGGTGGTTTTCAAAAATAAATGGGCCAATTAACTGGTTCCCAATTATTCCACACCATAAATTTATAGAAAATCAAATTTTAAAGTTTGACTCTACAACTGATTTTGGATTTTCAGTTGACCACCGGTGACTATTCATCAAATTTAGAATTCCGTATCTTGTAAACAACGATTCGTCTGAGAATAAAATACAATTTACAATATTTCGATTTTCTAACACCCATCGACAAAATTGTAATCTTAATGATATAGGCTACTGTAATACAGACAACTCTCTGTATTCACGGTTCCAGTTTTTGTTATCGTGTGGTGAGCCTAGTAATCTAGTGGTGAGCTAAATTCTATATTCACGGTTTGTTCCGAATGAAAAAGAATTTGGAAAACAATGATAAAATGTATGATAAAGATGATTATGTACGTGACAAAGATGAAAAACAACTGATTTATACGCTGCTGGCCAAATATATATGATAACAAAGTAATGAAATCCCTCCAAAATAGGCCCTTCTTCCTCTAAAATTTTCTTAATTTTTGGTATACTGACATCTGTTGATAGCTTACAGAATTAAAACTATTATAAGTTATTAGAGTACATTACGTAGGCCATAAATCCAGTGAAAACCACGTTTTTTAAATTTTATAACATAGGCCCTTCTTCTGGACACGTATTAAATTACAGTTATACAGAAGAATTCCAATGGTGTAAATGGCATAACAGGGAGAGGAAAAGAAGAACAATAGAAAGAATCATGAAAGCAACAAGAGGACCAATTCAGAAACTGTTAAGTTTACAATATAAATATTAAAGCATGATGTAGAAAACAAAATATATGGAATGATTAACAAAGAAACAACCTGTAATTACAAAAAACAGATAATAAAATTCTAAATAGTTTAAAAAAGTAATTTTCAGAAATTAAGTTTTTGTACCGAATAAATTTAAATACAAATACACAAATACAAATAAATACTATACCTGTTAATACGAGTATGTCATATTACCATAATTAAATTAAAATAATTACTCTCTATCATGGAAGTTAATCTACATTTTAATTACAGTGTATTATAATTAAGTATTCCTTGAATAACCTAGTTTATAAAAGTTTTAATAGCATTCATTTTACGTAAATTAATAATATTGTGTTTACGATCACAGATTCACTATCATGGATCAGTCAGGGGCCAAAACATCTCCTAAATCAGAGCATCAAAAGGAAAGTAATAAGGAGTTAACTGAATATGAACCTTATGAACATCGTGATGTTGAACATCCAACTACGTAAGTGCAGCAAGCATATCACATTAGAACTTAAACCTTAAATACTTAATATTTTTAAATAAACTTAGTATGTAGTATCATTTAGTAGTAATTTACTTAGAGTTATTCACACTTAAAAAACAAGATTCTTGAAAGTAGGCCTTCGAATGAAACATTTAACAACTCATGTTTTTGTCTTTAAACTGTGTCAATATACCAACTGGATATTTTATTTTTCTAAATTAAAAATAGATACCATCTACTGTACCCTATTAACCAAAATACTACAGATTAATGGCAAAGGCAATGTTTCCATAATGTCTGACAAAATTAACTGGCAGTGACTAGTACTGTTTCAACTGTTTACCTAAAGAAAAAGTTACTGATTTATAGAGAGTATATGAGGTGTGGCTATTAAATAACAAGACTGACATTGTGAAAAATTTAATTTTAATTTTAAACATAATCACTTATTGCGACCTTCAATATACACTCCTTCTCTATCGCTATAAGGCTCCATGGGAATTTTCCATTGTTGGAAACAGTGCTGGAAGTCATCTTCTGTCAGCTCCTTCAGGACTTGTGATGCTTTCTCTTTTACAGCTTCCATAGACTCAAATCTTGACCCTTTTAATGCAGATTTCATCTAAAGGAACCGGTAGAAGTCACATGGTGCAAGATCTGGTGAATAAAGTGGATATTCTAATACTGAGATGCTGTACTTAGCTAGGAACCTCTTGACAGATAACCCATTGTCTTTGTGGGGAACCCATGATTTGTCCTTCCACATTTCGGGGCGTTTTTTCCTTACTTTTTGATGTAGTTTAGAAAGTACCTCAAGGTAGTAATATTGATTAATTGTCTGACCTTCAGGAACCCAGAGTGAAGGTACACAATCCCATGGATATTAAGAAAAACAATGATCATTGGTTTAAATTTTGACTCGCTCATTGGAGCTTTTTTGGCTCTCAGTGAAGTTCGGCTCTTCCAGCGCATGGATTGGCGCTTCGTTTGTGGATAATAAGTAAAAAACCACATTTCATCACATGTTATTATCTTCTACCTGTTCTCTAAGGTGAATTCTGAATTATAAGGGACAAGATTTGAGTCTGTGGAAGCTCTAAAAGAGAAGTCGCACCTGTCCTGAAGGAGCTGATAGAAGATGACTTCCAGCACTGTTTCCAACAATGGAAAATTCGCATGGAGCGTTGTACGGATAGAGAAGGAGTGTATGTTGAAGGTGACAATAAGTGATTATGTATAAAATTAAAATTAAATTTTTTACATCAGTCTCGTTATTTAATAGCCACACCTCGTATAACTTCTATGAAACTTATAAAATAAGTTAAGTTCAGTACAATAATGAAGACTACTTCAAAGTAACTCGGCCAGTTATTATACCACTGAATTGTAGCCGAACTTCTCCAAAGGGAATTCGTAAAAAAATTTTAATTGAAATAAGATAAGTCTGAAAATAATAATCTATCTTAATCCATCTCGCAATTTACATAGAATGTAAATAATACCAGCTGTTTGATAAATTAATCAATCGACATGAAGTAGTTTAATAATTCTCGGTACTCTTACCTAACCCCAACGAGAATAAAATGTATCTTGACTAGATTTCACTGTACCAACAATTTCTAAAATCATCTTACCACAACCAGATTTCGCTTTAGAATATTTTGACAGATCACTTACCACCACGAATCAGATCATAAATACACATTTGTTTAATCGGCGGCAACATACAAATGAGTGAATTTAATTAGTGGTACGTAAACTGCTTTCTGTTCCCACACAAAACATTTTAATTAACGCAAAATGTTGACGCTAAACACATGCCAAGGGCAAATTCTTACTATTTAATTAGGCACCTGTTATTTAACCCTTAATTAGGTACGTGGGGTGCTGACAACACCCCAGTACAAATTTAGAAGGGAAATTTTGTTTCGTGAATTGGCTGCAATGTTGACCTTCAAGGTACCTTACTGTCTAAGTGTTTTGTTTGTATTACAGTTGTTGTTGTGCGAGTTTGTAGTTTTATATTTTGCTCTACAGTACTTTTTTATATTGGGGTGCCGTCAACACCCCACATACGTGATTCCGTAAGTAGTATTATACTCTAAAAAAGTGTAATTTTTTAATAAGTTTGTGCTACCTTCATTTTGTTTATGAATTGTGTGTTCACTATAATATTGTACTGTTACAATGGCATATGTGGGGCAAGTAGAAAAGTTACAAAAGTTGTTTTTGGAAGTTGAAGATGAGGAATCATTGATTGATCCAGAAATACCAGATGAATCAGATGAAGATGAAGAAGAGGTTCCTGATGAGGTTATTGAACATAGAAGCGATACTGAGCAATCTGACAGTTGTGATGATGAAGAACCTGTTCCAAATGAAAACTTTATGATTGGTAAGGACAAAATAACAAAATGGCGAAAAATTTCTAAACCGAAAAATGTTCGAACCAGAATTCAAAATATTGTCTTGCATTTACCTGGGACTAAATTGTATTCCAAGAATGCAAAAACACCATTAGAATGTTTTAAATTATTATTTGATGATGAAATACCATGCGTTCTGAAAGTCGCTGTGCACCAAGTGACATGACAGGGAATAATTTCATGGCTAGGTTGGTAGCTCTGTGCTGTTCAATTGTTGCCGAACACGTCGAGGCCTGTCAGTCATTGAGTTGAAGTTGTATATGTTTCATTTATTGCAGTTCTGTTGCACGTTTTTTGTTGTTGGACGCGATGGTTCTTTCAGTAGAGGAGCGCATTTTCCTCGTTGAATACGTATTTCGCGAAGGTGACAAGTACAGTGATTTAGTGAAGCGCAAATTTTCTGAAAAGTTTCCAGATTCAATTATTCCTCACCGTAATGCAGTACGAACACTGATAGAAAAATTTCGGGCAACTGGCTCTGTTGAGGACGCTGAACGTAGTGGTAGGCCCCCTAAGCTAGACGAACAAAAGCTGCTGGATATTTCTGATTCTATGGCACAAAGTCCAAAAAAATCAATGCGTAAGTTAGCACAACAGCATAATATCGGACTTGCTACCGCACATAAAGCTGTCAGACAAGAACTTAAACTATTCCCATACAAAGTGAGGTGTGTTCAAGAGCTGAAACCTTCAGATAATGACAAGAGACTAAATTATTGTCATTGGTTTCAACGTTTCATCAACCAAAATTCCGAAGACATCCTTGACGTAACGTTTTATACAGATGAAGCGTGGTTTCACTTGGGAGGGTATATAAGTTCACAAAATACTCGAGTATGGTCGACAACTAACCCTTGCGCTTTACATGAACAGCCCTTACACGAAGCAAAAATTGGAGTCTGGGTTGCTGTGAGTAGAGCACGTATTGTTGGACCAATTTTTTTTGCAAACACAATCAATAGTGAACGTTATTGTTCTGATATTTTAGAGAACTTTACGCATCAAATAACACAAGTGGAAATGAATAATGGTTGGTTCCAACAAGACGGGGCAACAGCACATACATCTAACATCTCAATGGCTTTCCTGCGCAACGTGTTTGGTGAACGAATAATTTCAAAGAATTTGTGGCCTGCAAGATCTCCTGATCTGACTCCCCCCGATTTCTTTTTATGGGGTGCGGCGAAACAAACTGTGTATCGGAACAGACCACACACGATTGACGAACTTAAAGCCGCAATAACGGCATACATTCAAGGAATCACTGTTCTTCAGTTGCGAAAGGTGTTTGCAAACAAAATGAAACGAGTGCAATGCTGTATTGATGCCAATGGAGGTCATTTCGAACACCTTCTATAAACAATGTAATCACGGTTTAAAAATGTAATTAAGGTATTGAATAAATTTTTTTCCAAAATGCTTAGTCATTTCTTTATACATATTTTCATAAATCCATAGTCACAATTCCAGTGCACAGCGACTTTCCGAACGCACGGTAATAAAATCAATTACTACATACACAAATATATACATTGTAAAAATTCGAGACAATTATACAAACAAAAGTGTGCCTAGAGATACTAACGATGTTGAAATTCAAGCGACTATAGGTATTCTCATTTTGGCCGGTTCCTTTCGTGGCGGGAAGGAAAACTTAATCGATTTATGGAAGTACAATGACATTTTCCATTTGATAATGTCACTTGACCGGTTTTTATTTCTTTTAAGATGCCTGAGATTCGATGACGTAAATGATCGAAATCAGAGAAGGAAAATTGATCGACTTGCTCCCGTTCGCAAAATTTTTATGTCATTTGTGGAAAACTGTCAGAAAGCATATACAGTGTCAGAATATGTAACGATCGATGAACAGTTGGCACCGTTCAGAGGTAAATGTGTGTTTCGGCAATACATAGGAAGTAAGCCCGACAAGTACGGGTTAAAAATATTCACAATGTGTGACGCCAGAACATGGTATGTGCAGTCTATGGAAATATATGCTGGTACACAACCTGATGGGCCGTACAAAATATCAAATTCTGCAAAAGATGTTGTTCATAGACTAGTTGAACCAATAACTAAAACCGGTCGCAACATAACTGTAGACAACTGGTTTTCCAGCATCCCACTTGCTGAAGAGCTCTTACAAAAAAGACTCACACTGGTTGGTACACTCCGCAAAAATAAACCACATCTTCCAATAGAGCTGACAAATATATCAAAAAGATTGGTAAATAGTACTATATTTGCTTACAAAGACCAGCTGACAACCTTGTCATACATTCCAAAAAGAGGTAAGAATGTTTTGATGATTTCTACTATGCATCCAGAATCAGATGAAATTGACAAACAAAGTAATAAGAAAAAACCAGAAATCATTAATTTTTATAATTTGACAAAAGGAGGTGTAGACACTGTCGACAAAATGTGTGCGACATACACAGTAGCAAGAAGATGTAAAAGATGGCCCTTAGTAATTTTTTTCCGTATGCTTGATATTGCCGGAATAAATTGTCAAGTAATTTATGATACAAATATTCGCAATACAGGAGACAATTTGCCAAGACGTTTGTTTTTAAGACATTTGGGAAGATCTTTAGTGGAGAACGAAATAGCTAATAGAGCTGTAAAACGTCACTTGCCTAGAGAAATCAGACAAGCAGCAGCAAAGTTTGTGAAAATTGAAACACCAGATCCAGTGACCGCTACATCAAATAGAAAGTCTGGAAGATGCACAATTTGCCCACGAAAGGAAGATAAAAAAACAAAATATTTTTGTTACAAATGTGAAAAATTCATGTGCTTAAACCACATGAAACAAATATGTTCTTCTTGTGAGAAAGGAAATGAACCAAGTTCAAGTGAAAGTGATTAGTAACAAAAATGAATTTTCAAACTTTTTTTGTAATTTTAAACTATATAGGCCAATATAATTTTACAAATAAGTGATGTTCTTTAAAAATTTTGCAAAACAATTTCTTAGGAGTGAATTAATAGTAAAAATTAAATAGACAAAACTAGAATAAGTAATGAAATTTGAATAAGTAATAAGTACATTTATAATTGAAAGTAATAAATTTTTGATATTAAATAAAAGCAGTTGTTAAATATATTTTTTTTAAAACTAACAAATAAAACTAACTTGCAGTATGTTTTAGTAAACACTAAAAAGACAAGATAATATATAAAAAGTTATATAAAACGAAAATTTGACGGAAACTTTGAAGTTTACAATGGGGTGTTCTGAACACCCCACATACTTAGTTATGTTAAAATTATCGACATACCTAACTAAGGGTTAACTAAAAATCAAGTTTGCATGCCCGGATGTAAACAGATTGTATCCCTTGGGCATCATGAATTTCGTACGATTTAACATTATTGTTTATCATTAGCCTACTGTAATTGTAGATAAATGATGAGAAAATAGTATGGAAATTTATTTACGTTTTCGGTATGAGGCCTACTTCAAATGTTAGGCCTACTCTTAATTCAAAGATAAAATTTAGGGTGTTTGTTGATAAGTCTCCAATATCATCCCTCTGTGTAGAACAGTTTTATCAAGTTCGTGACGTCAGAATGGATTTTAATTAATATACTATGACCCTAATCATTCTGATACATTTTGAAATTGTAATTTGATACAAACTCAGAGAGAAGTCTAATAGTACCTACCTATTCACCATTTCAGACTGCATTTTCAACTGAATCATTACCGTATTTCATAATAACTTGAACAATTATTATTTTTCGAACTCTCGGAGTAATTTGTTTAATTCATAGGTTCAAATTTTTTGTAGGAATTCCCATAACCAGTTCTTGAATGTTAAGAATCTAATCGCAGTATTTTTTAAAACTAGACCACCAAAGAAGTGAATTCAATCGTTTATAAATCAATCCAATGCGGTCTGCAAAATATATTGGTTATGAGTTATGAATATAGGTAGCGTACATCATTTTTATTATAACCTCTTTGTTTCCGTAATGATTAACATAAATTTCAGAGTGCTTCTAGAAGGCTAAGCTCGTTATTCCAGAATAGGAGAAAGAACGGCTGAAAATGGTTACGCTCTAGCCACGCAGTGTACAATGCAAGAGAAGGAACCTCTACCCAGACTCTACGCTTGCAAATACCAGTTCACGTGAACACTACTGGGACACCTAAAAACCAAATTTGTTAAACTACCTTTGAGCGTACTATATGGAGACAACATTGTCTAAAGTTGCCATTTATTACAAATTGCGCAAGTTATTACGGTATCTATCTCTTTCTAACTAAATCTTCTCTCTTATTCGCTCTCTGTCGCCCCGTCATACGTACGTCAAAATGGTACGTGTTAGACAGAGAGCGCTGAATATCACGTGGTCTGTCTCTCTTGCACAACTTTACCATTTTTGGCTGCGCATGTTGTCTCCATATATAACTCAAAGATTACTTTTTATTACGTACTATATTAGTAGTCTACTTTTACTTTTGTGCTGCTACCTGGCGCTGTTTTAGCTTACTTTATTTAACTAATCGGGTTGCCTACAATTGAAACAAAAGCAACCCGTATAACGTCATGTAATGTTGGCTATCTAAATGGATTTATGAAGGCTTAGTTCGGCAACTGTAGTTATACTCTTGTAATATGCGTTGCGTAATATAGATTAAGTGGTTCCTTGAATGTAGACGATCAACATAACTTATGTATAGGTATTGTAGGTTGTCCACCATTAGTAAGTTGTTTTGTCAAAGTACCCCTGTACTT
This sequence comes from Catonia carolina, assembly GCA_035578175.1. Classification (NCBI taxonomy): domain Eukaryota; kingdom Metazoa; phylum Arthropoda; class Insecta; order Hemiptera; family Achilidae; genus Catonia; species Catonia carolina. Next base: position 86,315,291 of record JAQMRL010000008.1, on the reverse strand, counting down.
TGGTTGGTGATGTCTACCAATTAAAATTGAATCTTTGCATTATGGATTATCTGTTATACTGGCACATATAAAAATGCAGACCCTTTGCTAAAATCTTCAGACCAGTCGTATTTTTGAATTTTTTTCTAAAAATAAACAAAATTTTGACAATTCAAAAAATAAAATAATGTATTAAAAATTATGATTACTGTTTTCAGAGATGTTGAAACACTGATACATTTACTAAAAGGGAGTTTGGGTACTGGTGTCCTTGCAATGCCAATGGCCTTTAAAAATGCTGGTTTATGGTTTGGTTTAATTGGAACTATTTTTATTGGAACCATGTCTACATACTGTGTTTCAATGTTTGTAAGTATATAGAAAAAAAAGTTAATTCAATATAAAACATCTTTATTTAAAATAAAGTTTTCTGTTAATCAACAAGGTCACTGATTTGCTTCTATTAAACTTGTTAATAAAGGCAAAAAATCTGAAAAATGTAATCACATTTTGTCAGAAAAAATTATTTATTAGACTTTAGTCAAATAAGTATAATAGAACTGTTTGACGAGCAATATAGAAGAAAATTTACTGGTTGTACTGGTCAAATAATACCTGAATGGGTCTGTTAAATCAAATTTAATATCAATGAAAAGTACTCTTCAAATGGAGCTGACAAAGGAGTTTTGTTAAATTAATTTTTAGAATATTATACAAACTTATGAACAGATTTCACAAACTTATGCAAGGAATTATGTTTTCATTTCATCAAGAATATTTTCTTTGATTTTTTGATTATTTTTTTCACTACAAATTGAAGCTGTGATTTTTTTACACAAATATAAAATATGATTATACCATTTGTAATATCAATAGAAGCTTCTCTAATCTTTGCACTCCCACACACTGGTAAAGTGGTTGCAGCAGTTTGTATAATGTGCTGCAAAACTTACTACTACACACATACTCTAGATTATAATCAAATGAGAAATAGGCATAATATAAATCACTATTTATTTTTACTTTTATTGATGTATTGCATTATTTTAATGTCAAAATAAATACTTTATATAAGAATAATTTAATTACTTTTCATTGATTAATTAGATTGTATTATACTCTGCAGTGTTTTCTTTTATAATTGTCAACACAAAATGTAAGGCTGTTTATATTATAGTACAAAGAAATTCACCAGTTCAGTTTGGGTTTCCGTTCAGTGCACAAGAGATTAAACCGTACTGCAGTACTGGTACACAGTGAATGTGGTAATTTACGCATGTACCGTTCAGTATGTGGTAGGCCCTATATAAACTAAAATAGGATTGTACAATTAACCAGAAAAACTTTAAAAGAAATAACGAAAGTATTAAACTGGTAACAGTTTAGAGGCATACTTTTATAACAACCAGTATCTATGTTCACTACTCGGAATAAGAAAGAGGATGCAAGTAGAGGGACCGTGTACAGTGCAAGCTTCTATTGAAATTACATATAGTATAGTCATGTACATTATAATACTAAAGATCCCGTCAGTAAAACAGAAAAAAGAGATGTAAGAGGATTCTTAAATCTATATTCTAGACTAAGTATTGTGGTTTTGGGTTATCGTAAACTTGTTAATTTTTAAAAAAAATATGAACTATAACATTTGTAAATTTTTCTCTCAAAGTGAAACAAAGTATAACATATCTCTATTTCATATAATGAATTAATATAATAATTTCACTAACCTTCTTTTTAAACTGCGTCACCTTTATTTTATTCCTACTTACACGTGTTCCGGTGGATCCTCCATCATCAGAGTAAATGAAAAATTGAAACTAAAAATTTTTTTCATTTATTTAAAATTTACAGAAGATGATACATCTTCAGTCACTTGTATAAAACTGATTTAAAATTAATTTATTTTAATTTATCCCTTCTCATATTTACTGTAGATAGCAGCAGCAGTCAATATCACTTCATCATTCCTAAATTTTATCTGTTCATTCAAAATGTCCTGCTTTTGCTCTTTTAAATATTTATAAATATGGAACATCTCATATTTTTCAATTTTATTTTTATTCTCTATATAACATTGTTCTATTATATTGAAATGTTCATCTATTTTACCAAATTTATGTTTTTCTTCTTTTATATGATTGGTATAGTTAGATATAATGTAGTCACATTTCAGTGTTTTTTTATGTTCATTATACCTCACTTGAAAATTACGACTAGTCATACCAATGTAAAATTTTTTACAATCCTCATTACCACAATCTATTTTATACACACCCTTTTTATTGCTTAGTGTTTCATTTATATTATTTTTAATTATATTTGTGGACAGTAGTTTTTTATTATTACATGTGTATGCGATTTTATAAAATTTATTTAATGTTCTGTATAATTTATTGTTAATAGTTTTATTGTATTTTAATGCAATAAATGGTTTATGTTTTATTTTATTATCTAATATAAGGGTGGTTCTCAAGTTATTTTTAAAATGTAGTTTGTTTTTAATTTTATTTATTACTTTATTTATTTCTTTTTCATGATACCCATTCTTTTGTGCTATGAATTTTATTGTTCTTAATTCATTTTCTAGTAGTTTTTTATCTTTTATATAATTATATGCTCTGTGAATCATACTATGGTAAGCTGCCATTTTATGTGAGTATGGGTGGTTAGATGACTTATTTATATTTGTTACTGGTAATATACTTTTACGAAATACACCTGTTGTTATTTTACTATTACCCTTGATTAATTGTATGTCCATGAAATTTAATTTATTATTATTTTCAAGTTCCATAGTGTGGTGTAATTTATCATCAAATGTATTTAATTTTTAAAAAATAACATCCTCTTCATTTTTATATGTCTTTTCCAATATTACCAGTATGTCATCTACATATATATCTGTGCCACATTACTACATTATGTGTGTGTTCTATTTGATACACAGTTATTTCTTCAAAATATTGTAAATAAATTTCAGACAAAATAGAGCTTAATGGTGCTCCCATAGTAAGTCCATCTTTTTGTTTGTATATTTTTTCATTAAATTTAAAATAATTTTGTGAAGTACATTGTCTCAATAATCCTATAACTTGCTTTACTTCATCTTCATGCAATTTATGTTCTGTTAATTTATTTTTTATAATGTTTATGGTTTTGTCAATGGGTATATTTGTGTACATATCTTTGATATCAAAAGACATCATAATATGTTTGTCATTAATTTCAATTTTTTGTATTTTGTCTATTATTTCTTGAGCGTTTTTTATACTGTTCGGTTATTTAATATTATATGTGTTTTTAGGTAATCGTATAAAAATTGAGATATTTTATATGTAGGCGCATTTTTAAAATTAACCAGAGGTCTTAGAGGTACATCCACTTTGTGTATTTTAGGAAGGCCATTAAGATTTGGTGCTTGAGGATTATTATTTATGTATTTATTTTTTATTTTTTTATCGATTATCTTATTTGATTCACTAATAATTCTTCTTAGTTGTGCATTGAATTTTTTAGTTGGATCTTTTTTAATGATCTCAAAATTATTGTTGTTCAAATATTTTTCTGATTTTTGTATGTATTCACTTTTGTAAATTATTACAGGTACATTTACTTTATCAGCTTTTACAATTACAGCATCTTCATCTTGTAATTTTTTCTTTAAATTTTCATATTTTTTATTTATTTTTTTATTATAATTATTTAAATTTTTGTTTTTATAATTTATATTCAATATGTTACTTTTCACATTACTTCTGATTATATTATGATTTTTTACTTCAATTTTATATAAAGCAGATTCAATGTCTATTATATGGTGTTTAAGATCCTTAAGTATGTTATTTGTGCTGTAATTATGTTTTATGCCTAAATTCAAAATCTCTTCATCATTTTTATTAAGTTTTATATTTGTATTGTTAATGTACGGATTGCCAAATTTTATTTTATTATCTGTCATTTTATATTTATTGTTCAATAATTTATTGAATTTAACTTTGATAGTTTTTATTTAAGGCATAAAACATAATTACAGCACAAATAACATACTTAAGGATCTTAAACACAATATAATAGACATTGAATCTGCTTTATATAAAATTGAAGTAGAAAATCATAATATAATCAGAAGTAATGTGAAAAGTAACATATTGAATATAAATTATAAAAACAAAAATTTAAATAATTATAATAAAAAAATAAATAAAAAATATGAAAATTTAAAGAAAAAATTACAAGATGAAGATGCTGTAATTGTAAAAGCTGATAAAGTAAATGTACCTGTAATAATTTACAAAAGTGAATACATACAAAAAACAGAAAAATATTTGAACAACAATAATTTTGAGATCATTAAAAAAGATCCAACTAAAAAATTCAATGCACAACTAAGAAGAATTATTAGTGAATCAAATAAGATAATCGATAAAAAAATAAAAAATAAATACATAAATAATAATCCTCAAGTACCAAATCTTAATGGCCTTCCTAAAATACACAAAGTGGATGTACCTCTAAGACCTCTGGTTAATTTTAAAAATGCGCCTACATATAAAATATCTCAATTTTTATACGATTACCTAAAAACACATATAATATTAAATAACCGAACAGTATAAAAAACGCTCAAGAAATAATAGACAAAATACAAAAAATTGAAATTAATGACAAACATATTATGATGTCTTTTGATATCAAAGATATGTACACAAATATACCCATTGACAAAACCATAAACATTATAAAAAATAAATTAACAGAACATAAATTGCATGAAGATGAAGTAAAGCAAGTTATAGGATTATTGAGACAATGTACTTCACAAAATTATTTTAAATTTAATGAAAAAATATACAAACAAAAAGATGGACTTACTATGGGAGCACCATTAAGCTCTATTTTGTCTGAAATTTATTTACAATATTTTGAAGAAATAACTGTGTATCAAATAGAACACACACATAATGTAGTAATGTGGCACAGATATATATGTAGATGACATACTGGTAATATTGGAAAAGACATATAAAAATGAAGAGGATGTTATTTTTTAAAAATTAAATACATTTGATGATAAATTACACCACACTATGGAACTTGAAAATAATAATAAATTAAATTTCATGGACATACAATTAATCAAGGGTAATAGTAAAATAACAACAGGTGTATTTCGTAAAAGTATATTACCAGTAACAAATATAAATAAGTCATCTAACCACCCATACTCACATAAAATGGCAGCTTACCATAGTATGATTCACAGAGCATATAATTATATAAAAGATAAAAAACTACTAGAAAATGAATTAAGAACAATAAAATTCATAGCACAAAAGAATGGGTATCATGAAAAAGAAATAAATAAAGTAATAAATAAAATTAAAAACAAACTACATTTTAAAAATAACTTGAGAACCACCCTTATATTAGATAATAAAATAAAACAAACCATTTATTGCATTAAAATACAATAAAACTATTAACAATAAATTATACAGAACATTAAATAAATTTTATAAAATCGCATACACATGTAATAATAAAAAACTACTGACCACAAATATAATTAAAAATAATATAAATGAAACACTAAGCAATAAAAAGGGTGTGTATAAAATAGATTGTGGTAATGAGGATTGTAAAAAATTTTACATTGGTATGACTAGTCGTAATTTTCAAGTGAGGTATAATGAACATAAAAAAACACTGAAATGTGACTACATTATATTGTAGCGTTCACTACTGCTACGATTAAATTGGATCAGAAATAAATTAACACAAGATATTTTTAAATTTTAATGTTTTTAATTTTTAATAAAGGATTATATAGATACTAAATTTTTACAATAAACTGACTCTACTATTTTTGTTTTATATCTCAGGGATTTTTAATTTTTTATTATTTGAGTACAATTCCTTAGGTTTAATGTAACAATGAAAAATATTAAAATAAAAAAATTACAATTAAATCTTTGATTTTAACTACAATAAAATACTGGTCTTTTATAATTGATTAACAAAATTTACATATAATTTAGAAATGTTGTTCGTTGTTCATACCGGTTATTTATTTTAAGATGGTTTGCTGAAATAATTATGTATTGTTGTGTGTATGAATATGGCGTCTATGAAAGCGTTTTGATTCTTGAAATTTTTTATATTGATTTTATTAAATAGATTTGAATAGTCCGTGTTAGAAAATTGATAATAATAATTCCTTACTTGTTACTTCGTTCCATTAATTATAATGTATTATGCTTCTTTTTAATTTTCTTCTATAATTTAAACTTTTTATTGGAGCTTATTGTCGTGTTGCCATCTCGTAGATTGTCTCACCCACAACGACGCTTTGACCGGATCTTTGTTTCTTCATGTTGGATTTTAAATTTTGATTGTTCGTAAAAAATTCAAATTATCGTTTTAAAAGACGTTATTTATTTTATTATGATTATTCACATCACTCATTTAATTGTTCATCTCCGTTTTTGATTTTTTAATTATCTTTAACAATACACAATTTAGTTACACTTTTGACTCACGCAATCTTGATTTTAATCCCGCTGTCGTTTAAATATAATTACATAAATTTTATAAATATCGCCGATTAACTGGTATCAATAATTAAATATAGAATATTTATTTAGATTATGCCAGTATTAACAATTTACAAATTTTATTTATACTGTTAAAAGAAATATTATAAATATATACCAAGTATTCCTTGTTAATAGTTTTATATGTTATAATAAATGTAGTGGCTAAACTGATCATATGACTGTGACCACTAATACCAAAATATAGGTCAATGTCATGCTACAATATCTAACTACACCAATCATATAAAAGAAGAAAAACATAAATTTGGTAAAATAGATGAACATTTCAATATAATAGAACAATGTAATATAGAGAATAAAAATAAAATTGAAAAATATGAGATGTTCCATATTTATAAATATTTAAAAGAGCAAAAGCAGGACATTTTGAATGAACAGATAAAATTTAGGAATGATGAAGTGATATTGACTGCTGCTGCTATCTACAGTAAATATGAGAAGGGATAAATTAAAATAAATTAATTTTAAATCAGTTTTATACAAGTGACTGAAGATGTATCATCTTCTGTAAATTTTAAATAAATGAAAAAAATTTTTAGTTTCAATTTTTCATTTACTCTGATGATGGTGGATCCACCGAAACACGTGTAAGTAGGAATAAAATAAAGGTGACACAGTTTAAAAAGAAGGTTAGTGAAATTATTATATTAATTCATTATATGAAATAGAAATATTTCAAACTGCAGGATGCATTATAAAGATTTTTTTTTGAATAAAGTATAACATAACTTAAACACTACTGATAGCCTACTGTAAAAGAGTAGCAATAAGAGAACCTTCTATTTTGCTAACTTCAATTTTCAGATAAACTGCTCATACATTTTATGTAAAAGATATAAAATACCATCCCTTGGATTTCAAAAATTAACAGAACTTGCTTTTCTGGAAGGTCCTGACTGTTTAAAAAAATTCTCAAAATTTGCAGGGTAAGTACTGGTAAGTAAATAGTAATACATAATATGTACTACTTATAAGTTACCCCTGAATATTTTTTGTTTCTTGTAATAGTGGAACAGTGTTTAGTAGTTACTAGCATGCCCAGCGTGGCTTTGCACGTGAAACATGTGTACCTAATCAATTTTTAAAAAATAAATATGTTGTAACAGAAATTGTTTAACTGCTAGATCGACTGTGCACTACAACATACACACACACAAGGTTTTAATAAATTTCCTCGCTAACATCTCTCGCTAGTCTTTATACATAGTACTGTCTTTAACAATAGTACACACACAAACACACACACACACACACACACACACAAAACAACGTTTTGATAATTTCCCCTGCATACGCCTCTCGCCATCATCAAACCCCTTCATCTACTTTAACAGTAGTACGAACTCACATGTACATTCACATATACATATTTATGAAAATCTTCATGAGGTCCTTAGGGTTATCATTTTTAAAAATTGAAAAATAAAATGTTGCAGTGAATATAAATACAAATATACTGTCAAAATTTCATGAAAATTCGTTCAGTAATTTTGGGAATTAGCCTGCACAAAAATAAACACACTTTGTCAATATAATAATAGTTAGTAGATAATGCATCCCTCTGGATAGGGAAATGAAATTCTTACAAGAAAATCAGTGGTGGAGGGTGGACCAACATAATGGAATCTATCATAAAATTATCTCTCCCCTATTTCTTTTATGAATTTAAATCATAAGCTTAAACTAGTGTCACAGTTGTATGTAACAAACCCTGTTCACTAAGTACAAGTGGGAAATATTAATACAAAATAATTATTGTAATTAAATAAGTAAAATATAAGTTAATGTAAATAAACTAGTTTTTACCTTGAAAAAATTTAGAGTGAATGGAAAAAATTTCATAAAGAAAAAGACGTACAACTAACACGCAATACACAGCACCGTCAATGTATTACAGTCATACACAGCACTGGCTTCTGATTTGTTCTTAGATATACGATTTCAGATACGGACTTCAATAGCAATCATATGGTATTAAGCCCATTTGGTGTTCTAAAGTAATGACTGTACTGATTTACGTGTGTGTTACATTACCATTTGTACTGTAAAGAATCACAACCAGTTAGAGGTGGCCCACATCTGTGTACTAAATCATCCTACCTAACTAAATTCCACTAGTAAATAATTACAAAATGCTGTGTTGTGTTATGTACCATTAAGTTCTTCATTTATTATGTTACATTTTACATAGGAAATAATACTTATGGTCCATCTCAGGTTATCCACATCCCCCTGAATATTTACCGCTGTATGAAATCAGCATGATTGAAATCCATCAATACTGTACCAAATATCACCGTACTGTCTGACGACCAAGTAGTCGATGAGACATTGAAAAATATTAGAGTCCAATAACTTTGCCAGTATTTTTTTTAATATTTGAACAGTAATCAACTGATTAAGCAATTTTATGTACTATAATCTCAAAATTGTACAAAGGTGAGATAACAGGAGGCTTGTCTGAAAAATAATTCAAAGACTATGATTAAAGATGCTGTTAAAATTTGTACAAAATTCTGAATTTGAGGATGTTGTTTAATAGGTCATCAGCCGAAAGGCTGGTTTGAACCTCTAGAGACTTTACTAAGTAAAACGAGGAGTGAGGTGGTATACAATTGCCTTCCTCACTGAGTGAAAAAGTATGTTTATCAGCATGCTAAGCCCACCGAAAAGCATCTACCTCCACCCTGCAAATGACACCTTCACTTCATTCACCTCAGGGTCTGGCTCTATAATGAAATTCATTACTCCTGGAGGAGATAACTGTGACTAATGTCATATACGCCTCTATCTCTTCTGCTCTTAAATGCTTTAGTCATATAATTGGCTGACCATATATGATAAGAAACAGAACAATTTTTTGTAGCCCTTGAACTAGCTGATCGATTGCAAATACGAGTAGTTTAATACCCACCTGCTTGTTATGGCCAAAATTTGAGGATATAACTGTGGAATTCAGAAATTTTTTAGTTTGAATGAAATTACTACGCTATTAGTGACCTTCGTGAAGAACTTCAGGATCTATTAAAATTTTAAAACTAAATCATAGAATATAAATAGCTACCTTATATTTTACATAATTTAGACTAATTTGATCATCGTAAAAACTTATGACTATCGCTGCAACAGTTTCGATGAAACTTGTAAATACATTTTTCAAAGTTCAAATGATATTTTGAATAAATATAGTTCAGTATAAATACAAACATTTCATCTGGTGTGAGGAGAGTGGGGTACAAACCGTTTAAAAAGTATCGAATCTTATAAACAACATTCTGAATATAACAAAAAACAAAATCCATTTACATTAATAAATTGAAGCGTTTGACTTATGTAACAATTAAAAACAATTAAAAATGCAATAAAAAGTTAAGTAGAAATTTTTATTTAAATGAAATATTTAATTATAATTTAACTTTTCCACTGAAAAATTTTGTTGTAGAATTTATTTATTATTCATATTAATTCTTATTGTTCTGTTATTTAATTTTTATCAAAATATTTAACAACTTGCTTCTTAAGTAAGTTGAATGACGTAAGTCAAATAACAAAGATGAAAGAATGTGTCGTATATCATAAGCTGAGCTAATAAATCTTAGTTCATTGGAGACAGAATGTAGATTCTAGAATAGGGTTCTAGAGGAACATGTATTATGTAGAATCTAATGGTCTATTCCCCTGATGCTAGTTTTACTAGCTGCTAGTACTAGCAGGGCCTACTAGCGCATAGGTGACGGTTCCCACGGAGCTAGTTAATTAATGCCAGTGATCTGAAGACATACCTGAGTTGTGCTGTGTATTGCTGTACAAAGTACAGCTTACTAGCAACAAGCAACATTTCGAAACATTCACGCCAAGCTAGTTTACTAGCGCTAGTCAATCACGTAACCTTTTCTCCCCTACTAGCGCTAGTAAAATCAAACAGTTCAAAGTCACTAGTGGGCTAGTGAATACTAGCGTTTTAACCAAACTAGCTGTTAGTTGTTCGTTCCCATTAAGCTATATTGCTAGCTTTATAAGCTCTGTTATATATTTCTTCAGCTATTTTTTTGGTCTTTCAATAACAATTATAACCTATGAATATACAACCAGCTGATTCTATTATAATGTATTGCAAGTTAATCCACTCCATAATCGATGTGTTTAGTAAAAGATGCAAGACACGAGTGAACTACTGCAGCTTTTATTACACATGCGCACATAATGTTTGTCGAGCTGATAAATTTGTACAATCTGACAACACTGGCAAACATTCTGATTGGTCTAAATGCATTGAACAGCTGAGGTAATTAACCGTGAAAAGCATTAAAGCATCGTGGGACTAGGCCTTGGAGTCTTCTTACGCTCACTCTGAGAGTGAGCCAGATGGAATGCCTATTAGTGTAGTACGGTCCATTCAAAATAACATGATAGTATTACTCAGATGGAATAAAGAACAAAGGGAATTTTGTAATGCGCTCATGCGTCTGTGCTACCACTTAGAATAATAAAAATACCACAAAGAATAATAAAAAGGGAAATTTTACTTTCGAAAATGCTTTTTTTATTCAGAAAAGTTACCACCATTCAGAGACTTACTATCATGCTATTTGGAATGGACTGTACATTCCTAAATTTACTGATTGCTGGATTAAACAATGTCTGAATAAGTAAGAGCAGGAAAATAATTTGTAATCAATTATCTTTTTTTTTTAAATTATTATTTGTCAATATTTGTATCCTTTTTTCAAATTTGCTTGTTGTTAATTTTAAACAGTTGCAAATAAAAATATCTTGTATAGTCAAAAAAAAATTATTATTGTTGATATTTGTTAAAGGGATGATTCTTTTACACTAAATTTGGTATTTTTCTTTTTGTTCTAGATACATAATCAAAGCAGGATTGTTAGTAGAAATGCTGGGATGTTGTTGTGCTTATGTACTCTTTGTAGCTAAATCAATGAAACAGGTGAATTAAAAGAAAAAAAACACTGATTGTGTTCTAACATATTTTTAAATACTGTAATTTAAATTATCATTTTTCCTGTCATTGTTACTTTGGATGACAGGTACGACAATTTCTTCTGTAGGATTAAGTAACACTTATCAAATATTTTTAGGTGTATTGAATATTATTGTTTTTTTTTAACATTTTATTGACAATTAATATGGCTTTCAACATTTCTTACAGTTAGTAATTTCTGATATTAACTGGCTAGTATTATGTTGGAAAACCTAAATATGAATTCAAATATTTTTTGAACATCTCTGAATTTAATTAAGATAGAAAGTCATTTTGATATTAAGCCTATAAGATAGCAAATCAACTATATCGTAAGTCTTCCTTTTATGGATAAAAAAAGAAATGCCTATTAGTGAACATAATAATGCCTATTTCATAAAAGAGTTCATTCAAAAATGGATTCTTATAATGTAATAAATTTATACAATAAATTTCACTAACCTTTTAAAGCTGCTTTGATTTCTACCATCTGTCACTTACACAATATGTTTCGGCGGATCCACCATTATCAGTGTACACAATATATAATTTGAAACTAATTTTTTTACTTAGAAGATATTACATCTTCAGTTGTCTGTATGAAACTGACTTAAAATTGAGTTCTTCTAATCTATCCCTTCTTATATTTACTACGAATGGCAGCAGCAGTCAATATCACTTCATCATTCTTTTATTTAATTTGTTAATTTAAAATGTCCTGCTTTTGGTCTTTTAAGGGGAGACTGTAAGATGGTTTTGACTGTAAATTTTGATTTGAAGTTTTTTTTGTTTTTTAATAGTTTAGACCTAGATATACCACAAAAACATTAAATTACAAAAAAAAAATTATTTTAATGAAAAAAATTAGTTTTTATCAGGTTTATCCTAAAAAATTTACTTGTCGCCAAGAACAAATATTTTTCATATTTATATATTGCTCGTGTTAGTGCAAAAGAAATTTAGTTTTTTTTAAATATCTGCTTCACTATTTTTAGTATTCTCTACTGTTGGTGCAGCTTTCTAAACAACTGTTGATGGGAAATTAAACTTGTTTGTGTACATTTTGTTTTTCATTTGTGCCTTTTCCCGTAAATTTAGGTTTTTAACACTAGGTACGTTTTTCTCAGAAACCATTTAACCTACCTGGCTGAAATTTTTACCAGTATATTATCATGTACATGCTTATTCACAGACATTGTTTTTACTTCCTCAGGTGTTCAAAAATTAGTAATAAAAAATACATAGTAAAAAATTAATAGTAAAAAAAACATAGAACAAAAATTGTAAAAATTGTATGTTATTCGTTATTCTTTTACAAACTTTATGGTCCATCAGATTAAATTGAAAAAAAATCAGTAGCTAAAACCACCCTACAACTATAAGTGTGTAAAATTTCATTTTCGTATCTTTCACTAATCTTATAAAAACTGTATCTAAAAATAGCAAATTTAACATTGGCGGGATACAAAGTACAGTCTCCCTTTAAAAATATTTATAAAATAATATGGAACATTTCATATTTTTTAATCTTAAGAGCAAAAGCAGGACATTTTAAATGAACAAATCAAATCTAAAAATAATGAAGTGGTATTGACTGCTGCTGCCATCTGTAATAAATATGAGAAGGGATAGATTAGAAGAACTCAATTTTAAATCAGTTTCGTATAGATGACTGAAGATGTAGGTAATATCTTCTACAGATTTTAAATTAAAAAAAAAAAAAAAATAGTTTCAAATGATATTGTATACTCTGATGGATCCACCAAAACACGTTTGACAAATAGTAGAAATCAAAGCAGCTTAAAAAAGTTAGTGAAATTTATTGAATATATATGAAATAGAATTCATAATAGAGGTGGAGATGTTACTTATATTTCAACTACAAAAATGATCAGTAAATCATTTCCAAAATGCACCCTTAAGGGGTTGAAAATGGTGTTCAACCCTTAAACCAATATTTATTTTTTACTAAATTCCAGATGAGTTAGATGGCTAAATTTGGTGATGTTATTTATAGTGCAACTAAAAAAAATTGCACCTTAACAATTTCCACAATGTCCCCTTAAAAGGTTGAAAAGGTTTCCAACTCTTAAAACAATATATCTTATGTACTAAGTTCTGGAAGAGTTAGATGGCTGAAACTTGATGGAGATGTTATATATAGTGGCGCTAGAAAATTACAACTCAATGATTTGAAAAATTCTCCTGTAAGGGGTTTAAAATGTTGTTTAACCCTTACTCCAATAGTTTTGTTTATTAACTTCTGGACGAGGTAGTTGGCTGAAACTTGATGTAGGTGTCTATTTTATATACATCAGATTTTGATCAGAAAATCTAATTTTTGAATAATTATTTATAAAATTATTGAAATAAAACAAAATTATAACTGGGTAAAGCTGGAATGGGCAGCTAGTTTATAATAAATATATAGATTATAATGACATACAGATAATTAGTTCTTTTGATTGAATCATTAATGAATGCAGTACAATAAAAAAATTGATTATTGAATGCGAGTAATGTGGTTTTATTTGTAAAAAATCTAGTTTGAGGCAGGTGACTTATTTATATAGATACACTAAAACTAAATTTAGGCCAATTAGAAAACTGATTGTTGGGGGGAAGGTTTACAAGCCACATGAAATGCTGTACATTGTAGTCAAATCAATAAATAAATTGTTGTTTCTGATAGGTTAATTATTACTCCATAAACAATTCCGAGTAATGAAAATACTATATTTATAAAAATGGCCAATAACAATATATTTTGTAACGGATTAACAGTTTTCAGAACTTAGACTTAGAATTAGAAGAAAATTAACCAAACTTTTCTTACAATAGTTATTACTAAATATATTAACAGAATAACTGTTTAAGAATTTTCTTTACAGGTTGTCGAATACTATTATTTGGTTGACTTAAATTTAAATATTTATTTTTTATTAATTTTACTACCATTAATTGGAATAAATTTATTAAGGAATCTAAAACATTTAACACCACTTTCAATGATCTCTAATGCATTTTTCATGTTTGGTGTTCTTGTTTCTTATTATTATATTCTTGATGATCTTCCACCTGTAACAGAAAGACCTGCTTTTTCTTCATGGGAACATTTACCTATGTTTTTTGGCACAACCATTTTTGCTTTAGAAGGCATCGGTGTTGTAAGTATTTTTGTGTTACCTACTTAAATTATTATTTATTAAAAAATAATTTACCCATCTGATTGGTCTAGAGGTAAAGTCGTCGCCGCGAGTCAGCTGTTTTAACAGATAATTTTGGAGACAAAGGTTCCTGGTTCAAATCCTAGTGGTAGTTACTTTTATATGGATTTAGATACTAGACAGTGGTTACCGGTGTACTTTGATGGTTCGGGTTCAATGAACTATACTCTCTCAGAAATGGTCGGCCTGGGTCTGTACAAGACTACAACTCATTTACACGTCTTAAACATTATCCTCATCTCATTGGGTCATGGGTTGCTTATTGTTCTGAATTGAACAGATTGCAACGTACACACATTAGGGATAAGAAAAGTTATTGTGTTCAAGAATTTGCGTGGTCTCCGGGCCAGCCTGGTCAGTCAGCTGGTAGAAAGTTGCTAATTTTTTTAAGTAACACTGGTTGGGCAAGATACTTTGTATGGTGACCAGTTGACAGCCATCCCTGAACAAACTCCACTGAGGGTCCCTGTTCAAAAAATTCATGCCAAATCACATCACCGAAAATAGGGTGGTCAAATTGGGTGGTTGTCAATGAAGTACAGTTCCCGATAACAAAATAAAAGCTAAAAAAAATAATTTGTGTGTATAAGAAAAATAATATCAAAGTTTCCGTAAAAAGTCAAAGACATTGGCATTTACCGGTAAATATCCCATTAGGTCTTAAATTGTAGTAGATGATGTGGTGCTTGAGCAAGTATCACGATGCAATTATTTAGCTTGTGACATCTGCCAGTGATAAAGGTTTCCCCAGACTGAGTTACAAGCCCAGCAATGGGTAGTCGAGTGCCTCTAGACAGACCCTGGGTTTCATTTACAGACTCACCTCCTCGGTTTCTTTGCTCTCTCCACCATTGGGAAAATTCCTCCTTCGCCTTTGAGACCATTGCCGGCAGGGCTCCACCTGCCCTGGATTTTATTTGGGATGACTCTGTAAGCTCTTCTGCCCTCCACGCCATTTGAAATCCTCCATCCTGCTGTGAAGACCATTGACCAGTTTTCTCAGTAGATCTGCGGGTACTTATTCGGCTATGCCTTATTCGTAATGTGCGAACACAATGACTGACATTTAACATTTAACTGTGCATGATATATGAATGTATATGAGAAACTGGTCCAACCATTTACTTTGCATGCCAGCACCCAGACGACTTCCTCTATGAGCATGGAAATATAAACCTAGAGGGAAGCGAGGAAAGAAACCTAGAGGGTCTTCCGTGGGAAGACCTGAAAAGAGATGTGTACCGAATAGGCTATTAAGCCTAATCCTTGACAGATGATGATGATGATGTGAAACTAATTTTATTTTAACATTTTTAAAAGATGCTACATCTTTAGCCAATCGTATAAAACTCTGAAAATATTTGTATGTAAGAGAAAATGTTTTAATAGAATTAGTTTCAATTTTTTAATTTTGTATTTTCTGATGATGCCAGATTTACCCAAAACATGTAAATGCGGAAAAGTAAAATAATAGAATCATAAAGAAAAATTGAAGCAGCAGTAAAAGTTTAGTAAAAACTTGTTGTATTTTTATAAATGTGAATTCTACCAAAAGCAGAAATAAAATAGCTATGATTATTATCATATATGATTATTTTACATTAATAATTCATTGATAAAATTTCAAAATAAATATTTTATTTATTGTTCTTTTACAACTCTGTTCAAGGTAATGCCTTTAGAAAACAACATGAAGAATCCAAGACATTTTAATCATTGTCCTGGAATACTGTTCATTGGTATGGGTATTCTTACAACAGTTTATGTCATCACTGGATTTTTTGGTTACTTGAAATATGGGGACCAAACTCAGCCCTCAATTACATTAAACATTCCTGTTCAATCTGTGTACGTATAAAAAAATGAGATTCTTTAGATTATTTTATATTCTGCTTAGAGGCTAGTTCAAAATTGAACAAATTAAATTTCTACAGATTTATTAATTAATTATGTGTTCAATTACTGATATTTTTCTGAGAATGTGATAACATTTTATAAGTATTTTTATTATCGATGTTGGTTATTATTTTAAATTTTACTTACAATTACCTTAATATTATTTACATACTAATCATACAGCAGCTACTTAAGTTTACAAATTACTAATTTTAATTAACATATTATTTTTGTATGGTTATTATTAATAGTACTTACAAAAAAATTATCATAGAAATAACAATAATTTACGATATATGGTGTAATAAAGGTAAACAATACTTTTCAATGTACGAATATTGGTATTCATAATAAGAAAATTAAATAGTAATGAAAAAGTAAATTTTAATTATTATTATAGTGAATGGGCACAATTATCTGAAATATAACTTTCACTTTTTCTTCTTTTAGCCCAGTGGTTCTCACACTGTGTGCTGCAGGGCTCAGGGGCGCCATGCTTCGGCATACGTAATCATTTTCTTTTATGTTTTACCTTCTTATCTCCTTTTCTGGAAATGGAATCACCCGTGTAATGTATGTGATGACAATGTACTGGACAATGTAGAATTTGTACTTTAAAATGGTAGGTTCGTAATAAAGGTGCCACTAGAAATGATTGTAGATCAAGAGATCTGAAAATCTACCAAGTTTGAGAACCACTGCTTTAACCTATAGAGATTTACCTTCTCCCTTAGTTTATTCCAAAGATTTCTCATCATTTCAGACCTCTTACTTCATCAGAGATTTCTCTAGGCATGGACAATTGATCATTTTGGGAACTACTCCAAGATTATAATTTTCTTTCTATAATAATCTCTATCCATGCACAATCTATATCTTTGACATTTTATTGTTTTCATCCATTTACTTATTCAAGATTCCTGGAATGCTTTTGATTAATTTGATTGCATAAAATACTTGACTATTTAATCATTCTTCATCTATTTGCGCCATGGTGCGTATGATTTAAGGTGACTTTTTGTTTTATAAGGTAACAAAAAGTCACCTTATATAAGTATTTTGTATTTTAGTATTTTTTATTATTTGTATTTTAACCAAAATACAACCATTAATATTAATGATGTAAAGAAAATATTAAACAATATAATAAAATGAGATGACGGATTATTTTTAAATTTTATTTTCTTTGTTATGGTTTAAGTACTCAGCAAAACAGAGTATAAAAATTAATACTTACTCAAATTCATTAACTGGATATTCTAACCATTTGTTTAAGAAATAATGCAAATACTATTATTACCGGTAAATACATACCCAGACAAGTTATGGCTGAAAGTGCAGTCATAACTTTATGTCACGTTGTACATTGTACAAATTTCCTCATGGAGCAGTGGTTCCTGCAATGAAGCCATTTTTGCATTTGACCTTTTTGATTCGAGTGGTTTTTTAGCATCTTTGATTTGGATTTGTGTTATGAATGTCAAATTTTAGATGTTTGACTTCACTATTCCTTAAAGAATGATGCGAGTGTGTTTATAAATATATGAAAGTTAAATTAATTAATTTTTTTTGTTAAAACAGGCTTGGACAAGTATTAAAAATAACAGTTACGATAGCAGTATTTTTTACTTATTCTCTCCTATTTTACGTAGCTATGGAATTGTTAGGAATTGCTCATGGAAAAATATTTAAATCGCACGCGCTTTTATATGAATATATTTCTAGAATTATTATAATTGTTTGTACAGGTAAGTGAAAAATTCATAAACAATATTTCCTTAAAGAAATCAAATAGCATTTTAATATATAGAAGTACTAATTTGGTGAAACATTGAGACCTGGTGAAATAAAAGATTTTGGGTGCCTCCATGGCCCAATGGTTAGTGTGCTACACTGCAAAGTGGAGGTCCTGGGTTTGATTTCCGGCCAGGGTCTGGAAAATTATTACAAGTTCAGACCCACAGTTAATCACCCCAATGACAGGCAGTGATTAAAGGGCCCACAGTCCAGACAAGCTAAACCCCAGGGTTCATGGGCAATTGTTCAGAAAAATTAAATTAAAAATGAAGTGTAATATGATGTTCTATTAGATATCCCAAAAATTACAATCAAAATTTGTGTATTTTGTGTAAAATTAAAAAAATTGCTGTTTAAATAAATATAACTTGACATACAAAACAAATTATAAATAAAAAATAGGCACAAAGTATAATCAGTTAGATCAAGGTGATCTATTTTGATGCATAATTAACTTTGTGCATGGAACTTAGCTAAAAGAAAAGATAAGAGGGACTCCTCCATGAAATATTTTCTGGATGGCTTCAAATTCTCCCACCCCTGTATCCTGGTTATTTTACAGCTCTACCCATGCACAGCCAGTGCATGGAGTCTCCTCAAAATACAAAAAAAATATTATCAAATAAATAAAAGTATTATTATATTTATCTTTTTTAAAAAGAAATCTATCTTTTTGTTTTGGCCGGCTCGTAGGCGTAGTGGTTAGCACAACTAGCTTCTACATCTGGGTCTGGCCATAAAATGACAAAATTCATTATTTTTGGAGATAATTCTGACTAGTGTCTTTTACACCTGTATCTCTTCTGTTCTTAAGTGTTTCAGTTATTTAATTGGCTTACCATGTGATAATAAACAGAGCTATTTTTTTTATAGCCCTTGAACTAGCAGTTGTTGTTGTTTAGGTCATCAGCCGAAAGGCTGGTTTGAACCTGCAGAGGTTTTACTAAGTAAAACGAGGAGTGAGGTGGTTTACCATTGCCTTCCTCACTGAGTGGGAAAGTACGCTTATCAGCATGCCGGGCCCTCTGAAAAGCACATATTTTCCACTCTGCAAATGACACCTTCACTTCATTCACCACAGGGTCTGGCTTTACAATGAAATTCATTACTTTCAGAGGAGATAACTCTGATTAGTGTCTTTTACACTTCTACCTCTTCTGTTCTTAAATGATTCAGTCATTTAATTGGCTGACCATGTGTTAAGAAACAGAACTATTTATTTTAGCCCTGCAACGAACAGATTGAGTGTAAAAATTTGACACTCCACCTGTCTGTTATGGGCAGGAACTAGCAGATAGAGTACAAATAATTGAACAACCCTCCTACCTGTTATGGGTTAATGTATAAGTTATTAGATATTAAAATTGATATTCATAATAATATTATGGTGTTTAATATATTTTTCAATATTATAATATGTCTTCTCATGAAAATTTACAATAAATTTGCTATAATTCTCTATTTATAAATAATTTTCAATAATAAAATTAGTTGATTTAATTAAAATAATAATTTCTTTTTCAGTATTAGTAGCAGCATTATTTCCAAATCTTGGACCATTTTTATCTCTGATTGGAGCTTTAAGTTTATGTACTGTTGGTTTAATATTTCCACCAATAGTAGATACACTTGTATATTGGAGAACTGACTGTAATGGGCCTCGCAGATTACTAAAAAATTTAATTATATTAATATTTGGAGTAATAGGACTTTTGACTGGAACAATTACAAGTCTTAGAGAATTTGCTACAACAAGTGAAAGTTAATTTTTATAAAATTTTGATAAAAAAAAAATAAGTTGTAGGCTACTTATTTTTACCTTTTCCTCAAATTAAAACTTTTATTACCATGTACTTCAAAAATAGTCTTGGGTCAAACAGTAAAATTCATCACAAGCATGAATGGTACTGTAAAAGTTACCTGATACTTTTAGTGCTAAGTAGTGATGAGAAATAAAGCTATTTTATTTTATTTGCGTGCGTGCGTGCGTGCGTGTGTGTGTATGTGTGTGTGTGCGTGTGTGTGTGTGTGTGTGTATATATGAACAGAATATTTCAAGAACAGAACATTATAAGAACTTGAAACTTGAAACTTATGTTACATACCACTACCGGACCCGACACGAACATTTTCATCAAAATCGGTCAACCGGAAGTAGTAGTTTATTTGTGTAATTTTGCACTTTCTGCCATTTTCTCAAAAACTGGTCCTACGATTTTTTTTAAAAAATCGCCTGGTTTATAAAATTTTTTATGCTCTACAAGATAGGGTAGGTGCCATGTTTGCTGAAATTCTTGGTGAGGCTGTTTTCTCGTAAAAAAATTGTTTTTTTAAGATTGTGACTTTAATATGCATTTTAGCGGACAAAATTTATAATAAAAGTTGTAGAAAATTAAAAATTTTACAACTTTTATTTCAAACATTTTTTTGTATAACGCTTAGTTTAGAAGAAATTAGCAATTTTCTGTTTCTTTCTCACGTATACGTGTGAAAAATCGATTTTTTTAAGATTTCGGCTTTCGTATGTTGACGACAAAAGTGTATATAATTAAATTTACAGGAAATTAAAAGATCTACAACTTTTATTTATAGCATTTTTCTCTACAGAGCCTAGTTTACCGTGAAAGAGTGATTTTACATATTTTTAAGCCAAACTGAGGTTGATTTTCATTTTGCGTCTTTCACTCATAATTAAAATTAGGTTATGTTTATTAAGGGGTTGCTAGTCCTCCATCGGGCGCCTCCCCAGGTGGCGGATAGGGGAATGCCTCCCAGATATGGGTGGTACCGGTGAAATCAAATAGCCGGGGTGGACCAAACTAGCAGCTCTGGCGGCCAACGGCTTTGGGCGGATGAGCTAACAGAGAGGGCACCCCTTTGCCCTGGAGTTTGGGAACAGGCTTCAAAGGCAGATGAACTACAGAAGGTAGTCAATGGCATAAGGATGAGGAAGAAATTTGGACTCATCACCTCATTAAAGATCCTGAATATGGATATGTCCTAGTTTAATCAGCAAATATGGTAGCACTCACAGCTAAATTTAATTCCGGAGTTTCAAGTCCCCCATTCGGATCTCCGGGGGGGGGGGGGGACAGTTTTGAGAGATGCCATCAGTACTGGGAAACATCATGTCAGAGAGAAAATTAAGATTGGAACGTGGAATGTCAAAACTATGGCACAACAAGGAAACATCCATGATGCTATTAAAGAAATGAATAGAATGAAGGTTGATATAATGGGCATCAGTGAAATGAGGTGGCCGGGAGCAGGATCAATCAAGGTTGATGATTAGGCCTACATGGTATACTATTCAGGCACTCAAGACAATACATATCAGAATGGGGTAGCACTGATAGTGAACAAAACAATGGCAAAGTGTGTAATCAACTTTTTACCTTTCTCAGAGCGAATTATGCTGATTCAAATCAAAGGTCGACTCGTGAACCTGAACCTTATACAGACGTATGCACCCACTGCAGACAAAGAGGACACTGAAGCAGAAGCGTTCTATGAGGATATTGCCCAATTATACAGAAAACTACCCAAACAGGACACAAATATTATAATGGGAGATTTCAATGCAAAGTTGGGAGTTGGACAAAAGACAGAACTCATTGGGGTGTATGGTCTAGGAGAAAGGAACGACAGAGGAGACATGCTTGAAAGTTTTGTTGAACAGCATGGCCTGGTGGTACTCAACACTCAGTTCAAACATCATGCACACCGTTTGTACACCTGGAAATCCCCACAAGACAAGCCTGGCAGAATAGTAAGAAACCAGATTGACTTCATTATGATCAACAAACGTTTCAGAAATAGCTGTACAAATATGAGAACATTTCTAGGAGCAGACATGAAGTCAGATCATGTCCCAGTAATTGGGCAGTTCAGAGTGGTCCTAAAACAGGTAAAAAGAAAAGAAACAATCAGAATTAACCTTAGACTACTGAAAGATCAACAAATCAAGAATCATGTTAAAACAAAACTGAACACAGCCATGGAACAGATAAACAACAGCTCTCCCGTTGAGGATCAAATAACAGAAATAAAGGAGATAATAGAAGGTGTAAAGAGGACTTACTTGAGGGAAGAGAAAATGGAGAGAAAGACATGGATGACGCAGGAAATATTGGATCTGATGGAGCTAAGAAGGATAAATAAGGGAAATTCTTTGGAATACAATAGAATAAACAGGGTCATCAGAGGAAAAATCAGAAAGGCAAAGGAAAATGAACACAAGGAAAAGTGTCAGGAAATAGAAGCATATCAAAGCAAATATGATGATTTTAATGTACACCGGAAGGTCAGAGAAGTAACAGGGCAAGGAAGAAGAAATAATTCATGGGAAACTTCTAAATCAGAAAGGTGAAATCATGGTGGATATTGCAGAGAAGAAAAATACTTGGATAACGTACCTTGAAAAGCTGTTTGAAGATGATAGGAGGCATTCAATGGGACAGATGAATGGAGGAAGTGGGCCAACCATCTTACTATCGGAGGTACAAGCAGCAATTAATGGAATGAAAGAAGGCAAAGCAGCGGGGCCAGACAACATTCATGTAGAGTTTGTCAAACTTTTGAATGAAAAAGGACTACAGAAGATCACAAACCTCTTCAACAAGATCTACTCTTCGGGCAATATACCACATAACTGGTTGGTCTCGGAATTCATTGCTCTTCCTAAAAAGCCTGGAGCCAAACAATGCGAAGATCACCGCACCATTAGTCTCATGAGCCATCTTTTAAAAGTTTTCCTCAAAATAATTCATAGGAGAATTTACAAGAGATGTGAAGAGCAAATATCTCGGAATCAGTTTGGTTTTGTCAATGCAGTTGGAACTAGAGAAGCGTTATTTGCTGTGCAAGTCTTGGTCCAGAGATGCAGAGATGTAAACTGTGATGTTTATTGCTGCCTAATTGATTACCAGAAGGCTTTCGACCGTGTACAACATGAAAAAATGGTTGAAATAATGAGACAAACTGGTATTGATGAAAAGGACATGAGAATAATCACAAACTTGTACTGGGGCCAAACAGCAAAAATGAGGGTAGATGGCGAAACAACAGATGAGATAAGAATAAGAAGAGGAGTCCGACAGGGATGTGTCTTGTCGCCGTTGCTGTTCAACTGCTATTTGGAACAGATTTTTAGAGAGGCATTGGATGGTGAAGAGGAGCATGGAATACCAATTCAAGGTGAGAGAATCAACAATATAAGGTATGCGGATGACACCATAGTACTTGCCGATAGTGAAGAAGGTCTACAGCATCTAGTGAGCAAAACAGCCACAGTAAGTTGCAAATATGGCCTTGATATCAACAGTAAGAAAACGAAGTTCATGTTGATCTCCAAGGACAGAAACGACAATGCCAAAATTTTCGTCAATAACCAGCAATTAGAACGTGTGAAACACACAATGTACCTGGGAACAATGATAAATGAAAATTGGGATATGGCACCGGAGATTAAATATCGCATAGCAAGGGCAACAGCTGCTTTCAATAAATTGAACAGAGTTTTCAGGAGCCATGATCTTACCATTGAAACGAAAATCAGACTTTCGAGGTGCTACATCTTCTCTATTTTGCTGTATGGAGCAGAGTCATGGACATTGAACAAGAGTATGATTAAACGTATAGAAGCCTTTGAATTGTGGTTGTACCGGGAATGCTTAAAATATCATGGACAGAGCATGTAACAAATGAAGAAGCTCTGGGACGGATGAAGAAATCCAGAGAAATATTGAACACCATCAAGATCCGTAAACTTCAGTATTTGGGACACGTCATGCGGAATGAGTCCAGATACTCTTTGATACAGCTCATTGTGCAAGGGAGGATAGATGGAAGGAGAGGACCAGGAAGAAGAAGAATATCCTGGCTACACAACCTCAGGGAATGGACCGGAAAGACATCTGCTGAACTTTTCCGTATTGCTGTCAGCAAAGTGAGAATTGCCATGCTGGTCGCCAACATCCGAAACGGATAGCGCACTAAAAGAAGAAGAAGAAGATGTTTATTGAGGTTAGTTTTTTGTTTATTTCTAATGTTTTATTACTAATATTAGGTTTATTGTTAATTATTTGCATTGGCAAGAGAAAGTTGTGTGAGTGTTTCACACCAGATTTTTTGATAACGTGTTACTGAAAATAATAGCCTATTCGATAATAGGATTATATAACCTCTTATTAAAATAACACTGTAATCATCTAATTTTTAATACAATGAAGTAATAAGTAATAGGAAATGGCAAGTGTGGAAAAGAAATGAACGAAATTATTCACCAAAAGGTAAATTTTTTGTACAAAGGTTAATTGGTTCAAAAAATGGCAGTCAAAACAAAACATCCGGTGGTGACATTATGACTCGCTGGACGGTTCGTTTTGCGTATTGACTTGCTTTAATCCTGCAGATGGTTTTATGGATACATGGCTGATGACTTCTGGGCTCGGTGTACAATGTATAGTAACTAAAGTGCCTTGCTGTGTGTCTGTAAAAGATTCAGCGCGACTGGCCACCCTTGTGTTCACAAAAAATACGTTTGGTTTGCCATAGTTGTATTTGGTTACAGGAAATAGTGCTGTTTATATTAACTTTGTGTTCATGAGAGATTCAGTAAGATTTTCTACCCTTGTGTTTGTATAAATAACAGGATTATAACGTAATTAACAGTAGGCTCTTTCGCTCTCTCTGCCGTTGGGGAAAAACTGCCTCTTCCGCTTTCGAGACCGTTGACCATCTTCGCCTAATACACTTAGTACGGCCCCTAGAGTGCTACCATCCGGTCCAAATCAACCCTTGTTAGTTTTTACGTGGTTTTTACTCCTCCTGCCCCTCTTTTCTCATCATTTGCGAGATGAGCCCCTGGGATAGGAATAGGCAGTATTAAAAAAACACAGTTAGTGGTGTTATCTGTTCACATTTATAAAACTATAGTACCCAACGTACACTACATCTTAACCAGACAGACTATAGCTTAACGGACTAGAGACTGCAGATAAAGGTGGAGTATAGTGACCTAGAATACAGAAAAGAGTTAATTGACTATCGTTAATCGTATTCTGCGTTGTCACGTTGTAGCCCTGCTGTGGATGACAAACTAACAAAAAGTCAGCTGGAGTTCGGTGGAACAGAGTGTGACTTAAGCAAAGCGGCAACCTCACACGCAACCTTGGCTGTTATTGGCTAGATCTCATCTGCAGTCTCTAGTTCGTCAGGGTTTAGCTAATATTTTCACAATACATTAGCAGACGATATTTACTGATTGGTTTCCGATACCGAACCAGTTACTGGCTAACCCCTTCCACTCCGCTATAAACTAGACATACCACTACTAATGTTATTTATTACTGGTACCGTAGAAAGAAGAGTTCATATCTCACAAAACTAAGTTTACTTAGAAATAGGCAAATAGAAGTTTATATGAAATACTTAGTCATAATATTAAGCAAAGTATAATAGTTTTAAACGTATTAAATACGGACAGCAAATTCTTCCCACAAGCAGTGAATCGAACAAACCAAAATAAAAATACATGTTGTACGTATCAAGCAATTCATAATTTAATTTTTAATTTGTGTAGAATGTTGTTTTGATATATGTACATAAGTTGCTGGTCAGTAAGATTCTAATAGCTTTTAAACTTTATCGAAGTATAAAATTATTTTTGTCCAAAGTTAAAAATCAGTAAAAAAAAATTATTATATTTCTATTTCCCGTACATTTAGACATTATTTTACTGATTTGTATAAAATGTTCGAATAACAGGATGCTGAAAAAAAGGAACCTGTTTTTAATTATGTATATCTGATACAGTATCTAGTCATATAACGACGAAAGAGAACAAACACCAACTTCTACAATCCTAACTAGAGGGAAACGAGAAAGCAAATGGGAATTCATGTTTTGAGTAATCTTTTGTAAAATTCTTAACCGGAATAAGAATTATTTCAACATGTTACCCTCATCCACTAAACTAAACTAAACTCAATCCACTAAACAAGGTCGGGTTTAAAAAGGAGTTGTGGTTTAAAAAATTACAAATTTATTGTAGACCTACGTATTCCATAATACATGAAATTATTGTCAAAGATAAGCGAAAATATCATTGCAGAGCTTTCTGCATGGTTGGAGGTTAATCATTAATATCTTTCTATTAATACATTGTCATTAATATTCTTTTTTATGATATTCTTAACATTTGCAAAAGTTTTTATCAACAAAAAAGCAATAAAATTACCCACAATAATCCTACTCATATTAGTAGTACTTGGGTGATTCTACCGAAAGCGGGATTTTCCTGTAACTAAACAATTTTGTGAAGTATGAAGATGTAAATACTCAACTCTTCTCTATTATATTATGTTGCAGTAGTTACTATTTCGATTCATGCAGAATAAAATATATATATAATATTTTTTTAAAGTTATGGACTACTTTACACACTGAAATTCACGACCGTCATGCGTAACCAGCCATCCATCTACAACATCAGGTAGTAGTTTTTTTTACAGTAAAATTTAAAAATAAAAATAAGCGAAGCATTTTATGTTATGCGCAACAATACTGCTTGAAATATACGACTGGGAGTAAGTTTTAAACAAAGTAACTTTTCCGAAATTTCGTGTGCCATGGCTGTAACTGACTCACCTCACGACCGTCACAAGCTGGTTTTTTTGTTAACTTTTAACTACTAGAATGCCGAAGGAACACTTGCATGATGCAAACCATGTTTATACAGTTGTGTTGTGCTTGTTTGTTAGTGCGATCGTACGTTATAGAAAAAAAAACTTTTATTTTCATTACAATTTCCTTTCAAAGGTACGCACAAACAGTTTTTTACATAATTTCCTCTCGACCGTCACGCTTAAAAAAGTTATAAGTAATTTAAAAACCAAACATTTAAGTCAAGTTAATATATTTACAATTAGAATAACATCAAAAAATAAGAAACCGGTTTTAGTTTAAGGTGCTGTAAATTAAACAGAAACGATTCAGCAGTAAATTCTCACGACCGTCACACTCACGACCGTCACTTCTTCCTCAAACACAAAATGTGACGGTCGCGAGGAGACTGTGACGGTCTTGAGAATTACTTTACATTTTGGTTACTTTCTTATGCAGTATGTTTATAATATAATTTCTTTAGATATATTTTTGTAATTTTTGGTAATATAAACAATTTTAAGCGTTTCGAATAAAAATTTTAAATCTAAAGTGTGTTTAAACCTAAACCTGAACAAAAAACACTATACATCTGAAAACAATACTGCTACTAGACTTTTAAACTATAAACTGTCTATATGACCTATACAATTATACTATTTAACATTCCTAGTAAAATAAACCTAGGTTTTTCCAGATTGAATGAAAAGGCTTAGGCTAATTGTTTTCAATATCACACCAATATCGAGGCCATTAGTGACAACGAGGTTTTAATACTGTGTCAGTGGGTTTTATTTTATTTTTTAATACTGGATTATTATTTTGTAAACCATATTAAAAAAATTCCAGATGTTGAGTGCGAATCCAATTTGGGATCCAAATTTGGATCCAATTTGGGACTTAGCTAAGTAGACCAGCACGTTAGCCACTGCGCTAAACCGATAGTTTTTTTTATTTTTAAAATGGCTGATTTATTAATTAATTAATTTTAAATTTAATTATCGATTTTATAAAAAAATAAATTTTTACTTTTAAAATTTTATGTTGTTTGGTTTTAACTCACTACAGCTATCGTTTCAAAAGTATAAAATATGAATGAAAGTATCTAGTAATAAAAAGTTTGAAAAACAACGTTACGGATAAACATTATTATGAACACATCTCCAGAGAAACGCAACGGAAGGCAGCAGCTGAAAGAAAAAGAAAGGACACGAAAGAATAAGAAAGTGATCCGGTTTAGTATGAACAGACGAAAGCAGCAGAAAGTGAACGGAGTAGGAAAAGAAGGGAGGGAAAAATAAAACGTATTAACGATTTAAGCGAAAGAGGAAAAAGAAAACAGTGAGCTAGTGGAGAAAACGGTACCACACGCATACACAAAAATTACGGAAACAAAAAATTTGGAGACATTTTTAGATTCACCTCCATCTTACCAGATACGCCTGTTGACGTAAATTTACAACAAAATTATAATTTAATCAATCAAGTGGAAAGAGTCGCACGACAAGATAATATGGAAAGAAAAAGAAAAAAGGAACTGCGAAAAGATCGGGAGAAGTACAAAAAGAAAATAAAGAACTTGATGACAAACTTGAAAATGCCACAAAGAAGGCAAACAAGAACAAAAACATCACCGATTAGCAAATGAGTGAAGGAAATCGAAAGACCCGTCTCCGAATA
Organism: Catonia carolina; assembly: GCA_035578175.1. Lineage (NCBI taxonomy): Eukaryota > Metazoa > Arthropoda > Insecta > Hemiptera > Achilidae > Catonia > Catonia carolina. The sequence continues at coordinate 86,286,447 of JAQMRL010000008.1, read as the reverse complement.
CAAAAATACAAAAAGTAAATCGAGAAGAGACTGGAAGATAAAAGTTTTGAGGAAAACTGAGGCTGGAAAGTTTACTTTTCCGCTGGCAGAAGACATTTCTTCTGATTACCAGAACAAAATTGTTCAAAGTTTATTCTACCCATCAGAACATAGGGGAATATTTACGTTTTATGATGACGAGGTTTTACAATAACGTGAATTAACGTTTTTAAGTAATGTTGGTTTCATTAATAATTTATAGTTAAGAATAGTTTAAATATATGGTTTGAATTTCTTAAAAGTGGCATTAGGTTCTTGAACCTATTTCTTTTTAAATTTATATTCCACCTAAAAAGTGTTACACAGTTTGAAACTCACAATTGTCACACAAAACTCACAACCATCACAGCCTACTCACAACCGTCACATGCAACTCACGTCTGTCACATTAAAAAAATATGATTGGTGCAATTAAATGGAAAACTATTTTTATTAATATGGTTTCCCTACACGTCTAATGAAAGGTATAATCTTACAATTTTCACAAATTTTTAATGTTAACATCCACTTAAGTGATTTTTTAAAAAAAAAAAGAGATACAAAATTAAGACTCATTACTAAAGTGAAGTTTTCTTTGAACATAAAATTGTTAAATATAACTTAAATAACGTGGGATTATATATATATATGACTTTCATTTAAGCTTATTAATAGAAACTGGCTTCCTGAAAATACAATAATTTAAAAAAATTTTATAAGAAAACTATAAAAAAGTTATGTGACGGTCGTGAGATTTTGAATAATGTGTGACAGAAAAAGTATGAATAATTCAGCTAAAAATGCAAAAAGATGGGCCCCCTTTTATAGATACGTAGTAAATATATGTATAATTCAGACAAAATAGATTTTAACTTTATAAATAAAAGTTTATAAAATTTTATTTCTTCATCAGAAAATCCCGCTTTCGGTAGAATTGCCCACTTATCAAAATAAAACTGAACTTAATAACTGATTAAAATAAGTAATTCGAAGATGTATATATATAAAGTATTCGGTTTTCTTATTTTAATACTGTAACTAACTACCGCTATAGTTCCTTAGCAATTCGGTATACGTTATTCTGCATTAGCAGTAATTGCAAGACAGTTTGACGTACAACCAAAAAATAATATTGCTGTATTTTACAATTCAAATTTTAGTAAAAATACGCTATATCATTTTTAACAGATACAATAAAAAATGTATACAAAAAGAAAGTTAACAAATATCTCACAATACGGTAATGTTATTAGCGTGTTATATTATAACGCAGTGGGTTCAGGTTCGGTTCTTATTCCGGTCAGAAAATTTGACTTCTTGTAACCTGCCATTCAACAATACCGTTTACCTGATAATGACCAATTTGATGATGCGAGATTAGATAAGTTATTGTACTAAAATATGTAATTAGCTGGTAGTCTCTGAAAAACAATTTATTTTTTCATCAGATTTATGTACTAAATTATGAATTTTGCCAGTGATTTTAAAATTCTGCACACCACTGTGTGAAAGAATAATACTTTCAAAAATTATCTTTAAAAACAGTTATTGAAAATTGACACATTATTTAACCAGATCTGGTAACGTTTCTTCTGATCTCGTAAAGTGGTCTTATAGCAAAATACGCAACAAAACATGTTTGTTTGATAAGGTCTGATTTCAATTTAGGATTTCTCCTGTAAATGATGACTTCGCCTTTGTATTCACCGTACGGTAGTTCTGGAATCAATCTGCTTAGTCCTTCATACTTGTCAGAAAACATACAATTCATTTGAAATTTGTCCTAAAAACATATTAATCGTAAATAGTTAACATGTGAATAAATAAAACAAAACAAAACACGATCGAAATAGTAAAAAATAATATAAATTTGAAATTTATATAGTATATAAATAGCAAATTTCCACGTCTACCAAGATGAACTGATCACTATGCGAGTCGGAAGAAACCAACACGGCCAGCTGCTTGGTAATCGAATTTCAAGTAACAGCCACCTGATTTGTACTTAATCCGTCCACGTACCAGACAACCAATGAATAAGAGGTTATTTTACAATTTAAAAACTTTAACTAATTGATCTATGTGACACATTTTCTTTGAAGATTATGAATGGTTTTTTCCCCCATAAAATGATACATAAATATACTTGGAGTCAGCCTAAACGAAATTTGACAAGCATTATAGACTATGTAATACAAGGACAAAACTCTCCACTGAAAATCATGGATGTGAGAGTGCACAGAGGACCTCAATGTGGCTCGGATCATTTTATGGTGAAAGCAAGTGTGCTAGTTAAGTTCAGACCTTCCCAAAAGCAAGAGAAGAAAATCACTAATAATATTGCGCAACAAAACATGGATTTTCCCAAATACAATCTACAGAGTTTGAGACAAGAATCAGTCCAATTCTTGTATAAGTTAAGACTGGCAACTAAAATTCAAAAGTTGATAGAAGGATCAGCGGAAGAAGTGTATGGACAACTTAAAGCCTTCATTCATGAAGCTGCTAGAGAAGCTTTGGGAGAAACTGAAGGAAGTAATCCAAAAAGCAGGGATTGGTGGTCGGAGGAGTTGGAGATTTTGGTCAAGCATAAGAAGCAGGCATATCTTAAGTGGTTGGCAACGGGAGACTATGAGGATAGGAAACAGTATGTCAGGTGGAATAGAGAAACAAAAAGGGAAGTGCAAAAAAGGAAAAATGAGTTCTGGGAGGAGAGATGTGACCAAATCAATCGATGTATGGGTGGTACGAGAGTGGCAGAGGCATGGAAAGCAATAAGAAATCTCAGAAAAGACAACATAAACCAGAATAACATCACACTGATAAAAATGAATGAATGGGAGACCTATTACAAAAAATTACTTGAAGAAGATAGACCTCAGTTTATGACGACTCCATTACAAGAGGAGGAAATAGATAGAGAGGATATGGATATAGAGGAGATCAGTGTGATAGAGCTTAAAAACGCCCTAAAACATATGAAAAATGGGAAAGCTGCTGGACCTGGAAGTATTCCTATAGAGTTGGTGAAGCATGGACCGGACATACTATTAGAAAAATTGGTGGAAGTCTATAACAAATGCCTTTTGAAGGATGAGGATATCCCAAATGATTGGAAAATGGGGTATCTGAGCTCGATGCACAAAAAGGGTGATAAAAAGGTGTGCTCGAACTATAGAGGCATAACAGTAACCAGTGCTATGGGAAGGCTGTATGGTCGAATCCTGAAAACAAGACTAGAGCAGGGCTTTGAGGAAATAGAAGAGCAATGTGGTTTTAGGGCGGGCAGATCGTGCCTGGACAATATCAGCACTCTCCAACAATTGGTAGAGAAACGGTCGGAAAGGAATCTGAGTACGCATTTAATGTTTATTGATTTGGAAAAGGCCTATGATAATGTTCCCATCAATAGGATGTTTGAGGTGTTATCTGAAACAAACATCAACAAAGGCTACATCAGAGCAATAAGAACACTTTATAGGAACTCAGAATGTGTGATTAAATTGAATAATAAAATATCTGCGCCATTCAGGGTTAACAAGGGTTTGAAGCAGGGGTGTTGTTTATCACCAACTCTTTTCAAGATATATATACAAATAGCACTGAGCACCTGGCGCAAGAAATGTAATGGAATGGGGATTGAAATTGGAGATACCTGTTTGTATACACTACTGTTTGCCGATGATCAAGTGCTCATAGCTAACGATGAAGAGGACATTGCTTATATGACAAGGAAACTCCTGGATGAATACTGTGAATGGGGGTTGAATATTAATATTAGCAAAACCGAATACTTGGTTATAGGGGAGGAGTCCAATGATCTTCAAGTCGACAACAAAATTATCAAGAGCACAAAGGAATTCAAGTACTTGGGGACCTACATATCATCAGACGGTTCAACTAGGAAGGATGTTAAAAATAGGATTGTGCAAGGGAGAATAGCAATCCGGAAATTGAACCCGATTTTATGGTCTGCAATAATGCACATGAATACAAAAGTCCAGTTGTACCACACTATTGTGGAGCCAATAACAACTTATGGGGCAGAGTGCTGGCAAATAACATCAAAAATAGACAGCCAGCTTAAAGCAATTGAAATGGACTTTCTGCGCCGTTCATGTAGAGTGTCCAGGTTGGACCATATCCGGAATGACGACATCAGGAAAAGAGCTCATGTAGAAGATACCATTGTGGATAGGATAGAGAGACGACAACTGATATGGTATGGTCATGTGCAGAGAATGGGTGCTGAGAGGTGGCCAAAAAGAATGTTGTCTTATGTCCCAACCAACAGAAGGAAGAAAGGTAGACCAAGGAAAACGTGGAAAAAGGGAATACAGGAAGCCATGAGGGAGAGAGGGATGGATGAGGGTGATTGGGAGGATAGAAGAGAATGGAGATTGAAGTGCGGGAAGCGGCGCCGGCCGTAGGAACCCCGTTAAAAAAAAAAAAAAAAAAAAAAAAAAAAAAAAAACTTTAAGGCCTGACTTGCCAAGTTGGTGCTGTTTGTGGCTCTTCCACTATTGCGTATCGATATTATCCTTTACTGTCGATCTAGCTGTTAATCATCGCTGACGATGTTCCGCCATCACTCCTTTATAAACAACAATTTTCATGTTCAGTTGAATATAAATCTAGAATTAACTACAGTCAAACTCGGTTAAAACGAATTCCACGGGAGCAAGTAAATTCGTTCGTTAAATCCGTTATTCGCAATAACCGTGACGTGAAATATAAGGGGTGCTTACATATTACGTACAAGAAAACAATGGAATTTTTAGATACTAATCATTAAACGCTATATTAATAGAGACCTAATATTTGAACAAAGAAATATGTATATTTATCTAAAATTAATTTTTTTACAAATAAAATATATATTTTTTATTTAAAAATAAATAAAAAATTGCAAAAACTTACATAAGTAGTATGTATGATGGAGTAAAACTCAAGTTATGGCATAAAAAAATTGTCTATTGTTGTTTGAGTTGTTTTTTTGAGTACTTCAATTGTCTAAAACTGTTCCTCAAAACACTCAGTTGCTGGAACGTTTCTTCTGTAGAGTTACCTCTAGATTCCAAAAATCCAGAAAGAAGTTCCAAAGCATCTTCTGCATCTTTCCACGAAGTGGTTTTAATGATAGGTGCGTTGTCATCGGATTCGGAGTCACTGCTTTCTTGAACGATAGTGGAAACATTACTTAAGATTTCATCATCGGTCGGAATCCCTGAAGTCACTACTTCAGTATCTATATCCACAAAATCGTCTACTATTACATCCAAAAATCGGCAATCGCTCTTGACATTTCTTGACTTAAGCCATTGTGATAAAGGTAAGTAGTCCTCAGGATCTTCACTGTCATTTGGAAATGTTGCAAGTCCTGGTTTTTTAAAGCAGTTGCGTATCGTGTTTTCTGTGACATTTTCCCATGCATCGCTGAAAAGACGAATTGCTTCGAGCACGGAAACTTTGGCATCATAAACAGTTTTATCGGAACTGTTAAATTTTTCAATTAAATTTAAGACCAACAGTCGGCGATAGTTACATTTGAAACTTCTAATTACCCCTTGATCCATTGGCTGTAACACAGACGTACAATTTGCAGGCAAGAAAACCATTTTTATGTTTGTTAAATTGTGCAATGTAGGGTGAGCCGGACAGTTATCAATCAAAAGCAAAATATTTTTTCTCTCTTTTCTCAGTGATTCATCCCACTGCCTGATTTCTTTTTCAAAAATACTAGCCGTCATCCACGCCTTTTTATTAGCAACGTAATTAACGGGAAGACATTTCACATTTCTAAAACACCTTGGCTTTTGCGACTTTCCTATTACCAGGAGCTTTCTCTTATCGGTGCCGGTCATATTAGCGCATACTAAAACTGTAAGTCTGTTTTTAACAAACTTACCACCCACACATTTTTCACCTTTAAACTTTAACGTTTTATCAGGCGTTATGTTGTAAAAGACACCTGTTTCATCCGCATTATATATGTTGCTATCACTATAATCCCGCCTTATATCCGGCCACACAGTTTTTAACCAATCGTTGACTACAGTTTGATCAACCGCAGATGCTTCACCACTTATTTTTCCGTACACGATATTGTTCCTGTTTTTAAAGCGATCCAACCATCCATTGTTGCACACAAAGTCCTTGTACCCTAACTGTATGGCAAACTTTTCAGCTTGAACCTTTAATAGTATTCCACTAATTGGTAAACCACGGGACGATTGCATTTTAAACCAAGAAAGAAGAGCTGTGTCAATGTCACTTTTTTCACATTTTTTAATTTTTTTACAATTTGTCTGATTATTTGCGAAGGCTAACAGTATAGTGTCCCGATTTTTCCAAATTGTAGATGTCGTGGATGCTGATAATCCGTATTTTTTTGACACAGATAAATTAGACGATCCATTTTGTAATTCGCGGATCACTTGCACTTTTTCAGAAACTGAAAAATTTTTACGCTTTGACATTTTAAAAACTGAAGTCACAGTACAGCGCTGCAATAATACACCACTTTAACTGAACGATACTACGACACACTACAATGCAATACAGTACAGTGTGCGTATACTGTAGTAAACTCGAGTTTTAAGAAACAAACTGTAGTACGGTACATACAGTATGTATTGAACTAGAGCCGATCAGTGTAAAACTGATTGTTGAGAGTCGGTCAGGTGACACATGTGGGCCTATGCCTATTCATAGCCTATAATGGCTATCTATAAGTGGAGGAACAAAAGGAAAGAACTGAACATACTGTACTAGTGCGATTCTAAGAAGTGAAAGAAAATATTTTTGTGGTCAATAAATTTAGGCGTACAAGTCACAAGGGTCGCTGACCGCCATCCAATTACAGTAAAATTGTGTATGTACATACTGTAGTACTGAACTTAGTACAAAGTGAACAATGGGAAAACCAGGTAGGTACACCCTATTCATACTGCGTACAGTGGTGTCTGTTCTAAGAAAACGGTGAAAGTGTTTGTGTTGTCAATATCGTGGACTACCTGTTACAAAAATCATACGTATCTGATTCCGATATTTCCTATTTCTATCACACTGTTAGGTTCGTTATATCCGTTATACGCATTCGTATTAAACGTGAAAACCAATCATAAGAATTAAGTAAAATCAAATCAAACTATCTGATTTGTTCATTTTAACCGTGAATTCGTTATAACCGTGATCGTTTTAACCAAGTTTGACTGTAATAAATTTAACTGCGTATTACTATATTGACCTTCAGTATTACTTTCTCCCATTTCTTTAACATAATTACGACATATTTTCATCTGTTCAACAGTAAATGTACCAAAAACATCCTTTGAAAACCACAAAGCTCAATCGCACTAAATTTAAATTGAAAACTAACTTTAGACCGTGGCTTATGTGTTTTTATACTGATGTCAATGGATATGAGAAGAATTGCGTTTCACCGACGTGTAAATTGTACTGAAGACTGGTAAATACAAGCGTGTCTTCTGTTATCATTAATTACGAGTACTTTGATACTGTTTAGTACTGGCAAAAAAAAAAACAATTTTTTTAAAACGTTGCTTATGGAACATCTGCGACACATACAAAACCTAAATTTTAAACTGAAGGTTTCTAGGTATTGTGTTTCTGGATATCGCGATGAGTCTCTGGACTTCGCTTCAATATAGCAGATACACTACAAATGGCTTAGTTAAATTATTTTGGATATTTGAAAATAAAGTGGTGAACTTTAGAAAGTTAAGTAACCTAGTAATAAATAAGAGAAACCTATTGTGTACGCACCTGTTTCGTCGTGCAACTAACATTTTGTCCGAAACAATGTTCGAAAGTATCGTAGAAGTATTTATTTACGACATCACACAAATTACCAGAGAAATCTGCTAAACTAGTGTACGTGTGCCCATTTGTTGCCACGGTACTTACCTTGAATCGCACCTAAAAAAAGAATCATTGAATATCAAACAATTTAAATTTATACTCAAAAATTAATACGTCTTAATTAATTCAAATATCATAAATTACCATCTTAACATAAAATGATTAGATTTTTGTATTTCAAAAAAGCTTTGATTAAACTGAGTATTGAATAGCAATTCAATGAGCTCCTTGTCGGTTTCTCTTTTGTGTTCTTTCCCTTCCAAAGAACATATTCTTTTCTCAAAGTTCATGTACATTTAATAAAATACATCTGAACTTGTACCGATAGATGATATAACTGAAATTTTCAAATTGATAACTGATTTTAAAACGGAGATTGCCTACCACTAATTTTATTTTATTATATTCAGGAAATTACTATTTAGAAATGAAATTAATAATTTCCCAATTTGATCAAAAAAATGTGAAGCAGATTTTAACTTGAATTGTAAGGAATTAAAACGAGTGAAAATTTTTATTTGCGTGATATAATTCAGTAAACTGGTTAAAAATTTAATTCACGCCATATACGGACAAGGTGTAAGTTACTCTAAGAACGAAGAAATATGCACTGCCATATGTACTGCAAAAATTTGGAGTAAAGCACTCTCACAACTTTCTCTTGCCAAAGTAAACAATGAAAAACATAACATGTTTAATCATGAGTAAATAATGTAATTTAACAATTATAACCCAATTTAATTATGATAGAACGGCGCAAAATGAAAATCAAGCTCTGTAAAACTTAAAAAATAAACAAAATAAAAAATTGACACTTCACTAAACTCTCTAGAAAAAAATACTTTAAGTACAAGTTGTAGATTGTTTAATATTATATACTTTGATAAATACACTATGTCGGTAAACGCATACTAAAGCCGCATTCTTAAAAAACTCTGTTTTAACAGAATTCGATGAAAAACATAGAGTCACTAATTGGCGCTAAATAAGCGTTGTAGAAAAATAGCTTCAAATTAAATTTGTAAGTTTTTAATTTCCTACAACTTTAATTATATACCTACACTTTTCCCAAAAATGAATTTTGTGGCCTCAATCTTAAATAAAAACATTTTTCTACGAGATCGCAGGTCGCCCAAAATTTTCGCTAGACATGACGCTTATTCTATTGTGTAGAGGATATAAAATTTAGTACATGAGGCCATTTAAAAAAGACGTAGGAGCTGTAGACAATTGCAAAAAGAGAAAAATCACGCGAATAAACTACTACTTTCGGTTGAACGAATTAATGAAAATGTTCGTGTCCCCTTGTGCTACCTAACTTAAGTTTTAAGTTTCAACTTTAAACAGTTTCCGTTTTTGATAAGGTTTGTTCAAAGTCACACATACACACGCGCGCGTAAATTGATCGCTAAAACAAGATTTTATTATATCAAGCTCCCTGAAAAAAGTTTATTATAGATAAATTCGAAAAATCGACATGAAAACAATACTCTCCTTCTATACATATTCTTACCAGGCAAGAAGAAGTAAAAAGCAGAAATCTCACGAAAGACAAGAAGACACAAATCTTTAAACCTCTGAAACCCGGCATATACGCTCTTGAGTTTATCTAGTATCATTCTGATGTTGTAACTATTTTATAAAATCAAAATTTTCTAAAAATATTATTTGCTAAGTTTGTATATGTACGCCCCAAAATACTTACTTCATAATTGGTATCAAGAAAGTGACGTAGTGTAAAGTTAGTTTTCCACATTTTATGGGTCCGATTGAATCTTCTTAACTTTGTTGAGTAGTTCCAGGAATTTTCTCCTAAATCCTGGCATTTATTTACTGCATGATATACAAGGTAATACGGCCCCTGAAATGTAAATTTATATTGATTGGAATTTTTTAACATAGTTTATATCAGAATTAAAATAGTCGTCATACTGCATTGCACTTTTTCACATGTAATTACAACATTAGTATATTGGATTATACGCTGGATAGACAATGCTGTTTTGCCATGGGGCTGAAGGATAGAGTGTAACGTTATTCATTTCTAAGCGCCACTGGTCTTTTTGTTGTCTCGTGTAGAGTAAAAATAATGTCCTGTTGCTTTCGTAAAGGGAAAAAAATTGACGTATCGATTTATGAATATGCGTTGTATACAAGTGAGTATAAAATTATTTAAATCGTACATTACTAATTACTGTGATATTATTTTTACGCATAAAAAATTTAATTTTTTTACAACTTACGTTTATAAACGAAGTAATTTATGATAGTATTGAAATAATCATGAAATTATGAATTATTTAATTTCGTTGTGGTTTACAAAGCTAAATAAATTTTAAAACCACAACGAAATTAAATTAAGATACCAACACTTTTATCAAACTTCCCATAAATAATAAACATTGTAGCGAACAGAATCATTTACAGATATAAAAACTTTAAAAAAAAATTTAAAAAAATCATATAAATACCAAAACTTGAATAGCTTCCATCGTCTGGTGACAACCAATGAAGAAGGAAGTTCAGTGTGTATTTCAATAATAACTTTTAATAAATTTCAAGTATTTGATTTATGAGTACGTCAACACTATCAATCTCAAAGTGGGAAACTATTACTACACATTTTTAACTCCAAAATACCTACGAAATTACAAGGTAAGCCTTAATTTCTAAATTGCGAAGGAGAAGACGCATAGTAGATTCTTAGCAGGCGCCATTATATTATACATTTCTTGAAGATAGCGTTCAGCGCGGCAAGGATCGGAACACCTTAATTACACCTTGACCATATTTTTCGGTTAGACATATAACGTAAAATTTAATTATTTATTTAAAACCTCTGACAACGTATTTTGATACTATTAAATTCATTCACAATCAAATTTTCACGTACTCATTATTTAAACAGAGCTTAATTCTTGAACTGATTTTCATTGTTGTAAAATCCTGTAGTTGTTTGCTTGATTTGTTATTTTTGTTTGTTTATTTAATTGTCATGGTCACTAAATGTTAACTATTATTTATTTTATTAAAAATCGTTAAAATTTTAAGTCCCTTGTTCCCTTGGTCCCTCTTTTGAAATCTTCTGACTTCTTGTCGCAGCAGGTAGTCTTCATAAACTCCTTTTCTTTGAACCATAATCTTGTTACCTGATGATTTCATCCTAGTGGACGAGTGTACATCAGTTTTATTAATAAGGAGGAAATGTTTGAAACCAATATCTGAGCTACGATGTACCGTCTCAGCTACAACCTGTCCGGATAGTTTCTTATTTGTGATATGGTGACCACTTATAGACCGAGGCTGTGTGGTTCTTGTTATCCGATTGTACTTGTACTCAAAATCTTTTCTCACATGAGTGAATACATTACCGTATTACAAAACGGTATTATAAAAAATTATATAACCGTACAGATATAATCCTATCAGAAACATGTTCGTAGTTTTTAATTAAAATCTCAAACTTTTTCGCTATAATAGCGCTACAACTTTACTTGTCTTTGGTTTTCTTTGACTTCACTATAAAAAATATAATTCTTTACGTACTTGTTTTCTCGCAGTTTCTTCTTGATTTCGGAAAAAGTGTCACGTATATTCGTTTTCCCTCAAAATACCGGCATTTTATGTGCTTTATTTGCTATTTCCCTAACTTTCCATGTACCGATTATTATCAATTACTTCACAGTCCAGGTTATTGCTTCCTTTTTATAGTCCAGTTGTTTATTGTTTGCCCCTTTCACCGACGCTTTCTTGATTTCTGCCAGTAAATTAAAAATCTGCAGGCTGCGTTACGAGCGCTAAGCAGGTTAATATTGAAAGTAGGGTTTTTAACTCACAGATCCTACCAAGCAGGATATTTTAATTTGAGGCTTCTCCTTAGGCTCTTTAGCTCTCTCTGCCGTTGGAAAAAAACGGTCTCTTCTGTTTTCGAGGCCGTTGACCACCTTCGCCTAATACCCTTAGTACGCGCCCTGATAGAGTGTTTCCATTCGGTCCAGATAAACCCTGGCTAGTTTTTACCACGTTGTTACTCCTCCTCCTCCTTTCTAATCTCTTGCACGATATTTACTGACTGGTTTCCGATACCAAACTAGTTACTGTCTAACCCCTTTCACTCCGCTTTAAACTGGAACCACTGCGCATGTAGAAAGAAAAGTACATAATTATCTCACCACTCAAGGTTTACTTAGAAATAGGCAAATATAAATTTATATAAAATACTAGTTATAATATTACACATAGTATAATAGTTTTAAGCGTGTTAAAATACTGACACCAAATTCTTCCCACAAGCAGTGAATCGAACAAACCAAAATACAAATGCATGTTGTACGGATCAAGAAATTCATAATTGAATTTTCAATTGTAATAGAATGTAGTTTTGATATAAATATACACAAGTAGCTGGCCAATAAAATTTTCTGTCAGGTTGTAAACTTCATTGACAAATAAAATTATTTTTGTTCTAATGCTAAGCACTTTAGTATTCCAAATAATTATCTTTCTATTTCCCATACATTTAGATATTATTTTACTGATTTTGATAAAAGTGTCCCAACATACAGGATATGCTGAAAAACAGGAACCTGTTTTTAATTATGTTTATCTGACAGAATATCTTAGATATGAACATCGATATATATGCCTGTTTCATTGATTTTGTAAAAGCATTTGACAGGGTCCGACATGAAAAACTAATAGAATTATTGAAAAACAAAAATATAGACAGACGAGATTTGCGAATCATCATCAATCTGTATTGGAATCAAAAGGCCAATATAAAGGTCGAAGAACAAAAGTCCGAGAATATTGATGTAAAGAGAGGAGTAAGACAGGGTTGTGTTTTGTCGCCACTACTGTTCAACATGTATAGTGAAGCCATATTTCAAGAAGCCATAACAGAACTGAGTGATGGAATCTCTGTGGGTGGAAGGATAGTAAATAACATAAGATTCGCTGATGACACCGTTGTGATGGCAGACACCCTGGAATCGCTGCAAGAGTTGGTGAATAGAATTAACGATCATTGCATTGGATATGGACTTAGAATAAATGAGAAAAAGACTAAATTTATGATTGTCTCGAAAGCAGAACATGGAAATGAAACATTAACAATAGAGCAAACCCAAATAGAAAAAGTAGAGACATACAAATATCTGGGAACCTGGGTTGATGGCAAGAATGACCAAAGTAAAGAAATTAAAGTACGAATTGAAACTGCAAGGCAAGCATTCATAAAATTGAAGACAATGCTAACAAACAAAGACCTTCAGTTGCCTCTCAGATTGAGGGCTCTAAGATATTATGTATTTTCTATCGTACTATATGGAATGGAAGCTTGGACATTAAAGAAACAACACATAAAGAAGATAGAATCGTTCGAAATGTGGTGTTACAGGAGAATATTGAAAATTCAGTGGGTCCAAAAGGTTACCAATGTTGAGGTGCTCCGACGTTTAAATAAGGAGTTAGAAGTTATGAAAAGTATAAAAACAGGAAAACTAGAATATTTGGGTCACATAACCAGAGGAGAAAAATATGAGTTGCTGAGAATTATTATGCAGGGAAGGATCCGAGGAAGAAGACGCGTAGGAAGAAGACGCATCTCCTGGCTGCGGAATCTTAGAGAATGGTTCAACTGTAGTTCATTGCAACTATTCAGAGCGGCAGCCAGCAAAGTGACCATAGCCATTATGATATCCAACCTCCGATAGGAGATGGAACTTTAAGAAGAAGAAGACAGAATATCTAATCATTTATAATGATGAATGGGAAGAAACACCAGCTTCTACAATCCTAACTAGAGGGGAACGAGAAACCGGAAGGAGTTCATTTTCAGTAATCTCTTGAGAAATTCGTAAACTGAATAAAAATTATTTTAACATGTTACCTTCATCCTCTAAACTCAAGGTCGGGTTTGAAAAGGAGCTGTCGTTTAAAAAATCATAACTTTGGTGTAGGCCTATGTATACCATAATATAAAATTATTGTTAAAGGTAAGCAAAAATATCATTGTAGAGCTTCCTGTATAGTTGCAGGATTGATCAATAATTTCTTATTATTAATATTATCATTTTTATGATATCCCTGACTGTTGGAAAATTTTTGATCAACAAAGAAACAATGTAATTTAGTTCATAAATTTATATATTTAAAAAAAATTGTTGTTTGATTATTATTTTTTTATATAATTAAACGGATAAAAGGTTTTGTTGGATTATATCTCAGCTCCTAGTAGACTGTTTCCGATCAATTTTTTTTGTAAAGAAATCTTTTCGTGTGCCGTTTCAATTAACTCGATGAAATAAAAAATGAAATTTTTACGGCTTGCCATTGAATTTTAAATCAGCCTGTGTATTGGATACAGGATGTAGATGATTTTATTAGGTCCGTTGTAAAAATATAAATGTCAAAAAATTTTACGGTTTGGAAAGATGTTAATCAAGTTAAAATTACTGTATTACACAAAACAAAGATGAAAAAAAAATTAAAATTACTCAACCAGAACATTTCCTCTTCATTTATACTATAATGATCATTAATCACTCATTATAGCCAATATCAATAAAAAAATCTAAATGTTGACTCCCTATTCAAGGGAAAGTTATAATAGATACGTATAATTAAAACACCTACAAATAGTTCAAAAATAAAGGGGAAATAATTAGAAACGGAGTAATATCGAGGGGTGGGAAAATAGAATTTAAAAACTTTTGATATTGATTAACTAGCTTCAGCCGTCCAATTGTGTAGTGATCAGCCAAACCGGCTCCTATTCCTGATAAAGTCTGACATTTCATCACTTATTGTAATTTCGCCCTTTCATCGTCTGCATTGTAACAATGTACCGAACAGGCAGCAGTAAAACAAAAAAAAATTAAATGACTTGTAATTTTTTTAAGTATTACGATATGAAGTCACAAGAGTAAAGGAAGGTTGGGTGTCTACTTTAATTTCTAATATCTGAAATTTGGGCAAGTGACATGTACGATTTACTCATGTTCAAATAGCCAGTAATGGACAGTCCTCTTTTAAGTTTTCAAGGATGAAAAACCGACTCATTGCCGGACTTAACAGTTATCCCGACTAATAGCGGGCAGAGTGTTCACTAGCGAAAGGATTTTGATTTTCTACTAACTTTTTTAAACGTTTCTCGCTATATTGATTGATTTCTTCTTTTATTAAGGGCAGATTTAGATCGTTGTGAAATATTTTACAACACATTAACCAATCTCAAGCATTTTGATTGAAAACGCTGCAGTATTTTTATATTTTTGATGAAGTAGCTGTAGCCTACCCTATAGCTCTAACTTGTAAGTCCGAATTGGTTTCAGAATTGCTTTTTTTATGCTCAAATTGGAGCATTATAGTCAACAGTCAGTCTTAAGCGGATCTTTTTTTTGTTGCAATTGGTAAGGAACTATAGTCCGATTCACGGAAGAAAACATCTGTCTTTAAATAGCAATATCTTTCGAACCGTTTTATGTAAAAACAATAACGATACATCAAATTAAAGCTTGTTTATTGTTGGTTACAGGATTGTATTTACATATAATACTTTGTAGCCCTATACAATTTTAAGTACGCGTGAAAAAAGTAATAGCACCTTGAACTTTGGTGTACTAGAAAAGTGGTTAAAAACAGCGTACTTTTTATACGTGAATCGTTATATTTAATACACTATTAATTTCCGAAAATGTTAATGTATATGCTGTAACCAACAATAGAAAAAGGTTTTCATTTGATGTATCGTAATTGTTTTTACATACAACGGTTCAAAAGATATTGCTGTTTAAAGACAGGTGTTTTCTTTCGTGAATCGGACTATAAACAGTGCGATAGGATATAAATATTTACACCCCAATGAACTAAAGACTACAGATGAGATCCAGCCAATAACAGCCAAGGTCGGGTGTGATGTTGCCCCTTCGTTAATCACACTCTGTTCCATCGATTTCTAGCTGACATTTTGTTAGGCTGTCATCCCCAGCGGGACCACAGCGTGACAACGCAGGATACGATTGACGAAAGTCAATTGGCTCTGTGCTGTGATCTAGGTTACTATGCTCCGCCTTCATCTGCAATATCTAGTTTGTTAAGCTATAGTCTTGTGTTGAATGTGTAGAGTAGGGAGTCAAGAGATTGTTTCTCATTGGCTGTTGGAAACAACCAATGATACGAGTATAATAATGTGAATAATGACACTATGTACACAATATCAACGTTGGTTGATTTTGTATTGTGTTAAAGAAACCCTTTGTGATCTTTTCCAATATCTTTCAAGAAACATGCGGGTTGCAGGTAAACGCCTTCATAGAAAAGGACACACTAAAAACAGTACACTTGTCATGACACATTACTGCCTGTAATACTATAATGTCGCCGGCCGCATTGGCGTAGTTGGTGACGTGCTCGCCTCTCATCATGCGTTCTTGGGTTCGAATTCCACTCAGGCCCGGCAGATTTTCATACGTTACAAAAAATAATTTCATCCTTCACCGTCTGCATTAGCAGTAATTGCAAAACAGTCGGACGTTAAACCAAAAAAAAAAAACAATAATGTCAGAGCAGGGTCCAATATATCACATGAATGGCGGGCTTACCGGGGAATTCAAGATCTCCGGGAAAATTATGATAATAGAACAGACATTGGTACTTACTGGCTCCACAATTAAACGTAGGTGATACTGATACTTCAAAATAATTAACTTAAATTACCTAAAATTTACAGTTAATATTTTGAAACAAAATGAATGTAACAAGCAGATCCATTTCTTTATTTTTAATCGTATTGGCATTTGAAAAGTTAACAACAATATTTTAACCTTGCTGGTGTTATACAGTAGACTATATTAAAAATCCAGTTGTAAAAGCCGCTAGTCCATATTAGACCTACGTCTAGTATATTAATGACAAGTTTTTCTTAATTAATGACAAGTATTCTGTTCCAATTTTTTTACAAGTGTCCATGACAAATTTTGTCATGGACAACAGTACATTTAATGTACTGTTTTTAGCGTGTCCTGTTTTATTAAGTCATTCAGCTGCAACCCGCATGTTTCTCGTAAAGTGTTCGATAAGGTCCAGATTTTAATTTCACTTCTTATTTTGATTAATACTTGTTTAATTTCATCTTCACACTTAGTTCACTAATTTTATTTTATTTACTGTGGAAATGTCGAAAATCAAAACTAACTGGTACCACACGCAGTTAGGATTTTTGAACGACTTTTTAATAAAAATTTTAATTTATTGCGTTTTATTACAATGGAAAAAGAGATCATATGAGATATAATAAACGTACTTAAAAATATATTACGATGTAAACGAAAAAATATCAGTTCTAAATAATTTATAGCTACAAAATTTTGAATTTATTTAGATAAAAACAATATAATCCGACCAACTTCACCAACGATAACAAATCTATCAAGTGATAAAATGCAAATTAATTATAAAATATGATTAATTTTGTGCAGCTAGTTCAAGAAGAATAACGATACTGTCTCAGAAATGGTCGGCCTGGGTCTGTATAAGACTATACCTCATTTACACATCATCCTCATTTCATTGGGTCATGGCGTTGGTTCTTGTTGTGAATTTAACAGCCTGCAACGTAAACATATTATAGTCCAGTGAACCTGTGTTTTTTAAAGGAAAAAAATAATATATAGCTAATTTTTCCCCTATCGATTACTATAGTTTAGATAAGTGTACTGCCAAATGTCCCCACCCCTACCCCCTTTGCTTTCCCCCCAGCGACCCCCCAAAGTTACAAATTGCAAGGGTTTCGTCAATCGCGTTTATCTCAAAACGTCTCATAACGTCTCCAAGAGCCACGGTGATAGGTCAATAGTTGTTGATGGACAAGACACTGATATTTTTGTTTTATTAATTGGTCTACCACAGTGTGAAAAACTACAACTATTCTTCCACAAACCCTCTGGTACACCATAAACATATAATATGATATCAGGAAAGTTCCTAAAGAGATAGGATAATTGTGATGTTGTTTATGTATGCTATGACTGGATCTGACACTGAGTCTTATTTTTTTTGGAAAAGGCAAACTCAACCCGTACAATATGCTAAGTACTTCTGAGGAGCTATGCGCGAAAGCTTTACTGTTTTATGAAAAGGAAGCTAACAACAATACTCTTAAAAAAAATAGGAGAGAATTTTGTACTGAAACTATTCGGATGTACTAGGTCTAAAAGTTTAAACGAAAGTAGATATTCTTTATACCTCAAAGCAGTTGCAAAACGACATTAAAATCCAAATTTAACAAGGCGTCTCTTCCTCCAACATCTAATGCTGCTGAGCAACACTCATTCTGAACTTACTACCAGTTTCAAAAATGCATTGGAGATAAGAATATGGCTGCTACGGATTGGGGTTGGACTCTAACAAACAACATGTTGTACCCGGTTCACTAAAAAATAACCAGCGGTACCTGAAGAAGTAATCATCTTAGTTTCCTACAACTGAAAAGTGTCATACAAAAGCAAATGCAGCTGCTTTAAGGCATCCCTGAATTGTAGAGAAATGTGTGGGACTTGTGGAGGATTCTGCAGTAACGTCACGGTCGTTGAAGTCGAGGATGCTGAGAAAATTCTCATGGATATTTAAGCCATCATATACGTACATAATCTTTTGGACAATAAATAGCCTTTAGGCCTGATCATATTATTAAACTCAAATTAAAAATGGTTTTGCATAGTTCTTAAATGTAGTCTGAAAAACGGAAACTTTTCATATTACATAAATGTTTGTTCTTACACTTAAAAATATATACTATGACACTTGTGAAAGAAGTTTATTAATTTTAAAAAAGAAATGTCCTAGTGGCACTTAAATTGAGCGAAAAATTATAACTGCAACATAACAACCGACGCCCTCGACCTTCTATCACCGAACGCCGCCACACCTGAGCACTCTACATTGCAGCGGCTGGTTTTGCCATATTACTACAATAAAGTAAGTACTGTTATATATAATTTTATAGATCTTAACATGTTGACTGCTATGTGACCCAAATATGTTTCACAGTTGTCTTTGAAAATGGGCCACGTGCATCAAAAATGAGTCACAGTACATGGACTCATTTTTAAGCCGTGTATTGTGGTTTGGAAAGTTACGGCTTCAGAGTGGCATTGTACACTTAAACTTTTCAAATAGTCGGCCTTTTTCAAATAATAGGATATTGCGTATGTGGGTAGTTTTCGTTATTGTCCTTTACTAGAATGCTGCTATTATTTGTAATTTTATTATTTATTTTGGTTGATTGAAATAGTCTAAAACTTTGTAACTTAACCCAGTTGTTTATTACATTTTTTATTGTGACACAAAAAGGGATCACATGGCTCTGAAATGTATAATCATTCCAGCAGGCCATGTTACCAAAAAATTTATCACAACTTTATTTTACAAAAAAATAACCGTTATTAAATAAATTAAGTAAAATAAGAAGAAAAATAAATAAAATGTGAAAAAAGTACAATGGCCCAGCTGTAAGTGTCACAAAATTTAGCGTGGCAGTCAACGTGTTAAAAAGGACTAAAAGTTTTGTTTGGAACATTTTTGTGTAAAATGTAAGTGTAAATAGTTGTAAACCAAAAAGTAAAATTACGTAATTAAATTTATAATATTTTATCAGCTTTTTTATGAATAACTACCGAACAGTAAAAGATACGATAAAAATAATTACGACATTAATTAATTGTAGAAAATATTATAAGAAAGACAACAAAAAAAAGTTTAATCCAATACCTTGTTTAGTTTTTGAGATAAACGCGATTTACGAAACTCTTGCAATTTGTAACTTTGGGAGGGTCGCTGGGGGGGGAAGCAAAGGGGGTAGGGGTGGGGACTTTTGTCAGTACACTTATCTAAACTATATTAATCGATGGGGGAACAATTAGCTTTATTTTTTTTCCTCTATCAGGTATTTCACGACACAGGTTGACTGGACTATTATAATCTATTTGAAATCAACGTGCGGGTGAAGGTCATGCCACTTCCTCACCTCGCCTACCCCACCAGTCGTCTGAATGATGCAGCGCGGAGTATGTGTGTGCACTTGTGCCTTCGCCTTCATCAGGTTTACATTATTTCACTTCGTGAAGTACCGTACGCTTAAAACATCTGACGAGACCAACACATAAATGTGTTATTTAAATCAACTTAAACTTAAACTCATTCGAGAAGTTTAATAATTACAAACAAAAGGAAAACTGCAATGGAAAAAATCTAAATCCAGTTTTTCTTGTGTTTGTAATTAAAAAAACTTCTCAAATGAGTTTAATTTTCATAGACGTTATTTATATCATTTTTTAGAATAAAATTCTCTACAATTTTCATTAAAATGTTTCGTGTTTTTATTCGCAATTTAACAGAGTTTTTTTACGCTAAACTTTTTTTAATCCTTAATGTGTGTACGTTGCAATCTGTTCAATTTAGAACAATAAGCAACCCAATGACCCAATGAAATGAGAATGATGTGTATGACGTGTAAATGAGGTGTAGTCTTGTGCAGACTCAGGTCGACCGTTCCTGAGAGAGTATGGTTAATTGAACCCCAACCATCAAAGTACACCGGTAACCACTGTCTAGCATTCAAATCCGTATAAAAGTAACTACCTTTACTAGGACTTGAACCAGGAACCTTCATCTCCGAAAATCAGCTGTTAAACAGCTGATTTTGGCGACGACTTTACCTCTAGACCAACCCGGTGGGTTAAAAAGTATATCTAGACCAACGCTAAACTTAAAAAGTATATTTTCTAAGCCTTTTCTTTAATGTATTTACGTAGTTTTCTTAAAAACTAAAAGCGATACAGTTCTGGGACTCATTTTTTTTTAAGTTTCCCAGGTTAAATAAAAACCATAAGAAACCACTAAACATTCTCCTAAATTTACCTTTTAAAAATTTCAGTATTGCTTTATTTCACTCTTTGCCCAGGAATCAAGGCAAAATCTTTCGCCAGGCATAACTCGCCAACGAAGCATTTCCGGACGTATATTTAGACAAACCTTTTGTTACATGTAATAACAATAGTATATACGTGGTGTAATTTGTATTATATTATTGTTATAATTGTTATTAATATTGTTTTATGGTTATTATAGATATTATAGGCCTATGTACGCACTATTACAACGTAATATGGAATAATAGAAAAGTCACTGAAATAGAAACACGGTCATTATACTACGCGTCAGCAATGACTCTGTGATATTTTATGACTTTATGAAGCTTACATGTATTGTTTTAAGTAAACAAACATGTTACAGCACCTTTGTCACCACACACAGGCCTATTTATTTGATTTTTTTATACTCTTTCGACCAGTTCAGATTAAAGTTTTGTATCATACAGATGTGCAGTTTCTTTGGCGGGCTTGTGTAAGTTTAGTTAATTCAATTGTTTAAGCGTGAAAGTTGAGATGGCTGCAAACAGTCCTAATCTTCGCAGACAATTCAAACAAATAATTTATAGGGTATATAATTATTTAAAAGAACTTGTGTGAAATTAATTCTTTGCGAACGGCGCTCAAGATTACATAAAAAGGTAATTGACAGTTTATTTCTCAGTTGTATACAAATTTGTAACAATCCAGTTTCTGTATGCATGCTTTAAAACATAAAAGATAAATAATCATCTTTTTCGTTTAGGTAAAAAGGTTGGCGATGTTTTTATTAAGGTGCAGTTTGTATAAAGAAATATTAGGATAGAACTGTTCCAACGATCCGAAAGTTAAGCTCAAAAATTAGGAAAATATATTGTGTAGAATAAAAAGGTTTCACATATCATAGTAGGCCTAATGTCTTATGTGTATCAGAGTAACCATTAAATTTCTTGTCGTTAATAGACAAAACTTTAGTCCGTAAAGAGAAAAGAAGTAGTTCAATTCAGTAATGTAGGAGTAGTGTAAGGGGTATGAGGAGAAATCTTGCGGAAGGGAAGGGGAAGAAGCGCGTGACCTTCACCCGCACGAAAAAATCAAATGGACTCTAGTGACAATAAAAGTAGAAGAATAATGTTGATAAGCGTTTATTGCCAACCTAAGAAACATTATTTTTATTCCGTTGAAAAATAGTAATAATAAATAACAATTTATTCTGATTTGTTATCAATAAAATTTAAGTTTCTGTATCACGTAATTATTTTTCATTTACTTCATTTCATAAATTTTTTCAGAATTTATGTTTTATGTATTAATTACCACTAGGGTTAGGCGGGTATTATTAGCTCACTAAAGTATTAGTCATATACTAGTAGTAGTTATGGTGTTTTATATATATATATTTTTTTTATATATATCTGTAATATATCTATATTGATAATAGAGTTTCTTTGTTTCTGATATTGCGCTAATATTATGTATTATGTGTTGCATTTGTGTATGAAGAAATAGTTAAATTTAAGGAGGTAGCTAAGAATAAATTTTGTTTTCTTTATTTTCTCTAAAATAATGTAAAGTAAATTTTTAGAGGTTTTTTGCCATATTTTATTAATGCTATTTCATAACTTTGCTGATGTTTGTGTTATCATTTATTAACATTTTAGTTTTGTTATCATAAGTTTTAATTTTTATTTACATTTGTATTCTGTCTGTTTTTTTTTTATTTTGTACTAATGTGTCTTTTAGTGTTACTTCATCCGTTTCTCTTTTGTGTGACTTTTTTATGTAACCAGTAATATATTGGTATTAACCGTTATTTCTTCTTGTTTTATATCAGTGCTATTATTGTTGTATTGTAGTTTTATTTTTGTGCTATGTATTTTTTGTAATTAGAGTAATCCTCCTCCAAGCACGGGCTTTGCTCTTTTGGAGGAATAATATCGGAAATAAATAAATAAAAAAAAGTTTAATCTTCTACGCGGTGAATTGAAAAAAAATATCAAGTATTTAGATTACCTAGTTATTTTACGTTAATTGTAAATTAGCATTATTTTCGACTTGTATTTTTTGTGTTTTTGCCAAATATCGTTAGAAATATTAAAGATACGGTTTTAGGATAAGTTTTATCATTTTCGGGTAAAAACCAATAAACATTTCATTTTACTTCATTTCACCTAGTTAACTGAAACGGCACATGAAGAGATTTTGGTTTTTAAAACAAGTTGACGGAAATCAGTCCTGCAGGAGCTAAGATCGAATTCAACAAAACCTCTCATCCGTTTGAATTTATAGATGATAATCATACAACCTTGATTGTCATATATAAAATGTTCTGAACTCTAAAATAATTAAATGAAACAATTTTTTTTCTTCCGGTGTCTTTCGTTTCGAATGTTGGTGATCTTCTTGGCTATGATGACCTTGTGGACAGCTGCTCTAAAGTGGTCACTATTTGTCTTAGACAACCATGTTCGCAGATTCTTCGACCATGAAATTCTTCTCCTTCCAGTTTCTCGTTTCCCTTTTACTTATCCTTCTAGTATGGATTGTGGAAGCTGGTGTTTGCTCCCATTCATCATTACGTGACTAGATACTCTATCACAAAAACATAATTAAAACCAGGTCCTGTTGTTTTAGCATATCCTGTGTGTTTGGACAGTGTTATCTAAATCAGTAAAATAACATCTGAATACATGGGATATTGAAACATAATTATTTTTTATACTAAAGTACGTAGCATTGTAACAATAATTTATAAGAGAATAAAGTTTACAACCAAAAAGAATTTTATTGCCTTGCAAATAATTGTGTACATTTATATCAAAACAATATTCTATAAAAATTTAATAATAAATTATGAAATGCTTGATTCGTACTACATGTATTTGTATTTTGGTTTGTTCGATTCACTGTTTATGGGAAGAATTTGCTGTCAGTATTTTAATTTTTTAAACTATTATAATGCAAGTAATATTGTAGGTTTTTTTAAATAAATTTTATTCGCCTATTTTTAAGTAGACATTGTTAGGTGAGACATGATTTTTTCTTTTTATATGCGCAATGGTTCTAGTTTGTAGAGGAGTGGAAGGGGTAAAAAAGTAAGTACTTAGGTATCGGAAACCAATCAGTAAATATCGTGTACTACCGCATTGTGAAAATAAAGGCCAGTATTTTTACGATGCAGTGTGGTTTGGTTACTACAGTGTTCTAAATTTAAAAGTTATTATTCTATTATAACTCCACCAACGGTGTTTTTCTTAACTCGTTGAGTCCGCAAGCTGGAATCTCAGATGTGTCGCTAAGCGAGCGCGTCATTTCATTGAAGGAATGCCATGATGCCTCAAGGCGGCAGTTGGTCTTCCTTATTAATTTATTTATTCATCAGCTGAATACAGTACGGTATAAAACGCGATTTTTCAAGATTATAAAATGTATTACACTTACTTTAGTATAGGCTAACGAATAGGACGTAGGAAATTCGGCGCATAGAATTACGAGTTCTCGAAGGAACAGAAATTATTTTTGTGTAAAATTGTAATTTTCCTACTTTTCCTTGATAAAAATAAGTTACTAGGAATTGAGAAAGTTGTAGCATAAATGATATAAAATAATGAAAATGTCCCTGCACTGAAAGGTCTGAATTGTTTACACTTTTAAAATTCGTTCAAAAATTCCCGGCAGTAAGTATTAAAGACGACCTTCACTGTAGTACTTGTAGCATTAGTCTGAATGCCAGTACAATATTCAGACTATTACTGCTCATGTGCAGACGATTTAAGAAAAGCTGTTTCAGCTGGCCCTGGGAAGAAACTTGATTTGCCTCTTTAAGATATAAGTCGACCACAAAGTGTTATTACCACTAGTTTCAAGCCCGGGGACTCATCTCGCAAGAGATGAAGAAAGAGAACTAACAGGATTTACAACCTCGTGACAAAATCCAGGGTCCATCTGGATCATATGGTAGCATCCTGTCAGGGCTCGTATTTAGGGTAGCAGTCGAAGATGTTCAACGGCCCTGAAAGCGGAAGAGGCCGTTTTCACGCCAACGACAGAGGATGAGGACAAGTCTAGAGAGACACCTCAAACTAAACTGTTCTGCATGCTAGGATGCTGTAAAATAAGAAACCCAATACCAAGGTCAACCTGCGCAGCACTCGTAAAGCGACCAGAGGATTTATAAATTATAGGTACGATCCAAGAAAAGCTTGGTAAATGGACGGGGACTAATGTTAAACAACAGGACTACAAAAAGGAAGCAATGACCTTGCAAAATAATTGGTAATCGGTGAAAACGTTAATTGACAACTGAAAAAATAAAATAGTCAGAACTTCAAGTGAGAACGAATTTTCGTTGCATTTCGTACCGAAAACAAGAAGAAACTGCAGGGAAACAAGTACGTAGATAGTATTTAATGTTTTATAGTGTGGTCAAAGAACACAAAATACGAGTAATGTTGTAAACAGTCATGGTTAATGACGATTGACAGATGGATCGACAGTAAGGGATGACTTCGAAACGCAGTGGTGGAAAAGTTCCAAAATGGACTAGCTGGGTAACTCACGTCTTCAAATTTTTTCAAATTTTAGAATAGATAACACTATAGAATTTAAATTAGTAATCAGTACTTGCTTAGTAATGTGTTAGGTTACTTTGCTTTAATTTCTTTTTAATACTATGTTAAAATAACCGGAGGGTACAATTTAAAAAAAATCATACTAAATTTTGTTAAGTGGGTCATACTAAAATCAGTACTTGCTTAGTAATCAGTACTTGATTAGTAATCAGTACTTCCTCGCCTCTTATTCAACCACAAGTTATCTGTCTGGTATGTTAACGGATTAAATACAAATCAGATGGCTGTTACGTGAAATCAGATCACCAAGCGGCTTGCTGTACCGGTTTCTTCCAACTCGCGTAGCGATTAGCTCATGTTTCTAGATTTAACTTTAATCTCATATTAATTTCCAAATTTTATTATTAGAATTTCGTTCGTATTTTTTTTATTTGTTCTTTTGTGAGCCAATTATTTACGATTATTTTTTTAGAATACTATTTTGATTGAATTGTATAATTTCTAACAAGTATGAGCGACTAAGCAGACTGATTCTAAAACTAACATAAGGCGAATATACAACTCAGTTAATCGCTTACACGAGAAATTCTAAAAATATGAGATCGATCATACCAGGCAAACATGTTACTTATCGAATTTTGCAGATAGACCACTTTACTCAGAAGAAATGTTAGCAGATCTGGTTACATATCCTGTCTTAGTCTCGTTCCACACTCATTTTTTTCATACAGCACCATTTAGAATTTAACGCCGCCGACCAATGACTGGAATTTTGCAGTCTATCCATACTTATCCGGTTACCCTTAGGTTTATGATCGTAGAAACCGAGAAGTTGCTACTTTGATACCTGTTTTGGTACGAAACCACCTATTTGGATCAGCACGACGTTCGGTGTACTTACGGCAGCTTGATACCATCTAGACGTAGGCTATATTTCCTGACCTGAATCCTCCTTCAAAGTTGTCCGGTGCTGAGAAAACAGCTTAAATTTTATACCACGCCGTACAAAGCAGGATAAGTAAGAAACGAGCATTACGCATAAAGAAAATATGAGTCATCCTTCCTTGTTATTTGGCATCAACGGAAACGAAACGGTCTATTTGCTAGCAAAAACCAAGCGGTTTTGATGTTCTCACAATCTATCCAGAACGGTATTTTTTATTGTTATATCCTGTCTTCTTTATCTCTAGTATGTGTTTCTTGGAAATAATTAGAATTATTTACTTTCGCAATTAACATTGATTTTTTTTAAATTGTACCCTCCGGTTATTTTAACATAGTATTAAAAAGAAATTAAAGCAAAGTAACCTAACACATTAATTATTATACTATAGACTGAATCCTGAATCCTGGTTGAGAGGGCTAAGAAGCCCTATGATGGCGACATCGTGTTAAGGAACACCTGGTCGCTCGGGGAACAATATAACAGAATAATTGCAACCTCAAGGAATTTAGGGGGAATTTTATAGTTTAAATAGGAAATAGGATTCTGGTTCGTGGGACATTGGAACTGGGACTTGAAAGGAGGTAATTTATTTTTAGAAGTTATTTGTGGAAAATTTAAATTAAGGGACAAGTGGGTTTAAGAGCGGCTCTTTTATTTTATTTTTCAGTGGCCTTTTTTCAGTTTTGTGGGAGGCCTATTATCTTGGTGAGGGGAAGGCATGCATTGTACTGAACGTGGACTAAAGGTATAATTTAAGGTAGGGGTTAGTTTATGATTTCAGGGGAGAGGGAAAGGGTAGAGTTTGGCATAATCACCGGCCTTTTTATCTTCTGAGTGTTTATTAATTTAAAATGGCGGCTCTTTTCACCGTAGTGGAGTGATTATGCATAGGAACATGGGGACAACTACCAACTGGGGGGAGTGAGTCATAAAAGTAGGAGGGGCATGGGCAAATAAGAGGAATACAGGGCAGAATAAAAATGTGGCAACTCTAAATTTTGTTAAGTGGGTCATACTAAAATTTAGATAAAGTCGTGGAATGGTAATGGGATAGAGACTTCAGGTGGGTGTGGGCGTCGGTACAAGTCCTGAATGATCTGGGGTCCGTCAGTTTTCCCAGCGTCGTGTAGCCGTTTCGAGGTATTGTAAATACAGTCCTCCATAGAAGGGAAGAGAAGGTGTTCGTGTATGATGCGATTGGATATAAGATAGTGGAACTGTGTGATGCACCGGAGGACTTTGTTCAGGTATGCTGAAGTACGTCTTTTGTTGGACTTGGAGAGAAAGGGCCACCATACCGGTGACCCGTACAAAAGGATAGGACGTAGGATAGAGGAGTACATCAGAAGTTTCAGTTTTGAGGAGTATGCAGGAGAGAGGAACAAAGGGATGAGTAAAGCGAACAAGGCCCTACCCTTGCTAAGCTTGCTGTCAATGTGCTGTCGAAGTGTCAATCGTTTATCTAGGTCAACCCCTAGATATTTCACGCTGTTCTGCCATGGGAGGAGTTCCCCTTCCAATCGTAGAGGCGGAGGAACATTGCGTTTTAGTGTAAAGTGGATTGCTTCGCATTTTGTGGGGTTAAGTGATAGTCTCCAGACACGACACCAGCTAGTGATGTCTAGAAGCTGAGTTTGAAGTGCGCGGCAATTGAGGCGGAGGCATCTGCCGTGACGGTACAGAATAGCATCATCGGCAAACAGTCCGAATTGGATTGAATCACGGACAGGAAAATCGAAGGTGTACATAAGATAGAGGATGGGCCCAAGGACCGAGCCCTGAGGTACACCCGCGGACGAAGGGGTGAGTGGGGACATGGCCATGTGGAACTGAGGAATAGTGACAGAGACTTGGAATTGTCTTCCAGTAAGATAGGAATGGAGTAATCGGACAGTTGAGGGGGAAAAGAATTGTGCCAGTTTGTAAAGGAGGCCCATATGCCAGACGCGGTCAAATGCAGCCCGAAAATCAAGCAGTACAGCCGTCGTGTCACAGTAAGAATTTCTGGCATCTACAAGTGCCGTGACGATGCGGAGGAGTTGGGTAGTTGTGGAGTGTCCTTGACGAAAACCAAATTGCTCGGGGGGAAGAACAGATTCAACAACAGGTCGCAGGCGCGGGAGAAGAAGCCTTTCGAATAATTTTGACAGGATCGGCAAAAGGGAAATTGGTCTATAACTTTCGGGATCAGTCGGACGTTTGTGGGGTTTCAGAATAGTAATGACTTTGGAAAACTTCCACGAAGAGGGGAAATGTTGCAGCGCCAACACTGCATTGAAAATTGTCAAAAGATGAAGCTTTAGATCTGGCGGGGAATTCAGGATGGCGTACCCAGAGACATTATCAGGACCAGGGGCCTTACGCGGATTAATCGAGGAAATTACAGAGGTGACATCATCCTCCGTGAAGGGCTGTAAGTTACAGGGCGTAGGGTCAGAGAGCGTTGAGTTGACTTCATCATGAATGAGTTCATCCTGGTCATGATGAACGGGCGGAGGGGCAACAAAATGTCGTTCAAAATGCGAAGCGAAAGTGTCAGCAATCGCCTGCGGAGAATATGTCAAACCATTAGGTGTCATCAGAGGATGCGACTTCCTCTGGGTCGACAATAAACGACGTGTAGCCTCCCATGGTCTTCCGTCATCCGCTACTCGATGAAGGTAGTCCTCCCACTTACTACACCGGTGACCATCGAGTAGCAGTTTACACCTAGCAGCGGCACCGTTGAACAGATCCCGATGATGTGGATCTCTGGTGCGCTGCCAGAGCCTTCGAAAGCGACGCCTATCGGCGATTGCTGCTTTGATAGGAGCTGGAAGTGATGACCTAGTGCGAGGCGGGCGTGGGTGCGAGTTCTGGGCAATGGAATCGGAAAGTATCGAAGCGAGGGAATCAAGATGGGACTCAAGCTCAGTTACAGTGGTAATAGTAGGGGGTTCAGGTGGAATTAGGGAGGCAACTGAGTCATAGAAGGAACGCCAGCAGACCTTCAGAGAAGGAGGCGGGACAGGGATCCGAGCAGTCGAGGACGTGAAAGTAAACAGAACTGGATAGTGATCAGAATTCAATTCAGGTAATACATCGATGTCTGGGACGGAGGCAAGATCGAGAGAAATAGCGTAATCAAGGATATCAGGAAGTTGATAGGTGAATGGGGGCACCCTTGTCGGGGTATCAGGAACATGGAGCGCTAACGACAAAGGAGACTGCTCGAGGAAGGACAGGAGTTCAGTACCAGCAATGTTCGTTGTTCGGCAGCCGAGGTCCGTGTGTTTGCTGTTCCAATCGCCAGCTGCAAACACAGGTTGACGTTGGTCGAAGAGCATAGCAAGGGCTGCGGGGTGGAAATGGGCAGCAGATGGGGGGCGGTAAACTGAAAGTAACCAGACGTGAGAAGAGAGGCACCGTAACAGCGACATGTTCAATCGAAGGAATATGGGTCACGTCAAGGAAGTTATGAACATGTCTCTTATGTATCAGAACAGCTACCCCTCCTGCCGGGACCACAGCGCCAGGTCGATCGGCACGATACACAATGTAGGGGGATAGGCGAAAGCGAGTAGTAGGTAAAAATTTAGTTTCCTGTAGAAGAGCAACGTCAATATCGTAATCTGTTAGTACTCGTAGTAGGTCGTTTCGTTGGCGAAGGATGCCATTACCATTCCATGACATAATGCGAAAACGCATTACAAAAGGAGGGAGGTCAGAGATGAGATAAGGATAGTGATAGCTTCAGAGGCGGAGCTAATAGATGTTAGTTGAGGAAGAACATTAGCCACCCAAGCTAGGAACTTAGGGGAGGTTAAGAACTGGACGATCGTAGAAAAATCGAATGCAGTGGTGTCCTTAGGAGGGACTTTTTTAGCCGGGAGTGGCGGAAACTCCCTTTCGGAGAAGACCGGCTTGGATGGCTGTGAGTGGTGGGACCACTCAGAAGTCGGAAACTGGTTCTTGGTGGTGGCCCTGTGCACAGGAGCCTTCTTAATGATTGTTTTGTTATAGCTCCTCTGAGTAGGAGGGGAAGAAGAGGAAGAGGGTTGTGATTGTGTCGTCTGGGACTTGGCGGTAGACGGAGCTGATACTATAGACATTTAATTTTTTTTTTACTATTAGTATTTTTTTTTTTTTGGTTATACTTCTATTTTGCAATAGAAGGATAATAGATGAAGAAGAGTGATGAAACAATGCAGAAATCGAACCCGCAATCCCAGTGAAGTAGCCAGTTGCAATGACTACTACACAGGGCTGGCCGTTATGTAACTATTTTAATTTTCTGAATAATAACATTACTTGGTTATACATTTGTATTTCAGGGACCGTATTACGTTCAAACTCATTCAATAAACAAATGCCAGGATTTAGGAGAAAATTTCTGGAACTACTCAACAAAGTTGAGTAGACTCAATAGGACCCACAAAACATGGAAAACTAATTTAACGCTACAGAGCCTTTTGATAACAATATTGTAGTAAGTATTTTAGGGCTTATATAAACCCAATTAGCAAACAATATTCTAAAAAATCTTGATTTCAAAAGTCGATAACAAATCTGAATGATTAGATGTAACATCGGGTTGTTATCGATCCCCAGTAATACGCCTTTGATATCAAGATTTTTGCTTGATTTTCTTTGGTGAAATTTCTCCGTTCTATAGTATAATAACGGTGGTACAAATTTCTCTATTCGCAAAGTAAATATACCGTGTTCAACCAATTTATTGATAAAATTCATACAAACTTTGGAGCTTCCACGGTAAATAGAAAATATTACTATTTACCGTGGGAAATTCTACTCCTTATTTTGTTTTTAAATTGAAGTTAAAAGGGATGTCATGGTTTTCAGATCTTTAAAGAAATATTTATATCATTTCATATATATATATATATATATATATATATATATATATATTACAGATGTAATGAAACGAAATTAGTCATTGGCAATCTCTGTTTTCAATTCAAAATTTGCCGAAAAATCAGCCATCAATGTAATTTTAAACTGTAGTTACAGTATTTGTAAATGTGCATGAATTAGTGAAACAAAAGATATTTTCGTTAAAGGGTCAGAACACAACATGGTAACCGGGAAGTGTTATTAAATTCGTGTACCACTATAAATACATGGACACATTTTTATTATCAGAGAAGATAATATTTTGTACAACGTTAGCGTTGGAATGGCGGTTGACTATAAAATGTTACTTCCTATTTTTTGGAGAAATCATGCACTTTTATGTACTAACAATGGAATCTACGT
Source organism: Catonia carolina (assembly GCA_035578175.1). NCBI lineage: Eukaryota > Metazoa > Arthropoda > Insecta > Hemiptera > Achilidae > Catonia > Catonia carolina. Next base: position 86,254,864 of record JAQMRL010000008.1, on the reverse strand, counting down.
ACGTTACATACATTTGTTGAAATCTACTTTATTTAATGTTCAGAGGTTTGGACTCCTAAATATAAAGTCCTAAATATAAAAGCAGAATAATAGCTGTGGAAATTCTGAAATAGTTTTCAGTGGATTTCATCAAATTAGTTATGAAAAAAATTATAGAATACGTTAAACAATTTTATTAACTAGTTAGATAATAAAATTAGGTTTAGTTAATTCATTAGACGAGTTGATATTCCGTTGTTATTTTTTTCAAGGTGAGAATCAAGTTTAGTACCATGGCAACAAATGGGCATACTTTCACTAGTTTAGCAGATATCTCTGGAAATTTGTGTTTTATTATAGAGAAATACTATTACGGCATTATTGTACATTGTTTGGGACAAAATGTCACTTGTAAAACAAACCAGGTGCGTACATATTACTTACTAGGTCACATAATATTACTATAAATCTCACAATTTTGGTCTTAAATAATTGACTCTATTTAGTAGCCCTATACAGATTAAGTCATAGTCCACTTACAGCCTGACTGACTCATTACGATCTCCAAAAAAACGAGACCTAGGAACTTTAAATTTTGAAGATGTATTCTATTTGGGTCGCACATATTACCTAAAATATGATCGTGAAATTTTATTTTTTATTTGTGCTTTTTTGTTTTTGCCGGTTCCCGTAAATTTTAATTTTAAAATTTAGGTAAATTTTTATCAGAACCTATCAAAAGTACTAGGCTGAAATTTTTACCAATTATGCACCTTATGTACAAGGTGCATTAACCAGCATTATTATGATTTCTTCAAGTCCCCCAAAAATTAGTACTAATATGAAAAAAACGCAGAAAGAAATTTGTAAAAATTTTATGCTACTCATTACTTTTTTTTAAATTTAATTTTGTTTTTAGTTTTATTTTGTTTCCAACAGATTAAATTGAAAAACCGTCAGTAGCTAGAATAACCCAACAACTACAAATGCTTACAGTTTCATATATATAATTTCATAAAATATAATAAATCCTATGAAAAATGTGTCTAAAATAGCAAATTTAACACTGACGTGATACTAAATACACTCTACCGTCAATTTTTATTTTTGTGCCTTCTGATATTACAAGCGGAACAATGGAAGAATTTCTGAAGTCATGTTAAAAAAATTAAATAATAAAATTAAATCTCTATGTAATGGTAGACAGTGACATAAATAATTTAAATCTGATTCGGTTTCAAGTGAAAATGAATGTTGTCGGTATAAGAGACTGGTTATTAGAGCAGCGTCAGTGATGATTAACTGCTGGAATCGGCAGTAGGGGAATAATATCCATGTGCATTAGTGGAGGATGTTAAAACGCAAAGTTCAGTAACTAGTGATTGGATAGTCATCTTCTATAACATCATCGGTAATCTGGTATACATATGGACGGAATACATACAAATCAGTTGGCTCTTACGTTGAACTCGATAAACAAGCAACTTGTCGCGCCGGTTTTGTCCGATCGCGCAGTGATCACGTCATTTTTCTACACGTAGCAATTCCCTATTTCAATTTTCTATTTTATTATAATTTTTCATTATATTATAATACAAAATTGTTCATGTTTTATTTTATTAGTTCACATGTTAAATATTTACAATTACGTTTTTAGGTACATTATCGAGCGAATTGTTTGATTTCTGATACCTATGAGGAACTAAAGCAAATGAATCCAGAACTACTGTACGGCGAATACAGATCAGAAGTCATCTTTTACAGGAAAAATTCTAAATTGATATCAGATCTTACTAGGCAAACATGTTTCGTTATATATGCTGCAGTTAGACCACTTTACGAGATCAGACGAAATGTTAGCAGATCTGGTTAAATTATATCAAATTACAATTTTTGTTTGTTGAGATAATTTTTCAAGTTATTCCACATTATGGTGGGCAGAATTTTAAAATCACTTCACGAATTCATAATTCATTGAAAAACTTTGAAGAAATTTAAATTTGTCAGTATCACTGCAGACAAAATGAATTAATAAATGTATTACGAAAAGTGCACCATTTAATTATTTCAGTATATTATCTACATGAAATCTCGCATCAACAATTCACTAATTATAGATTAAATATAGATTAAATGGCGGGGTATAAGATGTTAAATTTTCTGGCCGTAATAAGAATCTAACCTGAACTCATTGTGTTACGGACAAACAATTTAATCACATCGTAATAGTGACAGCCATCTGATAATTTTCTTTTTGCAAACGTAATTTGATGTATATGGAGTAATATTACATGTTACTAACATATAATGATTTACTTAATAAAAAAAATATATAAAATCATGAACAAAAATTTGAACAATAAATTTGGTTTCCTTATTGAAAATAAATTTATTTTAAAAATTGTTATATTTTAAAAAATAATTTTTTGTCATTGTTGATAAAATGTGTTTTAACTGTCAGAGAAATCTAAAGAAAATAATATAAAGAAAAGTATTACTTAAACCTAACTAGGGTTCAATAGAATGAGATCTTTCTTATTTGACAATAATATTATGTACAATGGGTAAAGTACACAAAAATTATGAATTTAAAACCACTTTCTCTTTATCAAATCGTATCTTTATTTTAGTGAATAAGAGTAAAATGGTTGAAATAATTTTTATAAGATTTATCAAATAGAATAGTTGAATTTCAATCATCAAAATCTCTTAATCGTTTACAGCACAAATTTTTTGAATTTTTATTTCCAAAAATTTTTATTTTCAAAAGTTTTTTGAATTTGTATTTCCATTTTAACTGACTAAACGTAGTTCATCTAAAATTATAAAATGTATATATTATAAAATTTCTAAATGATATCAGCATTAATCCATTCACCATCGAAAATTAAAAATAAAGTTGTAAAAATTAATAAATCAAACTTCCTGTTAACCAAAATTCCTGTTAAGTGCTTTGTCTGTTCTGATATTTTTATCTGAAGCTGTAAAGTAATTTAAATATATGAAAAAACAAAATTATATTAAATACATTTCATACTACTAAAAGGAATTTGATTTAGCTGCGTCTTATTGAAATTTTAAAATAGTTTACAGTCAGCCGCATTAGCGTAGTTGGAAACGTACTCACCTCTCATCATTGGGTCCTTGGAATCTCATTCAGGCACGGCACATTTTCATAAGTTACAAAAAATCATTTCATCCTTCACTGTTACAGCCCACCGTCGTCGCTAGTGACCACCGTAGTAGATGCGGCGTTATTAAGCAAAGAAAAAAATAGTTTATAGTTTTAACTGATTGTAAATATCTACAATAAATTCGAGGTATTAATTAATGAGACAAATAATGTGAAGAGAATTCGGTTCATTAAATAAAAGAAACTTTTTGAGGGTCAAGCTAGCCAAGGTTTTTATAGAAAAAAGGTTGCAAGCTAGCAACTTTAGCAATACAGTTAATCAGCTGTTCAATCGTAATTTAATAAAATATAACCCTTATTTTATTTATTTATTTAACGTCGCATCAACTGCAAGGTCATTAGCGACGACGTTGGGGTGTAAATGTGCGTAATGAGGATGAAATGATTTTTTTTTTGTAACGTTTGAAAATATGCCGTGCCTGAGTGGGATTCGAATCCAGGACCGCATGATGAGAGGCAAGCACGTTACCAACTACGCCAATGCGGCCGGATTTTAACCCTTTTTATAACCCTTTTTGTTCAATTGAAAATATCAGCTCCTCGTGTACGCAAGAAGAGCAATGTTTGTTGATAAGATTTTAGCTCGTCAAACAAAAAAATAATAACAAAAAATTATAATTCGACGAAATGTGCTCACGAATATTGATCGGTATGGTGTATAATTTTTAAACCGGACTAACGTGTTTGGGAGGGTAGAACAGTTCAATTACGGCACAAAAAATGTTACTAATCTGTTTCACGTACCAAAGGAAGTTCAAAAGCTAGTGTCAACTGGTAAAGTAATCTTGTAACTCTTGCAAGGCCCAATTTTTTGTGACTACACAGAAAAACAACGTATCGTAAACAGTGAATACTATTATAACATGCTTTAATAGTGAGACTCGCGATTAGTTGATAACGTAAGGGCGTTTCTGAACAGGTGTGATTCTCTTGCGTGACATCGTGCACCCTACCTCGCTCTGATAACGAAAGAAACGCTCGAGAGGTGATGTTAGAACGTGTTACGTCATGCTGCGTTCAACTTAGACCTTTCCGTCCAATTCTTATTTGTTTGGCCAGATCAAAGACTATTTATGTGACACGAACCTCGTTGGCAACGATGCAGTACACGAATTGTTCAAACAACATGGTAAAGGGTTCTACGTTGCGGGAATCAGAAAGCTCACAGAACGGAAGAGACAAGAGTCCAAGTTTTTCCGGAGACTATTTGGAAAAGTAATGTAAGATTCCTTATTATGGAATAATAATAGCTTTTCTCTAAATTCATTTGTTATTGAACGTCCATCCTATAAAAAAGATATCGACACCAAAAATTTTTTGAAGATATTTTTCATTAAAAATCTATTGTCTGTAATTACAATAATAATAATAATAATAATAATAATAATAATAATAATAATAATAATAATAATAATAATAATTCAATTCAATTCAATTCATTTTATTTTTCGTTTTCTACAAAGATAATTTCCGTCAGACCTGGGTCTGTCGACAGAAATATACAAAAGTAAATTCACAAAATAAACAATAAAATTAAAAATACAAAAAATTCAATAACACAGATTGTTAACAATAAAATTAAAAGTAGAAGTTACAATAAAAAAAAGCCTGCTTACCTTATAACAATATTAATGAAGTGCAAAAATAATATATATAATACATATAATATCATAGTTTTTAAATATAATTGAGTTATTAAAGAATAGGTAAAAAAAAGAATACAAAATGAAAATAAAATAGCATCAAAATATTACCATGAATTACAAAAACGGTATTAAAAAATGGAGTATAACAAACAGCAAAATAATAATAATTATTATTAATAATAATAATAATAATAACAACAATAACAATAATAACAATAATAATAATAATAACAATAACAATAATAATAATAACAATAATTCAATTCAATTCATTTATTTTCGGTTTTGTTACAAAGATAATTTCCGTCAGACCTGGGTCTGTCGACAGAAATATACAAAAGTAAATCCACAAAACAAACAATAAAATTAAAAATACAAAAATTCAATAACACAGATTGTTAACAATAAAATTAAATGTAGAAGTTACAATAATAATAATAATAATAATAATAATAATAATAATAATAATAATAATAATACCTACTAACAATAATAACAATAACCTACCTACTAACAATAATAATAATAATAATAATAATAATATAAATAATAATAATAATATTAATAATAATTTTGATGGCCTCCACTCACCCCTTACAGCCATCCCAAACTCCATGAAGGTAACTAACAGGGAAGCGGGGACGACCTACATGAGTAGAACAGCAACACCAACAGATAGAAATTCTAGAACGCTGCACTTACCTATCGGGACGTAAAAATATGGGACGTCAAAAGAAAACACTAACTCATATGTCTAAACTCACAAATAAAAATGCGCAGGGATTGGCAATGATACCACACCTGAAGTGTGTAAAGACAACAATGATGAGAAGAAAAGAAACACTAACAAAAGACAAACAACCGAGCTAACAGCCAAGTATAAAAAAACCAATTATCAAAGGAGTCCAATATGACTTAATAACGCTGGTAGGCTACTCAGTTCACCTACCAACTCGTCATATGGCTGTCCCAACTGAATCAATCCATCCAACATTTAACAGTTTTCCTCTTAAACGTTGATATATTCTTGTTGAATATATCAACCCCGCAACCGTCAACAAAATTCATAATGTTTACGCATCTTGCCAGGGGAGATATCCACGTCTTTACCTTGTAATCCAAAAGCCTGGGCCCTCTGGAGTTCGCATATGGCACTCTGTACGCTACATGCGCAATATCGACACTGATAGCTCCATGAATTACCTTGTATGAAAACATGGCATCTGTTATATCCCGCCTCTTATCCAATGTCATTATACCCATTTGGGTACACTCCTCTTCGTACTGATCACCCGCCTCACACATGCCACGCTGGCGCAAGTGATACAGCAACCTCTTCTGCACAGCTTCAATACGCTGGTCGGTGTATCCTCTATCGTAGTTCCAAACAACTGAACAATACTCTAACACCGACCTGACATATGCTTGATAAAGCCGGAGCAAAGTCTCAAGCCGCCGAAAACGACGTCCAACATAAAATACAATTCCTAAGTTTCTCCTTACTCTGGCAACTATTTTATTTACATGCGCTGTGAAGAGCAACTTGCCATCGAAGTGCACTCCCAAGTCACATACGCTTTCAACACGGGATATAGCCATACCGTTAATGTAATAAGTATATTTGACGTTCAAAGTCTTCCTCGAATACGTCATTACATTTGTCTTTTTAAAATTAAGAGGAAGATCATTGACAACAGCCCATTCATGAATACTGTTGACAATCAAAAGATATATTGACTGTTGTTTAAATTTATTTAGATAAAAAAAATATAATCCGACCAACTTCACCAATGATAACATATCTATCAAGTGATAAAATGCAAATTAATTATAAAATATGATTGATTTTGTGCAGCTAGTTCAAGAAGAATAACGATACAGTCTCTGAAATGGTCGGCCTGGGTCTGTATAAGACTATACCCCATTTACACATCATCCTCATCTTATTGGGTCATGGGGCTTCTTGTTGTGAATTTAACAGACTGCAACGTAAACATATTAGTGATAATATAGGTAAAAGAATAGTGTTGGTAAGCGTTTATTGTCAACCTAAGAAACATTTTTTTAATATACCTCCCGGTAGCTCAGTTAAAGTGTTAATTCCGTTGAAAAATAGTAATAAAATGTAACAATTTATTCTGGTTTGTTATCAATAAAATTTAAGTTTTTATATCGCGTAATTATTTTTCACTTACTTAATATACATAATAATACTTAATACATATACGAGTATACATAACACTTTTTTTTCTATTTATGAAATTCACAATCTGTTAGAAACAATCAGTGAATGTGATATCACAAAATTTGAGAAAAATTAACATGGTATACAAACGTGAGTGGAGACACAGTCCAGTGACAGAACTCCGACGTGAATAGACAAGTGTAGCATTAAGTGCAGCATTTAGAACATTGAAATGGATAGTCAATTACAGTAGGCTACTACGTTAGTAGATGAGGTCCCGGCTCCATCGACGTTTCAGACGTCTTATTGGATTGTTTGGGAGAGTCTGCGTAGCCAGGTTTGAGATCAATGGGTTATGGTTGTTCACGAGTTTCTTCCTAAATTTTGTATATAGTTTTAAGAAAACGTCATTTATATAGGGTACGTTTAGGTCTGAGTGTAGCGTTCTATTGGTTACATAATATGGGGCGTTAACTATCCTCCGTAAAAGCTTTGATTGGAAACGCTGAATCTTTGCCAATACCGATGGTTTTGCACAGCAGTAAAGCTGACTGGCTTAGCTCCATATTGGTCGAAGGAAGGAGTTGTAAATGGTTAATTTAGACGTAGTTGGTAACTTGGATTTGCGTGAAAGAAGTCTGTACAACTGTTTGAACCTGTCCTGGAGTGCCTTTCTCGTTTTATTTACGTGTACATTCCATGTGAGCCTCTTATCTAGATATAAACCTAGATAACGGATAGATTCAGAAGTGTGAAGTTGAGTGTCATAAAGAAACAAAGGAGGACAGACACGTTTACGCAGGGTGAATAAAACGTGAGACTTTTTGTAGTGTTGACTTTGATCCGCCATTTAGAGAGCCATGATTCCAGGAGGGAAATATGCTGTTGAAGGACATAAGATACTTGAGCGGGATTATCGGCAGAGTACAAAATTACAGTATCGTCGGCGTACGAAGCAAGAAGTGTAACATAACACTTAAAATATACATAATTTTTTTCAGAATTTATGTTTTATGTATTAATCGCTACTAGGGTTAAGCGGGTATTAGTAGCTCACTAAAATATTAGTTATATACTAGTAGTAGTTATAGTTATACATATAACTGTATTTATAATAGGGTGTTTTGGTTTCTGTTATTGCGCTAATAACGGGTGTTTTATTAAGAACGCAATTCTGATTATAAGAAGAAAGAAGTAATACATCGGTAAATTTTCTGTCCCCCAATCGGTATGTTGGCAACAGTGTACTCAAGGCCATCTAACTAAGACAGTTTACATGTTCCAGTCAAGCATTAGTGTGGTGACAGCAGCAGTTTCGTTATGTTGTGTCAGCAATGGTTTTTCCAAGGAAGAACGCGTGTTTATTGTAGAGACTTACATAGTGAGTAAATCTTACAAATGTGTGCAAGATAAGTTTTAGTTGAAATTTCCCCGTTCTACCGTTCCGAATAAATCCTCAATATTGGGTTTGATAAATAAATTCCGTAGAACTGGGAGTGTACTCGATGAGAAACCACCTCACCAGCCAACAAAGTTAACCGCGGACGTTCTCGAAGATTTGAAAAATCGTTGACTCAATTACCTAAAAAATCGCGTAGAAGATTATCAACGCAAGCTGGACTAACATTAACTACTGTTTTCAGAGCTACGAAAAAGTTACATTTGCATCCTTATCGCGTTGGCGTAACTCATGAACTGAAAGCTACAGACCATCAGAAACGATTAAAATAAATTGTTCTTCCTTGGAAAAAACCATTGCTGACACAATATAACAAAATGACTGCTGTCACCACACTAATGCTTGATTGGAACATTTTAACTTTCTTAGATAGTTAACTCCTTGAGTAAACTGTTGCCAACATACAGATTGGAGGACAGAAAATTTACCAATGTATTACTTCTATCTTCTTATAATCAGGGTTGCGTTCTTAATAAAACACTCGTTATTATGTATTATGTGTTGCGTTTGTGTATGAAGAAATAGTTAAATTAAAGGGAGGTAGTTAAGGGTAAATTTTGTTTTCTTTTTTTTTCTCTAAAATAATGTAAAATAAATTTTTAAAGTTTTTTTGTCATATTTTATTAATGCTATTTCATAACTTTGCTGATGTTTGTGTTATCACTTATTAACATTTTAGTTTTGTTATCATAAGTTTTAATTTTTATTTACAATTTTTGTATTCTGTCTGTTTTTTTAATTTTAATTTTTTTATTTTGTATTAACGTGTTTTTTTAGTGTCATTTCATCCTTTTCTCTTTTGAGTGAGTTATTTTTTTTATGTAACAAGTGATGTATTGGTATTAACTGTTATTTCTTTTTGTTTTTTATTAGTGCTATTATTGTTGTATTGTAGTTTTATTTTGTGCTATGTATATTTTGTAATTAGAGCAATTCTCCTCCAAGCACGTAGTTCTTTTGGAGGAGTAATAAAGAAAATAAATAAATAAAGATTGTATTTAAAATTCTACATGGTGAATTTAAAAAAATAATGTCAAGTGTTAAAAAAACCTAGTTATTTTACGCTAACGTAGCATTATTGTCGACTTGTAATTTTTGTGTTTTTGTCAATTATCGTTAGAAATATTAAAGATACTGTTTTAGAATAAGTTTTATTCTTTTTCGGGTAAAAACCAATGAAAATTTCATTTCACTCTCAATTTACCTTGTTACCGGCACATGAAGGGATTTTGGTTTTTAAAACAAGTAGACCAAAAGCAGTCCTGCAGGAGATTAGATCGAATACAACAAAACCTCTAATCCGTTTGAAATTGTAGATGATAACAACAATGATTGTCATTTACAAAATGTTCTGAACTCTAAAATAAAATAGGTATATAATTATTTTACGTCTTCTTCCGGTGTCATTCGTTTCGAATATTGGTGATCTTCCTGGCTATGATGACCTTGTGGACAGCTACTCTGAAGTGGTCATTTTGTCTTAGACAACCATGTTCTAAGAATCAACCATGAATTCTTCTCCTTCCAGTTTCTCGTTTCCCTTTTACTTATTCCTCTAGTATGGATTGTGGAAGCTGGCTCCCATTCATCATTACGTGACTAGATACTCTATCACAAAAACATAATTAAAACCAGGTCCTGTTATTTTAGCATATCCTGTGTGTTTGGACAGTGTTATCTAAATCAGTAAAATAATATCTGAATATATGGGAAATTGAAACATAATTGTTTTTTATACTAAAGTTCGTAGCATTGTAACAATACTTTATAAGTGAATAAAGTTTACAACCAAACAGAATTTTATTGCCTTGCAAATTGTGTACATTTATATAAAAACAACATTCTATAAAAATTTAATAATAAAATTATGAATTGCTTGATTCGTACAACATGTATTTGTGTTTAAGCAATAAAGAACAAGCCTTAAAACGAGACGGGAAGCAATGCTAGCGCCATTCGAGACGCCAACCGAGAGAGCCACGACGAAAGCACAACCGCACACGATACGACACAATTTACGAGTGGCCAACAAAGGGAAGAAGAAGGAAGAAATAGCAAAGAGGTCCACAAGACAGTGCAAACCCCGGTGCACAATGCCTTAACATAACCGCCCGCCAAATCATTGACAAATGATTTCCAAAACGACGAACAATAACGGGGCCGCCCGCCCTGAACCAACGCAGGGCGCGGAAACGAAGCAACTAAAAGCCAAAACGAACGAGAAGCCTAGCACACAAACAAAAGCCTTGAAAACCCGCCCGCCGTGGAAGTCCCACGGGAGGGAATAAGCGAAGCAGCGAAGAAGAAGCCTGGAGACGAAACGAAGCCTGATGACGAAGCCTGAAGACGAAGCCAGAAGACGAAGCCTGAAGACGAAGTAGCAGAACGGAACATTTTGATGTGGCGTGATGCACGCGCGGGTGCACCCGGCCGACGTCGAACGGACATTTTCCACAGCCTGCGCGGAGGCAAACGGAAGCGGAGTATCTTGATGTGATCACCAGCGAGGGCTGGCAACCAGTAACGACGCAAAAAACAAAAAAAAAACAAAATGAAACGAAGAACGAAGAAAACAGCAGAAGAACGAAGAAAGCAAACGAAGAACGAAAACGAATGGAGATGAAACTGAATCTAATTGTCTGGTAAGACAATCAGTTTCGAGACGGGCCGAACGTAAATGCCCTGTACGGTTTTAATTTCAGCAGTGCGAATAGTGTTGTCTTTGCCGGGAAAAACGTTAGTAATTATGCCCAGTGGCCATAAAGCAGGAGCAGTATTTAAATTTTGCACAATAACTGTGCAACCGATTTTAACGTTGGCACAAGCGCGCGACCATTTGTGGCGCTGTGTTTGGGTATGTAAATAGTTACGAGACCATTGTTTCCAAAACGAGCGAACGAGTGTTTTGAGTTGTTCCCATCTGGATGAAGGTTGCAACTGGTCTGGAGCGGTGCCTTCGGGAGGTTGAAGTAATGAAGTTCCGGTGATGAAATGTCCAGGAGTCAGCATTAATTTTTCTTCGCAGGGATCCGAAGAAAATTGAAACAACGGCCTGCTGTTTAGTACAGCTTCAATACGAGCGAAGAGAGTAATATACTCTTCGAAGAGCAAAGGTTTATCGCCGATGAGTCGATTTAAGCAATGTTTTGCAGATTTGACAGCTGCCTCCCACAAGCCTCCAAAATTAGGTGCGGATGGTGGGTTGAAATGCCAGTTAATTTTCAATAAGGCAAGGTGATCGCCTATCGCAGTAGATGAGGCGCGAATTTGTTGATAGATTTCGGCTAACTTATTTTTAGCGCCGACGAAATTTGTACCATTGTCCGAGTAAATGTGAGAGGGCAAACCTCGACGAGAAACGAAGCGGTCTAAAGCCGCGAGAAAGGCATCTGTTGATAAGTCTGACACGAATTCAAGGTGCACAGCCTTAGTGGACATACAAACAAATATACATAAATAGCCTTTAGAAATTGATGACTTTCGCAATCGATTATTTTTCACAAAGAATGGACCTGCATAGTCAACTCCCGTTGATGAGAATGTTCGGGCAACAGCAACACGAGAAGCAGGCAAATTAGACATAATTGGCTGTGAAGGGCGTCCGCCGTATCTGATGCAGCGAACACATTGGTGAATGCGCTTACGAATTACGGTTCGAGCTGATAAAATCCAAAATTGTTGAAATATGAATGCTTGCGTAGTGCGCGGCCCAGAATGTAATGAAAGCCGATGGAAATAATCACAGACTAGTTCAGTAAGATGACTGTGCTTTGGCAACAGGATAGGATGTTGCGCCGTTTTAGCAATATCTGAGCGACTTAAGCGACCGCCTACAACAAGAATGCCTTGATTATTTACATAAGGCGACAATGAAATGATCGATTTGCACGGCAGCTTGCCATTAGAGATTGCCTGAATGTCACTAGCAAAGTACCGAGACTGAGTGAGTTTAGCGCATAGAATTGCTGAGTTATTAATCTCCTCAGCAGTTAAGAACGGTGTAAAATTAACAGAAGGAGTTTTTAAACGTTTAATGAAACGAGCAACATAAGCTAGTACTCGCAGCATACGAGAATACGAAGAAAATCTGAATAATATTTCGTCGGAGTGCGAATGTTCGTTGGAGACGGCGAGACATATTTTTTCTTGCCGTAGGTCAAGTTTTTCAGCAGCGATTGACGGAACGACAGGTGCAGGCCAGCCAGTAGACTGCGTGCGATAAACAGGCGGACCTTGCCACCAAAGCGGATGATTTAACAAGTCAACAGAATTTGAACCGCGCGATGCGACATCAGCGGGGTTTTGATCGCTAGAAATGTGTGACCAGTGTTCTATGTTGGTCAACTCAAGAATTTTATGCACCCTATTGGCAACGTACATTTTTAAACGGTGTTGCGGCGTTTGTAGCCATGCTAACACAACACTGGCATCAGAAAATAGCCTAACTTCACAACAAGAAATAGAATTTTTAAAACTTGACAACGATTCAAATAAACGCGCTAACAAGAGAGCGGCACACAGTTCAAGCCTTGGAATTGTAACATTTTTTAGCGGCGACACTCGACTTTTAGATTTAAGCAAAAATACACTGACTGAGCTGTTTGTTTGTACGTGAAGGTAAATGCATGCAGCATACCCTTTTTCCGAAGCATCACAGAAGCCTAATAACCGATATTCAGCTTGGTTGATAGAAATTAGCCTAGGTAAACGGAAGCCTTGTAGCACAGATAACTCGGACGTGAATTTGTTCCAAGCATCGTCGAAAAGTGGAGGTAATTGATCGTCCCATTGCAGGTTACTATTCCAGAGTTGTTTTAGAAAGTTTTTTATCCAAAATGTAAGAGGCGTGAGGAAGCCAAGCGGATCAAAGATTTTAGCAAGATATGATAATACTGTTCGTTTAGTAGCCTCTGAATCGAATGGAATAACATGGTAAGAAAAGGAATCGCTCACAGGATCCCATTGAAGGCCGAGAATTTTGATCGCTGAAGTATCGTCGGAAAAACTGATAGGATTTTCAAGATGATCGTTTGGAAATCGCCGTAGTAGTTCTGCATTGTTTGAAGACCATTTGCGCAGTTCGAAGCCTCCTAGAGCGAATAATTCGATTAGTTGAGAAATAAGCAGTTCTGCTTCTTTGTAATTAGAAGCGCCGGTTAGAATATCGTCTACGTAGGTATGCGATTGTATGGCATTTGAAGCCAACGGAAAAGAAACGCCTTCGTCTTGCACTAGCTGAAGCAGAGTGCGCTGAGCTAAATACGCAGAAGGTTTAACGCCATAAGCGACAGCTTCAGTAGTAACAGCCTCTGTAATTTCAGCTTCAGTAGTAAGAGCCTCAGTTGTTACATGCTTAGAAGTTTCAGCCTCAGTAGTCACAATTTCATTATTAACAGAGTAGGTAGCAAGATTCAGAGAAGATTTATAAGGCTTAGTAGTAGGCCTATAAGGATTAGTACTACGCCTAGATAATAGATCAACAGTAGGCCAAGATGGATAAGTAGGATAAGTAGTAGGCCGAGATGGATGAGTAGTAGGCCTAGATGGATAAGTAGTTGGTTTTTTTTTTTTTTTTTTTTTTTTTTTTTTTGGTTTAACGTCCGACTGTTCTGCAATTACTGCTAATGCAGACGGTGAAGGATGAAATGATATTTTGTAACGTATGAAAAAATGCCGTGCCTGAATGGGATTCGAACCCAAGACCGCATGATGAGAGGCGAGCACGTTACCAACTGCGCCAATGCGGCCGGCGCAGTAGTAGTAGTTGGTGAAACTACATTAGGTTTGTTGTCGATTAAACTAGTATTAGTCATATGAGCGATAATTTGAAAATATTTTGTTTCAAAGTCAGTTTGGATGATAGCGATTTGGTTTTCAAAGTCTTCAGAATATGCCTTATTTAGTAGATCAATTAATTTATTTTGGAGTGGTTGGAAATCTGAAAATATTCGTTCAGCCTCAATTTTGAACGCATCATTGGGTGCAGAAATGGATTGCACGTGTGTTAACGTATTTAATGATCTGATTAGTTGGCGACACTTTGTGAAAATTTGCTCAGCATTGTCCATGTTGAAGAGCAAAGGAATAACGACAAAGAATAAGAAAATAACGTGCAAAAAAAAAATCTTTAAACTGTGCAAAAAATCGAATAAACAACGTTGGTGCAATATTAATAATAATAAAAAAACAACAAACGTAAATAAACAGTTAAATTAAATAAACAGCTGGCGTTCCAATGAATGAAAAATCCCGACCAATCAGATTGAGACAGCGGAATTAAAATAAAGCATTGACACACGTTTATGAATAATTTATGACACTTTATAACCATTAAAAGCACTGATTTTATCCGGCCCGGAGGACCAAAAATGTTTAAGCAATAAAGAACAAGCCTTAAAACGAGACGGGAAGCAATGCTAGCGCCATTCGAGACGCCAACCGAGAGAGCCACGACGAAAGCACAACCGCACACGATACGACACAATTTACGAGTGGCCAACAAAGGGAAGAAGAAGGAAGAAATAGCAAAGAGGTCCACAAGACAGTGCAAACCCCGGTGCACAATGCCTTAACAATTTGTATTTTGGTTTGTTCGATTCACTGTTTATGGGAAGAATTTCCTGTCAGTATTTTAATATGTTTAAAACTATTATAATGCAAGTAATATTCTAGGTTTTTTTTAATAAATTTTATTTGCCTATTTCTAAGTAGACATTGTAAGGTGAGACATGATTTCTTATTTTTATATGCGCAATGGTTCTAGTTCGTAGAGGAGTGGAAAGGGTTAAAAAGTAAGTAGATTGGTATCGGAAACGAATCAGTAAAATATGGTGTACTACCGTATTGTGAAAATAATGGCCAGTATTTTTAATGTGCGGTTTTGTTACTACAGTGTTCTAAATTTTAAAAGTTATAAATCTATTATAACTCGACCAACGGTGTTTTTCTTAACTTGTTGAGCCCGCAGGATGAAATCACAGATTTGGCGCTATGCAGACACGCCATTTCGTTAAAAGAATGCCATGATGCCTCACGGCGGTAGTCGGTGTTCCTTATTAGTTCATTTATTTATCAGCTGAATAAAGTACGGTATAAAACGCGATTTTTCAAGAATATAAAATGTAGTACATTTACTTTAGAATAGGCTAACGAACAAGACGTAAGAAATTCGGCGCATAGAATTCGCGAGTTCTCGGAGGAACAGAAATTATGTTTGTGTAAAAATGTAATTTTCTTACTTTTTCTTGGTAAAAAGAAGTCACTACGAATTGTGAAAATTGTAGCATAAAATGATATAAAATAATGAAATTGTCCCTGCACAGAAAGATCTGAATTGTTTTCACTTTTTCAATTCGTTCGAAAATTCCCGTCAGTAAGTATCAAAGACGACCTTCACTGTAGTACTTGTAGCATCAGTCTGAATGCCAGTACAACATTCAGACTATTACTGCTCATGTGCAGACGATTTAAGAAAAGCTGTAGTAACATAGTAAGGTATATGACGCCTTAACGTTTCAGCTGGCCCTGGGAAGAAACTTTATTTGCCTCTTTAAGACATAAGTCGACCACAAAGTGATATTACCGTTAGTTTCAAACCCGGGGTCTCATCTCGCAAGTGATGAAGAAGGAGAACCAAGAGGATTTACAACCTCGTGACAAAATCCAGGGTCCATCTGGATCATATGGTAGCATCCTGTCAGGGCTCGTATTTAGGATATCAGTCGAAGATGTTCAACGGCCCTGAAAGTGGAAGAGGCCATTTTCACGCCAACGACACAGGGTACGCACTAGCATAGAGAGACACTACAAACTAAACTGTTCTGCATGCTAGGATGCTGTAAAATAAGAAACCCAGTACCAAGGTTAACCTGCGCAGCACTCGTAACCCGACCAGAGGGATTTTAAATTAGAGGTACAATCCAAGAAAGGCTTGGTAAATGGACGGGGACTAATGTTAAATAACAGGACTACAAAAAGGAAGCAATTACCTGGATTACGAAATAGTTGATTATCGGTACATGGAACTTTAATTAACAACTGAAAAAAGTTAAATAGTCAGAACTTTAAGTGAGAACGAATTTTCGTTGCATTTCGTTCCGAAAATTTAATTTAATGTAATTTAATTTAATGTTTTCTAGTGTGGTCTTAAGAACACAAAACACAAGTAATGCTATAACACTCAAAACAGTTATGGTTAATGACGATTAATGGATGGATCGACGGTAAGGTATAATATCGAACCACAGTGGTGGAAGCTTCCCAAAAAGGAATCCCTAGCTAGGCAACTCGCGTCTTCAATTTTTTTTCAATTGTAGAATAATAGATAAGAACTGTTTAGAAATGTAGATTAGTAACCAGTATTTGCTTCGTCACCTGTTATTGAAGTATACGTAAGTTATCTGTCTGGTAAGTGGACGGAATAAATACAAATCAGTTGGTTGTTACTTGAAATCAGATCACCAAGCGGCTTCCTGTGCCGGTTCCTTCCAAGTCGAGTGGCGATCAGCTCATGTTGCTAGACGTAGAAATCCGAAAATGTTAAAGTTGCACCCTCTTTTTTGCAGTAGGGTTTATATATTTTTATCTCCGAAACGGTGCATCGTAAAAAAATTGTACAGAATATTTTTTGTACCCCTTTTAATGTACTTCAAAACCATACAGCTATCGTTGCCCTTAACTTGCCGGTTCAGTGAGAAAACTCAAAAAACAAAATTTCGGTTTTTTGGGGTTGTAATTTTCAAATTTTTTTATAACACCATCAAAACGGGTTTCTTTCGCAATTTTTTTTAGAACCACATGATACTTATCCCCGGCATTAAGGGTAATTTTTCAAATTTTAGATCGGGGTCCTACGGAGTTTGCTACCTTTATCTAAATAAATGAAAATTAAAAATTTTTAGAATACAAAAAATCTGTTAACGGCATGTTATTTGGCATTAAAAATTACACAAAAATTTGATAGCCCGAAAATTTTCAATGAGCACCCTCTAGCCTGCGGTAGGGGTTGTCCTTTTTTTCTACGATGCACCGTTTGGTGCATCGTAGATAAAAATTGTATAGAACATTTTTTGTACCCCTTGCAAAGTACTTTAAAACCATATCATTATCGTTGCCCTTAACTTGCCGGTTCGGTGAGAAATTAAAAAAAACAAAATTTCAGCTTTTTGGGATTTGCCGTTTGCATGTTCTTTCTTTACACCTTCAAAATTGGTTATTTCGTCAAATTTTAATTTTTAAACAGTTACACGTACACGAAGCGTTAAGGGTAAATTTCCAAATTTTAAATCGGGGTCTTGCGGGGGTCGCTACCCTTATCCAAAATATATGATATGTTTTATTTTTAGAATGCAAAAAGTCTTTTGACGGCATGTTGTTTGGCGTTAAAAATTACATAAAAATATGATAACCCGAAAAATTTCAATTAGCACCCTCTAGCCTGCGGTAGGGGTTGTATTCCTTTACCTCCTTAACGGTGAATAATAGGGACAAAATGCATGAACCTGTTTTGTGCCCCGCAAAAAAGTACTTGCCCTTAACCCACCGGTCCGCTGAGAAAACTACAAAAACCAAATTTCGGTTTTTAGGGGTTTGCCGTTTTTAGGTTTTCCCTATCTTTACACCTTCAAAACGGTTTTTTAGGCAAAGTTTTATTAGCAAAACGTTACAGGTACTTATAGCATCACGGGTAATATTTTAAATTTTAAAAAAGGGTCCAATGGGGGTTGCTACCCCTATCCAAAAATTATGATATATCTAAATTTTTAGAATACAAAATATATTTTAACGCCATGTTTTTGACGGTAAAAGTTAAATAAAAATTTGGTAACGCGAAAACTTTCAGGTTCCACCCATTTACCTTTAGTAGGGGGTATTATTTTTTCACCTCCTGAAAGGTGCTTTGTAGCAAAAAATTGTATAGAATCTTTTTGTTGCTTCTAAAGTACTTCAAGGCCAAGTAGCTAAAGTTGCCCTTAAACTACCTGTTCGCTGAGAAAACTCAAAACACCAGCATTTCGGCTTTTAGGGCTTGCCGTTTTCATGTTTTTCTTTCTTTACACCTTCACAACGGTTTTTTCGCAAGTTTTTATTGACAAAACGTTACACATACCCATAGAGTCACGGAGAATGTATTAAATTTTAGATCGGGGTCCTACAGTGATTGCTACCCCCAACAAAAATTTAAAAATTTTTGGAATACAGATAATATTGAAACGGCATGTTATTTAGCAAAGAAATAACATAAACATTTGGTAACACGAAAATTTTCAGATCGCAACCCCAGGTCGCATGAGAAAACAAAAAAACTCAAAGTAACATACATTCAAACTTCAACATTCAAAGTTGAAATTTTGAAACTTTAACCATTAACTTTCATATCTTCAAATTTTTAAAATATTGTGATCCACCCAATCCCTTTGGCGGCCGAACTTCACCTTGTGGCAAATGGTTCTGATCCACCGACCCCTCTGAGGCCGAGACACGGAAGCAGCGCGAAGCGCTGCTGGAGTGGCAAGTTTCTTTTTTATACAATAGCTTACTATGAGTATATAAACTCATATTTATTTCCATATATTATTATTTGAATAACGTTCGTGTGTTATTTTATTTGTTGACTTGTTAGCCAGTTATTTAAGAATACGTTTTTAGAATACCATTTTGATTGAATTTTAAAAATTTTGACAAATGTGAAGGACTAAGAAGACTGATTATAAAACTAAGTAAGGCGAATATACAACTTAGGTAATCGTTTACAATAGAATGTCTAAAACGAGATCAGATCACACCAGGCAAACATGTTATTTATCAAATTTTGCAGTTAGACCACTTTACTCTGAAGAAATGTTAGGAGATCTGGTTAAAAATACTGTGACACAGTGTGACACAGTATACTGTCACATATACAGTATACTGTGTGACATGTTTAGTCTCGTGTCACACTTATTTTTCAGAAAGCACCATTTAGAATTTAACGCCACCGTCCACACAACGACTGGAATTTTATAGTCTATCCACACTTATCCAGTCATCCTTAGGTTTATGATCGTAGAAAGCGAGAAGTTGCTACTTCTATACATAGTTCAAATATATACAACTCAATGCTTATTTTTTATGGTAGAACAAAACAAACAAGGCGGAGTTGCTTTCATCGGATTCAACCTGTCATTTGTCATTTGAAAGAAGGAGTTTGTTTCTTTTTACAGACTTTAAGGTACCTAGTATAAAATGAAGTTAAATTTTAACTACTTGAGTTAGTATATCAATAATATCATTTGATGGATTGCATCTGCTCCAAAACTATTTACTTTATTAACATAAAGTTTCATGTTTGAGAGAATATATTAAGCCGACCAAAATGTTACTCTTCTGAATTAATCAAAATCAATATTTATCCTCAACACTGATTTGACACCTGGATTTACCATTTGGTACCTGTTTTGGTACGAAACCACCTGTCTGACTCAGCACGACGTTCGGTGCACAGACGGCAGCTTGTTACAATCTAGACGTAGGCTATATTTCCTGACCTGAAACCTCCTTTGAAGTTGTCCGGTGCCAAAAAAAAAAAAAAAAACAGCTCAAATTTTATACCATGCCGTACAAAGCAGAATAAGTAAGAAACGAGCATTACGCATAAAGAAAATATAAGTCATCTTTTCAGCTGTTGTTATTTGGCATCAACGGAAACGGAACGGTCTATTTGCTCACAAAAACCAAGCGGTTTTGATGTCATCACAATTTATAATGAACTGTATTTTATATTGTTATATCCTGTCTTCTTTATCTCTAGTGTTTGGTTATTGGATGTAATTAGAATTATTTAGTTTCACAATTAATAATGATTTTTTTAAACCGTATCCTCACGTTATTTTAACATAGTATTAAAAAGAAGTTAGAGCAAAGTAATTTATCACATTAATTCAAAAACTTTTAATAAATTTAATTTTTTTTTTGGCTAATACGTCTCTTTTCCAATTGTAGCTAATGCAGGCAATGAGAAGGATAATAGATGAACAAGAATGATGAAAAAATGTGGAAATCGAACCCAAGATCACGGTGAAGTAGCCAGTTGCATTGACCACTACAACAGGGCTGGCCGTAATGTACCTATTTTAATTTTCTGAATAATATCATTACTTGGTTATGTTTTTGCATTTTAGGGACCGTATTACGTTCAAACTCATTCTATTATCAAATGCCAGGATTTAGGAGAAAATTCCTTGAACTACTCAACAAAGTTGAGTAGAGTCAATAGGACCCACAAAACATGGAAAACTAACATAACACTACGTGAGCCTTTTGATAAGAATACTGTAGTAAGTATATTGGGACATATTTATATTATATAACACACTTAACAAATAATATTACAAGAAATCTTGACTTTAAATTTATATTTAAAATCAGAATGCACTACTATAAATACTTGGACACATTTTTATTGTCAGATTTAAAATCAGAGGATAATATATTGTACAACGTTAGCGTTGGAATGGCGGTTGACTATAAAGAGTTACTTCCTGTTTTTTGGAGAAATCACGCATCTTTATGTACTAAGAATGGAATATTTGTTAATTTGTTGAAATCTACTTCATTTATTGTTCAGATGTTTGGACTCTAAATCCTAAATTTAAAAGCAGAATAATAGCTACGGAAATTCTTGAGTAGATCGCAGTCGACTTAGCTCTATCGATTTAATTATGAAAAAATAAAAGAATATGGCAAACAATTTTATTAACTGGTTAGAAATTATTACTTTTAATTATTTCGCTGGAGAAATTTATATTCCGTTATTTTTTTTTTTTTGCTAGGTGCGAGTTAAGTTAAGTACCCTGGCAACAAATTGCCACACTTTCACTAGTTTAGCAGATGTCTCTGGGAATTTGTGTTTTGCAATAGACACATACTTCTACGACATTGTTGTACAGTGTTTTGGACAAAATGTTACTTGTACAACAAACCAGGTGTGTAGATATTACTTACTATATCACATAATATTACTATAAATCTCACAATTTTGGTCTTAAATCATTGACTCTATTTAGTAGCCCTATACAGATTAAGTCATAGTCCACTTACAAGCTGACTCACTCATGACGATCCGCAGAAACACGAGACCTAGGAACTTTAAATTTTGAAGGTGTGTTCTATTTGGGTCGTACAAATTACCTAAAATATGATTGTGAATTTTTCATTTTTAAGGTGAGATGTATGATGGTTTTTACTGAAAATTTTCGATAATTATTTATATTTTTCAATAGTTTAGACCTAGATCTACCAAAAAAACATTTAATTACATCAAAAAATTACTTTACTGAAAAATAAAATTTTGCAGGTTTAACCAGAAAAATTATAATGTCACCAAGAACGAATATTTTTCATAATTTTATAATATCTACTGTCGTTTTGGAGCAAAGCGAATTTTAGGTTTTTAATGTATCTGCATTACTTTTTTTAATAATCTCAGCTGTTGGTTCAGCTTTCTAACCAACAGTTGATGGGAAATTTACGCGTTTGTACTCATTTTACTTTTTATTTGTGCCTTTTTGTTTCTTGTCGGTTCTTGTAAATTTTTATTTTAAAATTTAGGTACATTTTTATCAGAACTTATAAAAGTACTAGGCTGAAATTTTCACCATCCATACAACTTTTAAATGAACATATGCCGGCATTTTTATGATTTCCATAGATGCGCTAAAAATTAGTATTATAAGAAAAACCGTAGAAAGAAAATTGTAAAAATCTTATGTTGCTCATTATTTTGTTTTTAATTTTCTGCTACAAAAGATTAAATTGAAAAAGCGGCATTAGCTAGAGTAACCCAAACACTACAAATGCTTACAGTTTCATGTTATTTCATAAAATATAATCAATGCTATGAAAAATACATCTAAAAGAGCAAATTTAGCACTGATGTGATACTAAGTACACTACCGTTAATTTTTTTTTTTTTGGTGGCTTCTCATATTACAAGATAGCAGTCATAACATCGCCCTCCATTCTCACCATTGAAACAGCTGCTTTCTTTATTAGTTCTACGTTAATACTTTAAGCAAAGATACCAGTCTGTCACCGACCGAATGCGGAACAGTGGAAGAATTTCTGAAGTCATGTTGAAAAAAAATTCAATAATAAAATTAAACCTCTATGTAATGTAAACAGTGACATAGGTAATTTAAGTCCAGATTCGGTTTCAAGTGAAAATGAATGTTATCGGTATAAGAGACTGGTTATGGAGCAGCGTCCGTAATGATTAACTGGTGGATCAGCAGTAGGGGAATAATAACCATGTGCATAAGTGGAGGATTAAAACACAAATTTAAGTAATTAGTGATTGGATCGTTATCTTCTATACCATTATCCGTAATCTGGTATACGTACGGACGGAGTACATACAAATCAGTTGGCTCTTATTCTGAACTCGATCAACAAGAAACTTGTCGCGCCGGTTTTGTCCGAGTCGCGTAGTGATCACTTCATTTTTTTAAACGTAGCAATTCCGTATTTTTATTTTTTATTTTGCTATTACATTATTATTATTATTATTATTTATTATATTATAATACAATAGTGTTCATTTTTTATTTTATTACTTCACATGTTAATTATTTACAATTACGTTTTTAGGTACATTATCGAGTGAATTGTGTGTTTTCTGATACCAGAACTACCACTCCAGAACTCCAGAAGGTAGTTCTGGAGTCTACTGACTCCAGAACTACCGTACGGCGAATAAAATCAGAAGTCATCTTTTACAGGAAAAATTCTTCTTCTTCTTCTTCTTTCAAACAGGGATTAGGCTATGGCCTGTTCCGACTCACATTCAGCTTATATTAATAATTTTAGAAAACATCTATATTAAATATGTAATTCATATTTTATCAATGATAAATTTAAGTCTATCTTATAAAATTTGTTTTTTTTCCTTATGGTACAATCATTGCCACCTTTTCCGTGGTCTGCCTATACCTCTTTTGCCTACCGGTTGATACTTGTAAATTTTCAGTGGAAGCCTATCGGCTGACATTCGTTCAACATGTTCTTTCCACTGTTGGCGATACGATGCAACTCTCTCATTCAAGCAGAAGATGTTCAGCTCCCTCCTTATTTCCTCATTCCTGATGTGATCTCTCCTGTCACAGCCCTTAGTTCTGCGAAGAAATTTCATCTCCGCTGCCTGCACTTTACTCTCAAGTGTTTTTGATGTGACCCAAGATTCACTACCATAGAGGAGTATTGGAGCTGCCATTGTTTTATAAAATTTCATTATTGTGTTTGTGGTAGCTTTTTTCGCCAATGTCCTACTGATACTTCCACAAATCATTTGGAACTTTCCTATTTTCTTCTCCACATCCATTTCATCTTTGTAACTTATGTCACAGCCCAGATATGTGAATTGAGACACTTGCTCCAATACTTTGTTGTCTATCACAATTTTAGATCGTATTGGGTACTTTCCTTTAAAAGCCATGATTTTTGTTTTCTCCTTTGATATTTTGAGATTATATTCTTTACAAATTTCGTGGAGGATATGCACAGATTTTTGGAGGTCATCTTCGTTTTCCTGTATCACACACAAATCATCAGCAAACAACAGTGCATTTAGGTAAACGTCTTTACCAAGATTGATTCCTAAATCTACTCTACATTTCCATTTTCGGAAAATGTGGTCCACATATATATTAAATAAGGTGGGCGATAAACTACACCCTTGTCTAACACCTTGGTTGATCGTGATTTCATCTAGTCGTTTATCACCTGTATTGACTATCATTTGAGTATTGTGATAAAGAGATCGTATTGCGTTTACAAGATGCAAAGGATATCCTCTTTCCATCAGAATTCTCCACATAAGACTTCTATTCACTCTATCAAAAGCTTTTTCAAAATCAATAAAAGCCATATGCGTTTCGAGGTTGAATTCTCTTCTTTTCTCTATCAGTCTTTTAACTGAGAAAATGTTGTCTGTGCATGAACGACCTTTTCTGAACCCACACTGCTCCTCATTTAAAACTGCTTCAGCGATACTTTTCACTCTAGAATTGATTATTTTTGAGTATATTTTATATCCTGCATTCAAAAGACTGATACCTCTATAATTTTTGCAGTCATTTCGTTTGCCTTTTTTGAAGAGAGAGATTACTTCTGCTTTACTCCACTCTTTCGGAATTTGACATTTCATCCAGCATTCATTTATCAGGTGTAAGACCCTTAATTCTAGCAACAAACCACCGTACTTGAAAAGCTCACCAGTAATTCCATCCAAACCTGCAGCTTTTCTGTTTTTAATGCTCTTTAGTGCTTGTTGTAATTCAGCCATTGTTATAAATCCACTGAATTATTCCGGATTTGATTTTGAGACACATTTACATTTTCATTATCAGAATACCAGAGATCTTTGTAATGCCGTATCCAGTCATCATCCGAAATCATATTTAATGCAGCATTGTCTTTATCACTCCTATTCAAAGACCTCATTATTTTATACGCGCATTGCTGTCGTCCATGAATATCTCTCTCTATAACACTAATAAACTTTTCCCAGGACTCCTGTTGAGCCTTTCTCACAACTTGCTTTGCAATATTCCTTTTTTGCATATAGTATTCTCGAGCTGCTTGCGTTTTCTTCTGCAAAAATACAAGATAGGCCTTTTGCTTTTCTTTTATGGCAGTTTCTATTTGTGGGTTCCAAATTCTCAGACGTCTATTATTCCTTCTCTTCAACCTTTTACCAAGTGCTTCAGTTGCAGCTTTTTGAATACACGACTTTATATTTCTCCATTCTGTCTCTACATCATCTGCAGTTGGAACTAACAAAAGATTCTCCTGCAACCTTCTCTGGTACAAGTCCCGTACACTGTCATCCTGCAGAAGTGAAATCTTGAAGACTTCGGTTCCCTGTTGTTTATTTCTCCTGATAGTTCTCCATTTCTTTAGGATCAGCACCTTACTCATTAGAAGGTAGTGGTCGGTATAAATATCACAACCCCTATAGACTCTTACATCTTGTACTAAACTCTTCATTTTATTATTTACAATGATGTAGTCGATGATGGATTTTGAGCCTCTAGCACTCCAGGTGAACTTATGGATATCTTTCTTTCTATAAAATGTATTCGTTATCTTTAGGTCATTGAAGGAAACAAATTGTCTTAGTTCTTGTCCATTCTGGTTCATCACTGCTTCTCCAAAAGTACCTAGTACACCTGGAATAGGGATGTTTCCGACTCTTGCATTGAAATCTCCAACAATTGCAACGTGATCTGTTTTGCATATATTCTGCACTATTTTCTGAAGATTGTCATAGAAGGTTTCAGTCTCTTCTTTTTTCCCTTCATCTGGAGCATATATTCCGACCACCGTTAGATAACCTCTCTCAATTTTGAGTCTAACAGATACTGTCCTCTCATTTATATAGGTGTAATCTTGAATGGCATCCTTCCATTTGTTATTCACCATTATTGCAACTCCTGCACTTGCTCGTTGATTCTGAGGAACTCCCTTGTAGACCATCCAATAATCATTCAAATCCATTGTTCCCTGCAACTTTCTCTTTGTCTCAGTAATCACTGCTATGTCAACTTTCTGCTTCGCAAGACAATCATTCAGTTCATAAATCTTATTTGATAATCCTCTAACATTCCATGTAGCTAAATTCAAAACATCCATAATCCCAAATCTTTTTTGTTTTGCAATCCTATTTGTTTTATAATCCTTTAAACCGGTCCTATTTCCGAGGCTGTTTGTGAGTTTGCCAGTAGTTGATTTGATCCCCTGGCCGCGGTACGAACGCTGCGCAGGTTAAGTCCAGCGGTGGGGCCGCCACCTTGCTGCGTCTGAACTCACAGGATTTGTGTAGGGTTTTCTCCCCTAGACGAGTTGCTTTCACTACAGCTACGAGCCTTGCCTACCCGTTGATTCTCTCTTCACAGTCATATTTCCTTCGTGCCTGCTACTTCCTGAGACGCTACTGGTGTTAGGCAGCCTTCAGGTTGAGAGAATCTGCTACTGTGAGTAAACTCACAGCCCCCAGCACTGATCTGCTTGTCGACCCAGCTTCCCGCCTGGATTGGTTACCCGACCTTCCACTGGGTTGCTCGACGTAACAGGGGGCACCTCTTGTAGGTTACATGCTGGAGTTGAAGTGTGAGAGGCTAGAGGAAATCTCTTGCATGAAGTCCTTAGATTACGCATCCGATGTTAGGTGCTTACGCATCAACACTTCCATTGCCCAGAGCCATAGCTCCCCCTAGGTTGATTCCAGGAAAAATTCTAAATTGAAATCAGATCTTACTAGGCTAACATGTTTCGTTATATATGCTGCAGTAAGACCACTTTACGAGATCAGACGAAATGTTAGCAGATCTGGTTAAATTATATCAAATTTCAATTTTTGTTTGTTAAAATAATTTTTCAATTTATTCCCATCATGGTGTGCAGAATTTTAAAATCACTTCACGAATTCATGATTCATTGAAAATCTTCGAAGAAATGTAAATTTGTCAGCACCACTGCAGAAAAAATGAATTAATAAATGTATTACGAAAAGTGCACCATTTAATTATTTCAGTATATTATCTACATCAAATCTCGCATCAGCAATTCACTCATTATAGGTTAAACAGCATTATTAAATGGCAGGTTATAAGATGTTAAATTTTCTGGCCGAAATAAGAATTTAACCTGAACTTATTGTGTTACGGACAAACATGCTAATCAAATCGTAATAGTGGCAACCAAAAGATAATTTTTTTTTTGCAAACGTAATTTGATGTATATGGAGAAATATTACATGTTACTAACATGGAATGATTTACCTTAAAACAAATTATAAAAACATGAACATAAATTAACATTTGGTTTCGTTACTCGAAAATAAATTTATTTTAAAAACTGTTGTAGGTTTAAAAATTGTTTTCTGTCATTATTGATAAGATGTGTTTTAACTCTCAGAGAAATCTAAAGAAAATAATACATAAAGAAAAGTAATACTTAAACCAAACTAGGGTTCTAGAATGAGATTTGTTTCTTCTTTGACAATAATATTATGTACTTTGTCTAAAGTACACAAAAGTTATGATTTTTAAAACCAGTTTCTCTTTATCAAATCCTACCTTAATTTTAGTGGATAAATTAAAAAATGTTGAATTAATTTTTATAAGATTCATCAAATAGAATAGTTGAATTTCAATCAACAAAATCTTTTGAATAATTTACAGCACAAATAACTCTTTGAATTTTCACTATTTCCATTTTAACTGATTGAACGTAGTTCAACTAAAATTATAAAATGTATATGTTATAAAATCTCTAAATGATAACACTATTAATCATCGAAAATTAAAAGAAAGTTGTAAAATTCAGTAATTAAAACTTCCTGTTATCCAACGTGCTTTGCCTGTTCCGATATTTTTATCTGAAGCTGTAAGTAATTTAAATATATGGAAAACATAATTAGGCCTATATTAAATACATTTTTCTTACTACTAAAAGGAATTTGATTTAGCTGCGTCTTATTGAAATTTTAAAATAGTTTATAGCCGGCCGCATTGGCGTAGTTGTAAACGTACTCACCTCTAGTTATTGGGTGCTTGGAATCTCACTCAAGCACGGCATATTTTCATACGTTACAAAAAATCATTTTATCCTTCACAGTTACAACACAACGTCGTCGCTAATGAACGCTGTAGTTGATTCGACGTTATTAAACAAAGAAAACAAATAGTTTATAGTTTTAACTGATTGTAAATATTTACAAAAAATTCGAGGTATTGGCAATAATTAATTGATTTTTTTTATTTTTATGTTTTTTTAATTTCTAATGTGTGTACGTTGCAATCTGCTCAATTTAGAACAATAAGCAACCCCATGACCCAATGAGATGAAGATGATGTGTATGACGTGTAAATGAGGTGTAGTCTTGTACAGACCCAGGCCGACT
The DNA here is from genome assembly GCA_035578175.1 of Catonia carolina. NCBI lineage: Eukaryota > Metazoa > Arthropoda > Insecta > Hemiptera > Achilidae > Catonia > Catonia carolina. The sequence continues at coordinate 86,226,463 of JAQMRL010000008.1, read as the reverse complement.
ATACCTGAGAGAGTATGGTTAATTGAACCCCAACCATCAAAGTACATCGGTAACCACTGTTTAGTTTTAAAATTTGTATAAAGTAACTACCTTTACTAGGATTTGAACCAGGAACCTTCGTTTTCGAAAATCAGCTGTTAAACAACTGACTTTGGCGACGACTTTACCTCTAGACCAACCCGGTGGGTTTATTAATTAATGAGACAAAAAATGTGAAGAAAATCCGGTTCATTTAATAAAATGAAATTTTTTGAGGGTCAAGTTGTCAACCTCAGCAAACAGTTAATCAGCTGTTCAATCGTAATTCAATAAAAAACATAACCCGTTTTGTTTAATTGAAAATATCAGCTCCGCGTGTACGCCGGAAGAGCAATGTTTGTTGATAAGATTTTAACTCGTCAAACAAAAAAAAATAACTCAAAATTATAGTTCGACGAAATGTGCTCACGAATATTGAACGGTATAATGTAAAACTTTTAAACTGCACTAACGTGTTTTGGAGGGTAGAACAGTTAAATTACGGCACAAAAAATGTTACTAAACTCTTTTACGTACCAAAACAAGTTAAAAAACTGGTGTCAACTTGTAAGGTAATCTTGTAAGTCCTGCAAGGCCCAATTTTTTATGACTACCCAGAAAAACAACGTATAGTAAACAGTCTCTCCTACAGTTTCTCCAAAGTAATGTAAAGTAAATTTTTAGAGGTTTTTTTGTCATATTTTATAAATGCTATTTCATAACTTTGCTGATGTTTGGGTTATCATTTATTAAAATTTTACTTTTGTTATCATAGGTTTTAATTTTTATTTGCATTTTGTATTCTGTTTGTTTATTTTATTTTTCATTTTTTTTGTACTAACGTGTTTTGTAGTGTTATTTGATCGTTTTCATTTTTTTGTGACTTTTTTTATGTAATAAGTGATGTATTGGTATTAACTATTATTTCTTCTCGTTTTTTTATCAGTGCTATTATTGTTGTATTGCAGTTTTATTTCTGTGCTATGTATTGTTTGTAATTAGAGTAATCCTCCCCCAAGCACGGGCTTTGCTCTTTTGGAGGAGTAATAAAGGAAATAAATAAATAAAAAATAAATTTAAACTACTACAGGTGAATTTAAAAAAATGATACAAAGTTTTTAGAGTACTTAATTATTTTACGTTAAATGTAAAGTAGCACTATTTTCGACTCGTAATTTTTGTGTTTATGTCAAATATCGTTAGAAATATTAAAGATACTGTTTTAGGATGAGTTTTAATCATTTTCAAGTAAAAAACCAATAAAAATTTAATTTTACCCTCATTTCACGTAGTTAACTGAAACGGCACATGAAGAGATTTTGGTGTTTAAAACAAGTTAACCGAAATCAGTCCTGCAGGAGATAAGGGCGAATTCAACAAAACCTCTTATCCGTTTGAATTTGTAGATGATAAACAACAAAAATTGTCATATAATGGGTGTTTTATTAAGGACGCAACCCTGATTATAAGAATATAGAAGTAAAATATCGGTAAATTTTCTGTCCCCAAATTGGTATGTTGGTAACAGTGTACTCAAGGAGGGAACTACCTAAGAAAGTTAAAATGTTCCAGTCAAGTATTAGTAATGTGACAGCAGTCGTATCGTTATATTGTGTCAGCAATGGTTTTTTCCAAGGAAGAACAGTATTGTAATCGTTTCTGATGGTCTATAGCTTTCAGTTCATGAGTTACGCCAACGTGATAAGGATGCAAATGTAACATTTTCGTAGCTCTGAAACAGTAGTTAATGTTAGCCCAGCTTGCGATTGCAATCTTCGAAGCGATTTTTTAGATGATTGAGTCAAACTATTTCTCGAATCTTCGAGAACTTCCGCGGTTAACTTTGTTGCCTGGCGACGTGGTTTCTCATCGAGTACACTCCCAGTTCTACGGAATTTATTTATCAAACGCAAATTATTGACGATTTATTCGGAACGGCAGAATGGGGAAATTTCAACTGAAAGTTTTCTTGCCCACGTTTGTAAGATTAACTCGCTATGTAAGTCTCTACAATAAACACGCGTTCTTTCTTGGAAAAAACCATTGCTGACACAATATAACGAAACGATTGCTGTCACCAAACTAATACTTGACTGGAAAATTTTAACTGTCTAAAGTAGTTGGTCTTGAGTACACTGTTGCCTACATATCGATTGGGGAACAGAAAATTTACCGATGTATTACTTCTATCTTCGTATAATCCGGTTTGCGTCCTTAATAAAACACCCGTTACAAAATGTTTTGAACTCTAAAATAAATAAATATAATTTTTTTTCTTCTTCTTCCGGTGTCTTTCGTTTCGAGTGTTGGTAATTTTCCTGGCTATGATGACTTCTACGACAGCTGCTGTGAAGTGGCCGATGTTAGTCTTAGAGAACCACGTTCTAAGATTCTGCAATCAAGAAATTCTTCTCCTTCCGGTTTCTGGTTTCCCTTTAATTTGTCCCTCTACTATGGATTGTGCAAGCTGGTATTTTTTCCCATTTACCATTACGTGACTAGATACTATTTCATATGTACATAACTAAAACCAGGTGTTTGGATATTTTTATTCAAATCAGTAAATAAATATCTAAATGTATGGGAAAATGAAACATAATTATTTTTTATACTAAAGCTCGTAGCATTGTAACAATAATTTTATATGAAGAAAGTTTGCCTTGCAAATTGTGTACATTTATATCAGAATAACATTTTATATAAATTTAATATTAAATTATGAATTGCTTGATTCGTCTTGCGTGTATTTCTATTTTGGTTTGTTCGATTCACTGTTTGTGGGAAGAATTTGGTGTCAGTATTTTAATATGCTTAAAACTATTATAATGCAAGTAATATTATAACTAAGTATTTTATAAAAATTTTATTATCCTATTCCTAAGTAGACCTTTTTAGGTGATTATATGATTACTTCTTTCTATATGCGCAGTGGTTCTAGTTCGTAGAGGAGTGGACGGGCGTAAAAAAGTAAATAGATTGGTATTGGAAACCAATCAGTAAAATATCGTGTACTATCGTATTGTGAAAATATTCGTCAGTCTTTTAACGATGCAGTGTGGTTTGGTTATTACAGTGTTCTCAATTTTAAAAGCTATAAATGTATTATAACTCAACCAACGGTGTTTTTCTTAACTCGTTGAGCCCGCAGGCTGAAATCACGGATGTGTCGCCGTGCAGACGCTCCATTTTATTGAAGGAATGCCATGATGCCTTAAGGCGGCAGTTGGTGTTCCTTTACATATATCTTATTTATCAGCTATATATAGTACGGTATAACACGCTGTTGGTTAGTGGTTATAAATTTACATGCATTTACTTTTGTATTACGAACAGGACGTAAGAAATTCAGTGCATGTAAGTCGCGAATTCTCGAAGGAACAGATATTATTTTTGGGTAAAGTTTTTTTTTATTTTTCTTCGTAAAAAAGAAGTCACTAGGAATTGAGAAAATTACAGCATTAATGATATGAAATAATTAAATTCTCCCCGCACTTCTTTCAGACCTTTGTCTGAATTTAAACTTTTAAAATCCGTTTAAAATTTCCCGGCAGTAAGTAATAAAGACTACCATTACTGTAGCACTTATAGCATCAGTCTGGATGCCAGTACAACATTCAGACTTATACTGCTCATGTGCCGGCGATTGAAGAAACGCTGTAGTTTCTACAGAAACGTAGAAAAGTGTATGACGACTTAAAGTTTCGGCTTAAAGTTTCTACAGAAACGTAGAAAAGTGTATGACGACTTAAAGTTTCAGCTGGCCTTGTGAAAAAACTCGATTTGCCTCCTTAAGGTATGAGTTGACCTCAACGTGTTATTATCGCCAGTTTCAAGCCCGAGGCCTCATCTCGCAAGTCATGAACAACCAACAGGATTTACAACCTCGTAACAAAATTCAGGGTCCTTGTGGATCATATGGTAGCATCCTATCAGGGCTCGTATTTAGGGTATTAGTGGATGGTGTTCAACGGCCCTAAAAGCGGAAGAAGCCATTTTCACACCAACGACACAGGGTACGGACAAGCCTAGAAAGACACCTCAAACTAAACTGTCCTGCAACTAGGATGTTGTAAAATAAGAACCCTACTACCAAGGTTAACCTGCGCAGTACTCGTAAAGCAACCAGAGGATTTAAAAATTACAGGTACAATCCACGAAAGCCTCGGTAAATGGACTGGGACTAACGTTAAACAACTGGACTATAAAAAGGTAGCAATGGCCTTGATTGCGAAATTGATAATTGGTCCATGAAACGTTAATTGACTGTTAATTGAGAAAAAAATAGCCAGAGTTTTAAGTGAGAACGAATATACGTGGCATTTATTTCCGAAACCAAGAAGAAACTGCAGGGAAACAAGTACGTAAATATTATTTCATGTTTTATAATGTGTGTCAAAGAACACAAAATACAAGTAAATTTGTATTACTCTAAACAGTCATGGATAATGACGGTTAACAAAATGGATCGACAGGTAGGAATAATATCGAAACACAGTGAAGGTAGAGTCCCAAAAAAGATTAGCTAGGCAACTCGTGTCTTCAATTTTTTTTTGTTGTAGAATAATAGATAAGACTGACTGTATAGAATTGAAAATTTGTAATCAGTACTTGCTTACTCACGTCTTATTCAACTATACGTTATTTTACTGGTATGTGGGCGGAATAAATATAAATTAATTGGTTGTTACTTGAAATCTAATCACAGAGCGGCTTCCTGTGTCGGTTTCTTCCAAGTCGAGTAGCGATTAGTTCATTTAGACGTAGGAAATTCCTTTTTATATAATAGCCTACTACGGGTTATCTTGTATTTATTTTTACATTATATTATTAGAATTTCGTTTGTGTTTTATTTTTTTTATTTATTTTTTATTTGTTTGTTTAAGGTCGCATCAACAATAAAGTCATTAGCGACCACAATTACATAACAATCTTAAATTAACAAAATTTACATAATAAAAGTTGAATTAACGTGTCGTGAGTGAACAAAATTTGAACTAAAAATGACTTGTGTAAACAAAATTTGGATTAAATTACATTGTGTAACTGTAAGTCCGTAAGGTATAAAAGCACATTCTGTATACTCTTGATGTCCGTCAGCATGATTTTCGTATTTTGTGTTTTAGTTTTACTTTTCTCGTAGATTACGTAATCCTGGACATTTTATCAGTAAGTGTATTATCGTCAATGAAGTATCGTTGCAAAAATAACAGGTCGGTGCATCAGTCTTTTGAAGAAGGTATTTGTGTGTGAGACTAGAGTGCCCAATTCGTAGGCGTGTTATAAGTACTTGATTTTGTCTGCTACTTTGTGGTATTAATATGTCATGTGTGTTTTCCCTGAAGTCGTGTAGTTTACTGCGATGTCCTTTCCATTCATCGTTCCACACTCCTTGTGTCGTCTTGAGAACAAATTTTGACAAATCAACATGTGAGACAGCATGATCATGAAACACTTCTTTTATGGCTTGTTTGGCAGCATTGTCTGCCTTCTCGTTTCCTGATATACTAACGTGTGCTGGGGTCCATACAAATTCAATTGTGTTATTAACTTTTGTATTTGACTTTAATACCCTGACTATTTCTTGAATTATCGGTTCTTTAGTATTTAAATTAGAAATGCTTTCTAGAACACTTTTAGAATCGGTAAAAATTACAAATTTGGAATTTCGAGATTGAGATGCAATTTCCAGAGTTTTATAAATAGCGCAGGCTTCACAAAAGAATATAGAAGATACGTTATTAATTTTGTAAAGAATCTCTGAATCAGGAAACACGATTCCACAGCCACAACCTTCAGTTGTAAGTGAACCGTCTGTGTAAACACTCATGTAGTCTTTGAATCTAGGAGTTATTTTTTTAAACAGAGGCCTGAAGACAGCAGAATGGCGGTTTTGTTTTTCAAGAACACTAAGACTTAAATCAGGTATTGAAAGTTTTAGGAGCCATGGTGGTTCATTGGGTTGACAAACTTCAAAAACATTTGGAAGACGTATATTTAACTACTTGAGGTAAATGTCCACGCAATCACCTAAAGCTTTCGGGTGTCTTGCTCTTTTTCTGGTCGATGTTTGGTTTCCTATGGATATTGCACTATATACTGGGTTCATCGGTGTTGTAGATATTGTAACTGCAAATTTGATACATAAGTATTTTCTGCGATATGATAACGGTATGTCATTGCTTTCGGCAATGATACTTTCCACCGGGCTGGTCCTGAACGCACCCAGAGCCATACGCAAACTTGTTGTATGAATAGAGTTTAAAGAATTTTTAACTGATTTTTGTGCAGTAATAAACAATCGAACCATAATCTAATTTGGTTTTAATTAAAGGCCTGTAAGTATTTAAAATTAATCACTCCCCAACTGCATGACGAAAGTAATTTAATTACATTCATTCGTTGTAAACAGTCGGCTTTAAGTTTTTTAATGTGAGAAACCCACGTAAGTTTCTCGTCAAATACCATACCTAGTATTCTAATTTCATTTTTCTGTTTAATTTCATGGTTACCAATAAAAAGCTGCGTATGTTCATCCGATGAGTGTTTTCGGGAGAAAATAATATAATCTGATTTAGTCAGTGAAATATTGAATCCGTTATTCAACGCCCATTTCTGTATATCATCAGCGTTTTCTGTAAACAGTGCTGAGTTGTTTGGACGATTTTGCCTCTAATAGTAACAGTCACATCATCTGCAAATATGTAGCATTTTACTGGCGGTGATATTAATTTAGTTATATCATTTATAGCAACAAGAAATAAAGTTACACTCAAAACGGATCCTTGAGGAACACCGTTTACAACAAATTTTCTTGACAGACTTCCATTTGCCTTGACCATTATGACCCTGTTTTGTAAAAAATTTGAAATGAAGTTTAGGATCGGTCCATTAACACCAATTTCACTTAATATCTTTACAATTCTGTACTTCCAAACCATACCGTATGCATTCTCCATATCCAATGCAACTGCAATTAGGTGTTCACCAGATTCAAAAGCATTACATATGTCGGTTTGTAGATTAACAAGATGATCTAAAGTAGATCTATTTTTTCTGAATCCACTTTGAAATTTAGACAGAAAGCTAATGTTGTCTAAGTACCAAACGAGCCGATTATTCAATATCCTTTCTAGAAGTTTACATAGTGTGGAAGTTAATGCAATCGGTCGATAACTCTCTGCTTTACTATGATCTTTATTTGGTTTAGGAACTGGAACTACAATAGCTTCCCTCCAAATGGCCGGAAAGAGACCGTGTGATAAGATTCTGTTATAAATGTCTAATAGAAATAGTATGGCATTATTAGGTAAATTCTTCAAAAATATATTAAAAATACCGTCAGGTCCAGGACTTGAATTACGTAATTTTGAAATAACATTTTGGATCTCGCTGTAAAGAAAATAGAATTAAGCGGATGATTTAAGGTGTTGGCTCCATCGTCAGTGACTTCGTTAATATTGAGTTCAGTATTATTTTTAATTTCTAAAAATTTCGCATTATATTTAGCGTCACTTGAACTTTGAGCAAAGTGTTGGCTAATAAATTGGCAATATCATCTGGATGTCTGATTATTTTACGATTAGTATTTACAAGACATGAAATATTAGTAGAACATTTAATACCTCTTATATGTTTTATTTTATTCCAAGATTCAACGAAGTTTGAACTGGTCATCGAGGAGATGAAATCACTCCATGACTTACGTTTCTTTAATTTAAACAATGTTCTCGTATACGACCTACACTTTTTATACTCAGTAAAATTTATCTGAGTTGGGTGGCGTTTATATTTATTGAATGATTTCTTAATTTTTTGTAGAGACTCCTTGCATTCATCATCCCACCATGGGACTTGCCTTTTACGGATTTTGCCTGAAGTTTTCGGTATATTTTTAACTGCTGTTTCTAAAATTATACTAGTAAAACAACTAATTTCATCATCTATTGTTCTTTCTTCTGTGTATGAGAGGTGGGCTTAAAATTTCCTCAATTTTTAATGATATTTCATGTCGGAATTTTTCCCAATCGGCCTTACCAAAAATCCATTTCTGATTAATCGTATTGAATGTATCTCTAGATCCAATGTCAATAATGATCGGAAAGTAGTCACTACCATACAATTCGGACTCAGTTCTCCATTCAAGCTGATGAGCAACTGACGCACTGCAAAGGGTAAGATCTATTGCACTTAAGACTTTATAACTGCTGTTGAAATGAGTAGGTTTCTTCTTATTTAAAAGCACCACATCAGTGTCTTCCAATAATTGTTCAATAATATTACCTCTGGCGTCATTTTTATGAGAACCCCAAGCATAGTTGTGAGAGTTAAAATCTCCGGCGATTAAAAACGGTTTTGGTAGTTGATAGATTAGATTATGCAACTCGGTGGATGAGAGCTTGTACTGGTTAGGTAAGTAGATGTTAAAAATTTTAATGGAACCTATTGGAAGAAGATCGGATGCAGCAACGGCTTCAATATTAGAATTTAATTTAATTTCAGATGTTCGGAATTTTTTATGAATATACATAGCCACACCTCCACTAGCGTGTAGAACATTGACTCTATTTCTATAACATATAGCATAATTATTAGAAATAGGTGCAAATAGATCATCTTTAAAATTTGTCTCTTGCAGACAGATTACAATCGGATTATATTTATTAATAAGGAGTTGGAGAAACTCTTTTTGCTGGTAAAAACCATTGATATTCCATTGAAGGATGGAATATGTAGAATTTTATCTTCCTGTCATTTTAGAACATAAAAACTTAAGTGATTAAATAAAAACAATTTTGAAAATAGAGAAATAAATATATATATTCCAGCACTTACGACGAATCACAGTCTAGCAAAGATAGTAGATTACTGTCACCTTCTAAGTTGGCACTTTTTACTGGAATTTCCATACTTGAGTTATTAGATCCATATATCGCTGATTTTAGTGCCTTTTGTAATTTAGTAAATTTAGTTTTAAGGAATCTTCCGTTTAAAGAAGGATACGTATCATTAAGAAGAATCAAAACTTTAGATAGTTCAGAGGTATATTCCTTTATAATGCCTACAGGATTGGAGGAACCGTAAGTCCTTTCAAGGAGGCTCTTTAATTGCATGTAGTCAAAAACGTAGGGGTTGTCTTTGCTACTGAGAATGTTCTTCAGAGGACTTAACTGGTCTTCTATTACTTTAGAAAAGTGATCACCCTTCTCCTTTTTAATCTTCTTTTTCATCGGTCTAGTTAGGGTATACCCTTCTTCTGTCGACGAATCGATATTCGACGAGTTATCTAAACACTCATCATTATTAATGGCAGTAGAGCCCTCAGACGACAACGGCCTTTTATGTATTTTGGCTTCAGTCATACTAGATTTACCAGAAGCAGGAAGCCCAGGAAATTCAACATCAAACTTAGTATGTTGGTTACTAGTGTCGTTTGATTTTTGTGTACTGGTAACACTGGTATCAAAATTACCATTGCATTGAAAATTGTTAGTGGATTTATGATTTCCGTTAACAGTAGGAACCTCATTGTCCTCAACCTCATTTAAACTACTAACATTTTTGACATGACCAACATCCCTATCGCTTACTAAATTCTCATCTTCACGATTGAGGTCACTGACTTTGTTATTTATGATTGAAGTACAGTCTTTAGCCTGATGCCCCGGTTGTTTACAGACAAAACAGGAAATAGAGTCAGATGATAGATAAATCCAATAGGATGTATCATCATATACAATCTTGATAGAGTCAGGTAATTTTCCGAAATCTTCTGGGTGGATATACACCTGACGTCTGAAACTCATAATATGGCTATAGCCGGGTTCAGATATCCCCGCTTTCAGGAAAGAAATTTTAGACGCTAGTCTTATATTAAGTCTAGAAAGTTTATCTTCCAGTATATTATGAGGAATTACTGGACACACATTTGATAAAATAATCCTTTTGTACGTTGTAATTAACGGCCGAATAAGCAATTTGTTGTTCTTCAGTGAAATTACTGTGTGGTCTGCTACAAGACTGTTTACTATATCTGACGAAGCAAGATACATACAAATTCTGTTCATCGAGATGCGAGAAACAAACATAATGTTCTCAGGTTTCACTAATAAACCGACTGCCTGGATGTACTCCTTTACTGGTATTCCGTCGATTGCATCTAAAATTATGGCCTGAGCCTTCGTTGGAAAATTATTCGTTTTTACGCTATTTGCGTAAGAAGCTTGTTGACTGTTTAATTTACTGTTTTTGTTCCATTGAATTACTACTGTTATTTAACAATGAACCTCTGTACTCAAAAGCCATATTAAATATTTTCCGTAACCTAGGCTAGCGTAGGTTAGGTTGCCAACAATGACACAAATGCCGACAAAAAACAAACAAAAGATAAAACAAAATGAAATAAAATAATTACCTAAATTAAGTGTAATCGGTGTACTCGCAGACAAGTAATTAATAGTTTTAAAGTGTTTTATTTTATTTGTTCACTTGTTACCCAATTATTTCCGATTATGTTTTTAGGATACCATTTTGCATGAATTGTATAATTTCTGACAAGTATATGGAATTATGCAGACTGATTCTTAAACTACCATAAGGCGAATACCTAACTCTGGTAATCGTAATCGTTTACAAGAGGCATTCTAAAATGAGGTCAGATCACACCACGCAAACATGTTACATATCGTACTTCGTAGATAGACCACTTACTCAAAAGAAATGTTAGGCGATCTGGTTAAAAATAGTTGTTAGACTAATGTCACACTTATTTTTTTCATAAAACACCATTTACAATTTAATGCAGCCGTCCACACAACGACTGGATTTTTATAGTCTATCCACACTTTCTCGGTCATCCTTAGGTTTATGCTAGTAGAAACCGAGAAGTTGCTACTTCTATACATAGTTCCAATAAATACATCTCAATGCACGTTTTTTATTGTAAAACAAAACAAACAAAGCGGAGTTGCTCTCATCGGATTCAACCTGGTGTCATTTGAAAGAAGGAGTTTGGTTCTTTTTATAGGCTTTAAGATACCTTTATGATGTTAAATTTTAACTATTTGAGTTAGTACATCAATAATATCATTTGATGGATGGCATCTGCTCCAAAACTATTTACTTTATTAACATAAAGTTTCATGTTTGAGAGAATGTATTAAGCCGATCAAAATGTTACTCTTCTGAATTAATTAAATGTAATCTTTATCCTCAACACTGATTTGATACCTGGATTTTCCATTTGGTACCTGTTTTGGTACCAAACCACCTGTCTGGCTCAGCACAACGTTGGGGGCACATATCGTAGCCTGATGCCATCTATACGTATGCTATATTACCTGACCTGAAACCTCCTTTGAAGTTGTCCGTTGCCAAAAAAACAGCTTAAATTTTATACCACGTCGTACAAAGCAGAATAATGAAGAAACGAGCATCGCGCATAAAGAAAATATGAGTCATCTTTCCACCTGTTGTTATTTGGCATCAACGGAAACGACACGGTGTATTTGCTCGCAAAAACGGAGCGGTTTTGATGTCATCACAATCTATCATAAACTGTATTTTTTATTGTTATATCCTATCTTCTTTATCTATAGTATGTGATTATTGGATATAATTAGAATTATTTTGTTTACAATTAATAATGATTTTTTTAAATCGTATTCTTACGATATTTTAACATAGTATTAAAAATAAGTTAGAGCAAAGTAAATTATCACATTAATTCAAAAAATTTTAATATATTTTTTTTGGGGGTTATACGTCTATTTTTCAATTGTAGCTAATGCAGGCAATGAGAAGGATAATAGATGAACAAGAGTGATGAAAAAATGCGGAAATCGAACCCGAGATCCCGGTGAAGTAGCCAGTTGCACTGACTACTATAACAGGTCTAGCCGTAATGTTACTATTTTGATTTTCTGAATAATAATAATAATACTTGGGTATACATTTGCATTTCAGGGACCGTATTACACTCAAGTACATTCAATACACAAATGCCAGGATTTAGGAGAAAATTCCTGGAGCTACTCAACAAAGTTGAGTAGACTCAATAGGACCCATAAATTATGGAAAACTAACTTATCGCTTAGTGAGCCCTATGGTAACAATCTGGTAGTAAGTATTTTTGGGCTTATATAAATACACTTAGCAAATAATATTCCAAAAAATCTTGATTTCAAAAGTTGATTACAAATTTGGATGATTATATTTAACATCGGGGTGTCATCGAATCCCCAGTAATACGTTTTTGATATCAGGATTTTTGCTTGATTTTCTTTGGTGAAATTTCTCCATTCTATTATAGTATAATAATGGTGGTACAAATTTCTCCATTCTCAAAGTCAATATATCGTGTTCTACCAGTTTATTAATAGAATTAATAAAATCATTGGAAATTCCACGGTAAATAGAAAAGATTACTAATATACCGTAATAGTAATCTATTACGGTAAATAGATTACCGTAATCTGTTTACGGTAATTGTGCTATTGATATATACGTGAGAAAGTTTCCCCTAATTTGTACATTTGTTGTTTTTTTTAATGAATGAAAATAATGATATTCTTTGTTTAAAAATACTATAACCTACAATACGCAGCAGTGGGTAAACAAATTTTCTTTATTTTCTTCTTCTTCTTCCTCTTTTTTTTATTTATTTTTCTAATTGTTGTTTATTAGGTTTTTTCTTTTGTTAATTTTAACGTTTGTGTTCTATATTGTGCGTTTTTTGTGTTGTAAAATACAATGGAAACAGATCAAATATCCCTAACATCAGGGAAATCACGACTTTGCAGTGATGATAATATTAATAATTTTGTCTCCATTGAAGAGCAAACGCCCGGAACATCTGATAATCATTTAAAATTGTCGATGATCGTCAACAAAACTAAAAAGCGAGGTCGGTCTCCAAATTCAACTGAAAACAACTCCTTATCTAGTTTAGAAAAAATTCAAAAACACAATCTAAATCGACCTATCACTACAATAAATACTGCTTCTGCTCGAGATCCCAAGTCAAATAATTCTAACGTTCCGGCTATTGAAACGGAAAAACGATATGCTCCGTTAGAAACCAAATCTGACTCGTCAACAAAATTTAGTCGTCCTCCGCCAATATACTTAAAATCGGACGTTAACTTCTTTGAGTTATGTAACTTATTAACTCATATAGTTAGCTCAGAAAATTTTAAATGTCTTTCTTTTAAGAAAGGCATAACAATTTACCCGTCTACGCCCGATGTCTATCGAAAACTTGACCGGTACTTCAAAGAAAATGAAGCCGAATTTTATACTTTTCAGCTCTAGGAACAACAAGCGCTTAGAGTAGTACTTCACGGACTCCACCATTCGCTTAAAGAACATGTAATAGCCGATACGCTTAACAATCTCGCATTCACAGTTAGATCCGTTTGTAATGTCATATCGTACAACAAGGGGCGACTCCGTTATTCTTCGTTGATTTGGAACCAGGCGAAAATTATGAAAATAAAAATATTTTCAATCAAATTACTTTCTTCACTCCAAAATAAAAGTGGAAGAGCCAAGGAAAAAACGGAATGTTATTCAGTGTGTACGTTGTCAGCAGTACGGACATACTAAACGTTTCTGTAATCTGTCCCCTCGATGTGTGCGGTGCGCTGGTTCACACGAATCTGCGACTTGCACAAAGCCAAGAGATACGAAGGCAACCTGTGCCCTTTGCGGCGAATAGCATCCAGCTAATTACCGTGGATGCTCGGTTCACAGGAGTCTTCAAAATCGCCGCTCTTCGACAACAACGTCGCGCAATACACTGATACGTGCTGCTGCTCACTCGGTTCCGGTTGTAGCTCCATCTTCATTCCCTCCTCTGCTGACTTCATTCACGCCGAACTCTACTGTACCACCACAACCCACTCATCCACACGTCAGACTGAAAGTTCATCTCATCATCAGATTACAAATTCACGCCGTAGTTACTCCAATGTAGTAAGTCAACCGAGAGATTCAGCTCAACTTCCCGAAGACAATGATCTTGCATCACATCTATCATCTTTTATGTCCGAAATGAAATTTTTGCTCATGCCCACGATCACGATAAGGTCACAGCTACTACAGGTTCTAAAGTCACGAAATGACAAATAGATCAGGGCATCCATCTTTATCGATTCTCCTCTGGAATGCAAACGGCGTTTTGCAACACGTTAATGAGACACGTACTTAATGAAAAACGCGTCGATATTGCCTTAATAGGCGAAACTCATCTTACATCCCGTTCAAAATTTTATATAAAAGGTTACTCAGTTTATCGAGCAGATAGGCCTGATGATCGTGGTTATGGCGCAGCACCAGTAATTATCCGTTCATCTATTCAACACTATTTCTACCTCATGTGTGATCCGACTGAATCAATTCAAGCAGCGGCAGTTGCAGTCAAATTATTAAATATTACTTTTACTGTTGCAGCGATCTATTGTCCTCAGAGATTTGCATTAAAAGTACCTGATTTTACTGATTTCTTCTCGTTCTTGGGCAACCACTTTCTCTGCGGTGGCGACTATAATGCCAAGCACGTACAATGGGGATCGCGGTTAAATAATCCCCGTGGTCGAGCTCTTTTGCAGTCTATTATGCACAACAACCTAAAGATTCATTCCACTGGCTCTCCGACGTACTGGCCATCGGCTCTCTCCAAGCAGCCTGACCTTTTAGATTTTTTTGTTTCCCGAGGATTGTCATCATTCTACTCATCCGTCCTCTCCCTGGATGATTTATCGTCTGATCATTCTCCAGTGCTTTTGACTCTCTCGTGTACCCCATTGGAGAAGCTATCTCCGCCATCTTTACACGCAAACACCGTAGACTGGGATTTATTTCGCCGTCTCATACAAAAAAATCTGAGACTAAACCTGCCACTGAAGTCATCCGCGGTCATGAATGAAGCAGTGGACCATCTAACATCAACTATTCAGCAATCTGCTTGGAGCTCAAATCTCCCTGCAAAGGTGAATAAAAGATGTTCCAAGTTATCCCATATTCATCAGGGAACTTATCAGGGACAAGAGAATGGCGAGAAACCTGTGGCATCGTACCAGATTACCATCGCACAAGAGAAGACTTGCAGTCGACAAGGTCCGGATTGCTGTGATGATAGCAAACTTCCGATAGGAAATGCACTATAAGAAGAAGAAGAGAAGACTCAACCCGCTCACAAATCAGTTGAAAGCCGAAATTAGGGCTATTAAGACAGCTTGATTTAATCAAGAACTAGCAGAACTAAATCCTAGGGATGGTGGCTTGTGGAAAGCTACCTGTAGGTTACTTCGTCCTGTTCCCTCAACCTCTCCACTTCGTCTTTCAAATGTTGCTTGGGCTAAATCAAATAAAGAGAAAGCAGATTTATTTGCTGAACATCTATCGCACGTTTTTAGTCCACATTGTAATATCAGACCTGATTTCTCGACATCTCTTGAAGAATTTGTTTCATCTCCTCTGTCTCTCTCGCTACCTCCGGAAAAAAATACTAAAAAAGAAGTACATGAAGAGATTAAATCTCTGCCTCTTCGTAAAACTTCTGGATTTGATTTAATCATTTCGGAAATCCTCTGTGAACTCCCACAACAAGCTGTTTTGCTTATTACATACATATTCAACGCCATACTACGGATGACTTATTTTCCTATTCCATGGAAGATGTCCCAGATAATAATGATCCTGAAACCAGATAAACCTCCCAATTCTTCTTATTTCTACAGTCCCATCAGTTTACTTCCGGTTCTCTCAAAATTATTTGAAAAAAATTTTTCTTCGCCGCTTGTTGTATTTCGTTAACGATAAAAATTCTATACCTACTCATCAATTCGGTTTCCGGTCACACCATTCTACAGTTCACTACCTACACCGAGTCGTCGATCTAATCGCTTCAGGCCTGAAAAGAAAGGAATACACAGGAGCAGTTTCCTTAGACGTAAGTACGGCATTTGAAGTGTGGCACGACGGACTACTCTTCAAACTGAAACATATTGTGTCACTTATCGATAAGGTCCGTTTCGGGATCTAGGTTATTAAATAATTATTACACTAAAGTTTACAATTACAAATATTTATTACACTAAAAGATTAAAAAATTTTTATCATTAATTACTTACTTTTATCATTATTACTTTTATCATAAATAATTAACTAATTATAATGAAGTAATACAATAAATGATTTAATAATTTACTTAAAATAGATAATAAACAATAAATAACTTAATAATTTAATTAGCACTTCTTAAAATAAATTTTATTGAATACACATACAAAATGATAACTGAATACACAAAACTGAATTTAATACAGATAAACATTAACTTTTCACAATACACACACAAACAAAGACAGTATAACAGTCGTTGACCAACACAATGCTCGGAACCGTTAACCTGTATAACGCCCGACAGTAACTCGTCAAAGATCAAACGAATACTAACTGACCGCGCTCATTATATACTCGGGGGTCTCTTTATATACTCATTTAAAAAGATCATTCTAGCAAAGCAGAGAAACTCCATGCAAATAATAAAGTACAAAAAAATAACCCTTTATAAATGTGTGCTATAAAAATCTATTGTAAACAACTCAACTATTGTAAACAGAAAACGTAAACAACCGACCCCTTCATAAATAGCTGTACAACAATACCCGACCTTTTATCATAATAGCGCAGTTATTTCAAACAACTTTCATGAATAGCATACTTTTGTTTTCGCTATTGTCCTATTGTCACTTATTGTTGCTATTTCACTCTATTATCCTCTTTTTACTATTTTCATGAATGATATTCTAGAAATGACGCGAACCATGTCTTTTCGATATTGTCACAATATATTACCGGACACTCTCTACTATGTTCTCCGATCATACTTAGAGGAAAGATTTTTCGTCGTTCGTCAAGGAGATGATTACTCCGAATATAGACAGATCTTAGCTGGAGTGTCACAGGGGTCTATCCTCTCTTCGTTATTGTACAATATCTACACATCTGATCTGCCGGAGACTGACGTGACTACCATTGCTACATATGCTGACGACACTCTTCTTCTTTCATCCTCCGATAATCCACAAATCACAAGTGCTATTTTACGATATCATCTGAATATTCTACAAAACTGGTTAGAAAACTGGAGAATACAAATTAATCCAAATAAATCTATTCATGTTTCTTTTACTCTTCGAAAAGGAATATGCCCTAATGTCTTTCTTAATAACGTTCCCATACCTCAGAAGAGTGAAATTCGATACTAAGGGCTTATCTTGGACAAAAGTCTTATGTGGCAGTCGCACATAAAAAAGAAAATACTTCAATTAAATACGAAATTACGACAACTGTACTGATTTCTTTGTAAAACCTCTCCTTTGTCAATTTCTTCAAAATTACTGCTTTACAAATTGTTATTTAAACCAGTGTAAGGAACTAAATTATCCTCACGAAGGTATGCCAAATTTGTTGTGAAATAATTAAATCATATATTAATATTACTGAATTAACTCTTGCTTTATTTAATTTTAAATTCTTCACAACCTAAATCATGTTTACATACGTTTTAATATTTCTTGTTAAATTTGTTACTTTTAAACAAAAAAATAATTATCTTATAAGTTTTAAATTGTTGTTCTTTTTACTATTAATTTACTGTATTTTGTATAGTCCCTCTTCACTTATGTACATATTTTATATTTTAAGAATGAGTGTGTGGACCTTCCATCTTTGTCGACTTCGAGTACCACACTAAAATAATTTACAATTCTATTTTCTTCTTCTCAGTTGCCTAGTAACCATACTTTTGTTATTGAAATCAAATAATTTTTTAAAGTATTTATTTTAATCAGCTGGAGATATCTATTTTTATTTCAATAGACTCAAAAATAAACAACTCCAGGTGTGCATCAAATTTGTGTCATTACACCAGTTTGGACTTACGGAGTCCAGTTATTTGGCTCAGCAAAATCCAGTAATCTTAATCATCTACAGTCGTTCCAATCAAAATTTCTCCGTTTAATATCTAGAGCTCCGCACTACGTAAGTAACGACACTTTACACTCCGATTTCGGGATTCCTACAGTTGAAGAAGTAGCACAGTCCTATCATCAAAAATTTTTTTCGAAATTACTAATAAATCCGAATTCTCTTATTTAAGAACTTCATCGCTTTCACCTTCCTGGGAATCCAGCCCGGCGCCAAAAAGAAGATGGAATAGAGATCTTCTTTGTGTTCTAACTAAGCTAATAATAATAATAATATAATAAAAAAAACGAACTAATTATCATATTTAATACTTTCTTATACGCCCAGAGAAATACCAATGGGTATCAATCTTTGTCTTTATGTTTCCTTTCATGTTACTTGGTTATGTACGTACAACATATTTTCTAGTAGTCATATATTTGTCTACTGTTAAAAATTTCAAACAAAAATAAAAAAATAAAATTTACCGTGGAAAATTCTACAGTCGTTATTTTGTTGTTAAATTGAAGCTGGCCTCCGGGCCAGCCCAGTCAGTCAGCTGGTAGCAAATCGCTTTTATTTGTTAAGTAACACCGGTTGGGCAAGCGACTTTGTATGGTGACCAGCTGACAGCCATCCATGAACAATCTCTACTGGGGGTCCCTGTACAAACTCATGCCTAATCCACTTCAAAAATACAGCAAAAAGCAACGATAAAATTGGGTAGTTGTCAATAATGTACAGTTCCCGTAACAAACTAAAGCTAAAAAGAGAAAAAAATATAAAAGCAGAATAATAGCTATGAAAATGCTGGTGTAGTTTTCAGTCGACTGAGCTACATTGAGCTAATTATGAAAAAAATTAAAGAATACTGCAAACAATTTTATTAATTAGTTAGATAATATTAGTTTTAGTTAATTCGTTAGACGAGTTGATATTCCGTTATTATTTTTTTCAAGGTGCGAGTCAAGTTAAGTACCATAGCAACAAATGGGCACACTTTCACTAGTTTTGCAGATGTCTCTTTGAATATATGTTTGTTTATAAACAAATACTTTTACGACATTTTTTTACATTGTATGGGACAAAATATCACTTGTAAAACAAACCAGGTGCGTACATATTACTTAATACGTCACATAATGTTAAAATAAATCTCACAATTATCTCATGTTAATAAATAAATCTCACAATTTTGCTCTTAAATCATTGACTGTATTGAGTAGCCCTATATAGATTAAGTGATAGTCCACTTACAGGCTGACTCACTCATTACGATCTCCAAAAATACGAGACCTAAGAATTTTAAATTTTGAAGGTATGTTCTATTTGGGTCGTACATAATTACTCAAAATATGATCGTGAAATTCTTTTTAAGGTGTTTTTAAGATGTATGATGGTTGTTACTGAAAATTTTGTGTTTCAACAATTTATGTTTCAATAGTTTAGACCTAGATCTACCAGTAAAACATTTAATTACGTCAAAAATTACTTTACTGGAAAACAAAATTTTGCAGTTTTACCCAGAAAAATTATAATGTCACCAAGAACGAATATTTGTCATAATTTTATATACCTACTCTAATTTTAGAGCAAAGGGAATTTTAGTTTTTTTAATGTATCTGCATTACTTTTTTTAATAGTCTCAGCTTTTGGTTCAGCTTACTAACCAAAGGTTCATGGGAAATTTACGTGGTTGTGTTCATTTAATTTTGTATATGAGCCTTTTTGTTTCTTACCGGTTCCCGTAAATTTTGATTTTAATATTTAGGTACATTTTATCAAAACACATTAAAATTATTAGGCTGAAATTTTTACCAGTTATGCACCTTATACCTGGACTTATACCGGCATTATTATGATTTCCACAGATGCTCTAAAAATTAGTACTAATGTGAAAAAAAGTATAACAAATTTTGTAAAAATTTTATGTTGCACGTTTTTTGTTTATATTTTCTGCTCCAAAAGAATCAACTGAAA
The DNA here is from genome assembly GCA_035578175.1 of Catonia carolina. NCBI lineage: Eukaryota > Metazoa > Arthropoda > Insecta > Hemiptera > Achilidae > Catonia > Catonia carolina. Next base: position 86,206,495 of record JAQMRL010000008.1, on the reverse strand, counting down.
AAGCGTCAGTAGTTAGAGTAAACCAACACCTACAAATGTTAACAGTTTCATATTATTTCATAAAACAAAATCAATTCTATGAAAAATTTATCTAAAAGAGCAAATTTAACATTGATGTGCTACAAAGTACACTATACTAATTTTTTTGTACTTTTTCGTATTACAAGGTGGCGGTCACAACATATCCTATATTTTCACCATTGAAACAGCTGCTTTCTTTATTAGTTAATACGTTAAGCAAAGATGTCAGTCTGTCACCTACTGGATGCTTTTTGCAGCATTAAATGCGGAGCGAAATTAAAAAGTTTTCGGATCAGCTGGTGTCGACATAGTGAATAACATTCATAAATTTATTTTCTGATTTTCTGTGAGAAACCATCGAAAATTAATTAATTAATTAATTTCACAAGAAAAAAAAGACTTTATTCTTATTGGAAAAGAGAAGTTTATTTTAAAATACGGTGAAGATAGAATATCAGACACGGAAATTGTGCATATGTGTGAGGTTATGTTAGTGCTTCTGTTTACATTGATTTTTGTAAGTATTTTTCATAAACTATTGTTATTGTATAATAATCCTCCCTGTTTCCATTGACTATGGAGCAGGGAGTTATGGACAATCTCTTCAATCACGAAGAGAACTTGAAGGTGATCAACGCTCACCTACGTTAAACCAAAAAAAAAAAAAAAAAAAAAAAAAAAAAAAAAAAAAAAAAAAAAAAAAAAAACGCTCACCTAGATGTCGCACCTGAGACAACTGGTACGCAGAAAATGGCATGGACTAAGGTCATGTCTAGTAAAAAACGTCCGTTGGATACGGAAAAGAGTTCCGCTGACTCGGAATTGCCTCCTTCTAAGTTTCGAGTCCCAACAACAAATAAATACGGACCTTTAGAATCGTTACAAGAAGACTCTTGCAAGCCTCCACCAATTTATTTAAAAAACGTAGAACTGCGCGACTACAAAAACTTAATGTCTCAGTTGAAGAGTACAGTAACTGGTGACTTTGAATTTCAAGCGACCAACAACGACGGGGTAACCATTTACCCAAAAACATCCGAAACGTACCGTACTCTTGTACACCGATTAAGAGAATTGGGACGCAATTTTCATTCATATCAGCTACCCCACGAAAAAGCATACAGAGTCGTAATACGTCATTTGCATCCTAGTATCGATCCGTGTGAGATCAAGGATTCTCTGGAACAACTGTCTTTTAAGGTAAGAAACGTTGTCAATGTTTTACAGGCTGGTACAAGAGTGCCCTTACCATTATTTTTCGTTGATCTTGAGCCTGACAAAGATAACGAAAAAATCTTTAATGTTAAATCCTTGTTAAGCACACGCATTAAGGTTGAAGAGCCAAAAAAGAAAAGTGACGTAGTTCAGTGTAAAAGATGTCTACGATTTGGACACACCCGCTCGTACTGTAATCATCCGTTCAGATGTGCACGCTGCAGCAACTCTCATCCAACTGCTGATTGTCCAAGAGGTGCCAATGAACCCCGAGTCTGCGTTCTTTGCAAAGGCAATCATTCGTCCACGTACAAAGGATGTCAAACATATAAAGAACTGAGAGATAAAAGAAATTTTAATTTTGGTAAATACTCTGTTAATAAATCTCATGTAATGTTGGAGCCTCCAGTCACTGTTGCAGTCCCCGTGAGTACCTTGGTAAAGTCAAATCATACACAGTCCACTCATACTCACACCGTCCCCCTTTCTCGTGACCCGAGATTGAATTCACGGTCATACGCTCAGATGGCTGCTCCTTCCCTTCGGCAGCAGCCATCTCATACTCGGTCATCTCAGTTATTCCAGCCCTCTCAGCAGCCATCTCAGCCTTCCATGACATTCTCAACTCTTTCATCAACAGATCCCTTAACGACTCAGAATCCTTATGATCATTTTACAGCCACTCTTAACACTTTTTTTTACACGCTTTCAGGACCTTTTGACACCTCTCATTACTACGCTTAATATGGTCGTTAACAAGTTGCTAAGTCATATCAATGGCTGAAACCAGCAGGTCCCTCGTCGTTGCTCTCTGGAACTCAGCAGGTCTTGTACGTCATGTTCACGAACTCAAACAATTTTTACATGACAATCGGGTAGACATTGCACTTATTACAGAGACACACTTTAAGGACACAACACACTGCCATATCACTGGTTACACACTATATCAAAGTACACATCCAGATGGAACTAGCCATGCAGGGTCGGCTATTTTTGTTCGTAATAGTATTAGTCATAATTCGTTCCCTCCGTACAGAAAATCGTACATTCAGGCTACCACGGTAGAAGTATCTTTAATCACTCATTCCCTTACCCTTTCTTCTGTGTACTGCCCGCCTAATCATAATATATCGCGCGAACAATTTACACATTTCTTCAATTATCTAGGAAAAAATTTCATTGCAGGTGGTGACTTTAATTCAAAACATCAACAGTTTGGATGCCGAGTTACAAACCCGCGGGGAAAAACTTTATATGATGTTTTAACTCACAAAAAATATTTTTATTATGCCCCTGCAGAACCCACTTACTATCCCCACAATAATCGTTGCCTCCCAGATATTCTAGATTTCTTTGTATCGTCTAAATTCTTCCCCTACTACGAACTTGAAACTCTTCCTGATCTATCATCTGATCATACACCCGTAATACTTACGTTAAACTCTCAACCAACCAAATTAAGGTACAGGCATTCCCTAACATCTGGTAAAATAGACTGGAATAAGTACCAACGTATATTGTCAGAAACAACGAACCTGGGAATTTCCCTCAAAACCCCTAGTGAAATCGAGCGTGGAGTGGAAATCTTCACAAAGAATCTACAAAGCGCAGCTTGGGACAGTTGCGAAGGAGAGAACATGGAATTTAAACACATACCTAACGTTCCTTCTTACATCCGTCGAATGATAGTTGCTAAGCGCCGATGTCGTCGTTTATGGCAGAGAAACAGATACCCCAGCGTTAAAGCAGAACTTAATAGGCTAAATCGTCATTTACAGGTTGTCCTTTCGCGTTACAGAGCAGATAGATTTATGGCTTTCACTGAGACACTCTCTACTCAAAACAAAACACTTTGGCATACGACAAGACGAATTCTTTACTATAACAATCCTTCATTTAGTCTACAACGACCTGATGGTTCTTGGGCGACCACCAATAAAGAGAAAGCAGAAATGCTTGCTCAGCACTTACATAACACATTCCAACCACACAACCTACAACACAAAGATCATCCGAACATAGAAAATTTCCTTAATGCTCCTCTGCAACTTAGCCTTCCCCCAAAGCCAGTTTCCCCCGGGGAACTCTTCCGAGCAATTCACGACCTGCCATTAGGCAAAGCCCCGGGATATGATCTTATTACTTCAATACTTTTGCGCCATCTTCCTAGGAAATCCATCATACTCTTAACTCACATCTACAATTCCATTCTCCGAGTCACTCACTTCCCTATTCAGTGGAAGTATTCTATCATAATTCTCTTCTTAAAACCAGACAAACCACCTCACCAACTAACTTCTTACAGGCCAATTAGCTTACTCTCTATTCTGTCCAAACTATTTGAGAAACTCCTTCTACCACGCCTAGTACCGTTTATCGATGCTTCAAACACAATTCCTGATCATCAGTTCGGATTTCGTTCATCTCATTCCACGCTTCAGCAATGTCACCGACTAATTGATATAATGTCTTCAGCTCTTGAAAACAGACAATATTGTTCGGCCGTGTTTCTTGATGTATCTCAAGCCTTTGATCGGGTCTGGCATGATGGACTCCTATACAAATTGAAACTAATACTTCCAGATAGCCTGTATCTAGTAATAAAATCGTTTCTAGTGGAACGTTACTTTAGAGTAAAACAAGGTGACGAACTTTCTGGAATGTACGAAGTCAATGCTGGTGTACCACAAGGAAGCGTACTTGCACCAAGGCTGTTTTCTGTAAGCACCAGTGACATACCAAATTGTATCTATACAACTATGGCTATATTTGCTGATGATATGGCAGTTCTTGCGGTTGATGTCGATCCTGTAATTGCAACGCGAAAGACACAAAACCATTTACACCAGATAGAGTCATGGCTTAAACTTTGGAAAATTAAAATTAATGAAAACAAATCGCAACAAATGACGTTTACTCTTAGACGACAAAACTGCCCAACCGTTTACATTAATAATATTCCGCTACCTCACACTACTCAAACACGCTACTTAGGCTTACACTTGGACAGAAAACTTACATGGAACGCACATGTTACACACACACGCCACAAACTCAAAACACGCTTCTATCAACTAAAACGCTTACTCAATAGACGTTCTAAATTAAATATGTCACACAAATTAACAATCTACAAGACAGTCTTAAGACCAATCTGGACATATGGAGTTCAACTTTGGGGATCTGCTAAACCCTCACACACGAAACGTATACAAGCGATTCAGAACAAGATTCTACGAACGATAACGCAATGCCCCTTTTACATCACAAACTCAATGTTGCACAAAGACTTACAAATGCCATACGTAAATGACATCGCGAAACAACTATACAAGACGATGCATGACAAATTTGAACTACACGACAACCCTCTCATACAAAACATGTATACTAGGGCGATACCGGGTACTCAGCGCAGACGTTTGAAGCGCCTCTGGCCAAGAGATCTTCTTGGCCAACTGTAGGACTGTGGTGATGACTGCACGCTCCTTCAAGTAAATCAACTTTTGAAACATTAGCTTCACATTTAGAAATTGTTATATTAATTTAATAACAGATACTAAATTTCAATTAAAAGTGTCAAAAAAAAAAAAAATGCGGAGCAGTGGAAGAATTTCTGAAGTCATTTTGAAAAAATTGAATAATATAATTAAAGCTCTATGTAATGGTAGACAGTGACATAGATAATTTAAACCTGATTCCGTTTCAAGTGAAAATGAACTGGTTATTGGAGCAGCGTCAGTGATGATTAACTGGTGGAACGGCAGTAGGGGAATAATATCCATGTGCATTAGTGGAGGATTAAAACACAAATTTCAGTAACTAGTGATTGGATCGTTACCTTCTATACCATTATCCATAATCTGGTATACGTATGAACGGAATACATGCAAATCAGTTGGCTCTTACGCTGAACTCAATCTACTAGCTACTTGTCGCGCCGGTTTTGTCTGAGACGCGTAGTGATCACATCATTTTTCTATACGTAGCAATTCCCTATTTCAATTTTATATTTTAATATAATTTTTCATTATATTATAATACATCATTGTTCATGTTTTATTTTATTAGTTCAAATGTTAATTATTTACAATTACGTTTTAGGTACATTATCGAATGAATTGTTTGTTTTCTGATACTTGGGAGGAAATAAAACACGTAGTTCCAGAACTACCGTACGGCGAATACAAATCAGAATTCATCGTTTACAGGAAAAATTCTAAATTGAAATCAGATCTTACTAGGCTAACATGTTTCAATATATATGCTGCAGTAAGGCCACTTTACGAGATCAGACGAAATGTTAGCAGATCTGGTTAAATTATATCAAATTACAAGTTTTGTTCGTTAAGATAATTTTTCAAGTTCTTCCCACCATGGTGTGCAGAATTTTAAAATCACTTCACGAATTCATAATTCATTGAAAAAGTTTGAACAAATGTAAATTTGTCTTTACCACTGCAGACAAAATTAATTAATAAATGTATTATGAAAAGTGCACCATTTAATTACCTATTTCAGTATATATTATCTACATCAAATCTCGCATCAACAATTCACTCATTATTGGTGTAACAGCATTATTAAATGGCGGGTTATAATATGTTTAATTTTCCGGCCGTAATAAGAATCTACCTGAACTCGTTGTGTTACGGACAAACATGCTAATCACATCGTAATAGTGGCAGCCAAAAGATATTTTTTTTCTGCAAACTTAATTTGATGTATATGGAGTAATATTGCATGTTACTAACATAGAATGATTTACCTTAAAAAAAAAAATTATGAAATCATGAACATAAATAAACGTATGGTTTCCTTACTTTAAAATAAATTTATTTTAAAAATTGTTATAGGTTTAAAAAGTTATTTTCTGTCATTGTTGATAAAATGTGTTTTAACTCTTAGAAAAATCTAAAGAAAATAATACATAAACAAAAGTAATACTTAAACCAAACTAGGGTTCTAGAATGAGATATGTTTCTTCTTTGACAATAATATTATGTACTTTGGCTAAAGTACACAAGTATTAAGATTTTAAAACCAGTTTCTCTTTATCAAATCCTACCTTAATTTTAGTGGATAAGAGTAAAAAGGTTGAAATAATATTTATAAGATTCATCAAATAGAATAGTTAAATTTCAGTCAACAAAATTTTTTGAATAATTTACAGCACAAATAAATTTTTGAATTTTCATTAATTCGATTTTAACTGATTGAACGTAGTTCAACTAAAATTATAAAATGTATATGTTATAAAATCTCTAAATGATAACACTGTTAATCATCGAAAATTAAAAGAAAGTTGTAAAATTCAGTAATTTAAACTTCCTGTTATCCAACGTGCTTTGCCTGTTCCGATATTTTTATCTGAAGCTGTAAGTAATTTAAATATATGGAAAACATAATTATATTAAATACATTTTTCTTACTACTAAAAGGAATTTGATTTAGCTGCGTCTTATTGAAATTTTAAAATAGTTTATAGCCGGCCGCATTGGCGTAGTTGTAAACGTACTCGCCTCTAATTATTGGGTGCTTGGAATCTCACTCAAGCACGGCATATTTTCATACGTTACAAAAAATCATTTTATCCTTCATAGTTACAACACAACGTCGTCGCTAATGAACGCTGTAGTTGATTCGGCGTTATTAAAGAAAGAAAAAAAAATAGTTTATAGTTTTAATTGATTGTAAATATCTACAATAAATTCGAAGAAAAAATTTGAAGAAAAAAAAAATTGAAAAAAATAAAGTTTACAAAAAATTTGAAGAAAATCCGGTTCATTAAATGAAATGAAACTTTTTGAGGGTCGAGCTGGCAACCTCAGCAATACAGTTAATTAGCTGTTCAATCGTAATTTAATAAAAAACATAACCCTTTTTGTTCAATTGAAAATATCAGCTCCGCGTGTACGCCGGAAGAGCAATGTTTGTTGACAAGATTTTAACTCGTCAAACAAAAAAATAATAACTCAAAATTATAGTTCGACGGAAGGTGCACACGAATATTGATCAGTATAATGTAAAAATTTTAAACTGCACTAACGTGTTTTGGAGGGTAGAACAGTTAAATTACGGCACAAAAAATGTTACTTAACTCTTTTACGTACCAAAACAAGTTAAAAAACTGGTGTCAACTTGTAAGGTAATCTTTTAAGTCCTGCAAGGCCCAATTTTTTATGACTACCCAGAAAAACAACGTATAGTAAACAGTCTCTCCTACAGTTTCTCCAAAATAATGTAAAGTAAATTTTTAGAGGTTTTTTTGTCATATTTTATAAATGCTATTTCATAACTTTGCTGATGTTTGGGTTATCATTTACTAAAATTTTACTTTTGTTATCATAGGTTTAAATTTTTATTTGCATTTTGTATTCTGTTTGTTTTTTTTATTTTTCATTTTTTTATTTTGTACTAACGTGTTTTTAGTGTTATTTGATCGTTTTCATTTTTTTGTGACTTTTTTTATGTAAAACATGATGTATTGGTATTAACTGTTATTTCTTTTTGTTTATTAACAGTGCTATTATTGTCGTATTGTAGTTTTATATTTGTCCTATGTATTGTTTGTAATTAGAGTAATCGTCCTCCAAGCACGGGATTCGCTCTTTTGCACGGGGAAAAACGTAAGTAGATTGGTATCGGAAACCAATCAGTAAAATATCGTGTACTATCGTATTGTGAAAATATTCGTCAGTCTTTTAACGATGCAGTGTGGTTTGGTTACTACAGTGTTCTCAATTTTAAAAGCTATAAATCTATTATAACTCGACCATTAGTGTTTTTCTTAACTCGTTGAGCCCGCAGGTGAAATCACGGATTTGTCGCTATGCAGACGCTCCATTCATTTAAGGAATGCCATGATGCCTCAAGGCGGCAGTCGGTGTTCCTTATTAGTTAATTTATTTATCAGCTCAATATAGTACTGTATAACACGCTGTTTGTTCGTGGTTTAAAATTAGATGCATTTACTTCTGTATAACGAACAGGACGTAAGAAATTCAGTGTATATAAGTCGCGAAGTCTCAAAGGAACAGGTATTATTTTCAAGTAAAAATTTATTTTTGATACTTTTTCTTCGTAAAAAAAATCACTAGGAAATGAGAAAATTGCAGCATTATTGGTATGAAATAATTAAATTCTCCCCGTACTTCTTTCAGACCTTTGTCTGAATTTAAACTTTTAAAATCCGTTTAAAATTTCGCGGCAGTAAGTAATAAATACTACCTTTACTGTAGCACTTATAGCATCAGTCTGGTTGCCAGTACATCATTCAGACTTACACTTCTCATGTGCTGGCGAATGAAGAAACGATGTAGGAACGTAGTAAAGTGTATGACGACTTAAAGTTTCTGCTGGCCCTGTGAAAAACTCGATTTGCCTCCTTAAGGTATGAGTTGACCTCAACGTGTTATTATTGCCAGTTTCAAGCCCGAGGCCTCATCTCGCAAGTGATGAACAACCAACAGGATTTACAACCTCGTAACAAAATTCAGGGTCCTTGTGGATCATATGGTAGCATTAAGTCAGGGCTCGTATTTAGGGTATTAGTGGATGGTGTTCAACGGTCCTGAAAGCGGAAGAGGCCATTTTCACACCAACGACACAGGGTACGGACAAGCTTAGTGAGACAACTTAAACTAAACTGTCCTCCAGCTAGGATGATGTAAAAAAAACCCCTACTACCAAGTCTAACCTGCGCAGCACTGGTAAAGCGACTAGAGGATTTATAAATTACAGGTACAATCCACGAAAGCCTCGGTAAATGGCCTGGGACTAACGTTAAAGAACTGGACTTTAAAATGGAAGCAATGGCCTGGATTGCGAAATAATTAATAATCGGGTCATGGAACGTTAATTGACTGTCAATTAATTGAGAAAATAAAATAGCCAGAATTTTAAGTGAGTACGTGGCTTTTATTTCCGAAACCAAGAAGAGACTGCAGGGAAACAAGTACGTAGATATTATTTCATGTGTTATAATGAAGTCAAAGAATAAAAAATACAAGTAAATTTGTATCACTCTAAACAGTCATGGATAATGACGATTAACAGGTGGATCGAGAGTTAGGAATATTATCGAAACGCAGTGAAGGTGGAGTCCCAAAACGGACTAGCTAGTCAACTCGCGTCATCAACTTTTTTTCAGTTGTAGAATAATAGATAAGACTGTATAGAATTCAAAATTAGTAATCAGTACTTGCTTCCTCACGTCTTATTCAACTATAGGTTATTTTTCTGTTGTGTGGACGGAATAACTATAAATCAATTGGTTGTTACTTGAAATCTGATTACAAAGCGGCTTCTTGTGCTTGTTTCTTCTAAGTCGAGTAGCGATTAGTTCGTTTAGACGTAGAAAATTCCTTTTTATATAATAACCTACTACGGGTATATTAACTTGTATTTTTTTCAAATTATATTATTAGAATTTCGTTCGTGTTTTATTTTATTTGTTCACTTGTTACCTAATTATTTACGATTATGTTTTTAGGATACCATTTTGTTTGAATTGTATAATATCTGACAAGTATAAGAGATTATGCAGACTGATTCTTAAACTAACATAAGGCGAATACATAACTCTGGTAATCGTTTACAAGAGGCATTTTAAAATGAGGTCAGATCACACCAGGCAACCATGTTTTATCGTACTTTGTAGATAGACCACTTACTCAGAAGAAATGTTAGGCTATCTGATATTATTTCATGTGTTATCCGATATTATTTCATGTGTTATAATGAAGTCAAAGAATAAAAAATACAAGTAAATTTGTATCACTCTAAACAGTCATGGATAATGACGATTAACAGGTGGATCGAGAGTTAGGAATATTATCGAAACGCAGTGAAGGTGGAGTCCCAAAACGGACTAGCTAGTCAACTCGCGTCATCAACTTTTTTTCAGTTGTAGAATAATAGATAAGACTGTATAGAATTCAAAATTAGTAATCAGTACTTGCTTCCTCACGTCTTATTCAACTATAGGTTATTTTTCTGTTGTGTGGACGGAATAACTATAAATCAATTGGTTGTTACTTGAAATCTGATTACAAAGCGGCTTCTTGTGCTTGTTTCTTCTAAGTCGAGTAGCGATTAGTTCGTTTAGACGTAGAAAATTCCTTTTTATATAATAACCTACTACGGGTATATTAACTTGTATTTTTTTCAAATTATATTATTAGAATTTCGTTCGTGTTTTATTTTATTTGTTCACTTGTTACCTAATTATTTACGATTATGTTTTTAGGATACCATTTTGTTTGAATTGTATAATATCTGACAAGTATAAGAGATTATGCAGACTGATTCTTAAACTAACATAAGGCGAATACATAACTCTGGTAATCGTTTACAAGAGGCATTTTAAAATGAGGTCAGATCACACCAGGCAACCATGTTTTATCGTACTTTGTAGATAGACCACTTACTCAGAAGAAATGTTAGGCTATCTGAGTTCGACTCATGTCACACTTTTTTTCAGAAAGCACCATTTAGAATTTAACGCCGCTGTCCACAAAACGACTGGATTTTTATAGTCTATCCACACTTTTCCGGTCATCCTTAGGTTTATTCTAATAGAAACCGAGATGTTGCTACTTCTATGCATAGTTCAAATAAATATATCTCAATGCAAATTTTTGTATTGTAAAACATAACAAACAAAGCGGAGTTGCTCTCACCGGATTCAACCTGGTGTCATTTGAAAGAAGGAGTTTGTTTCTTTTTACAGACTTTAAGATACCTAGTATAAAACGAAGTTAAAATTTAACTACTTGAGTAAGTATATCAATATTATCATTTGATGGATTGCATCTGCCCCAAAACTATTTACTTTATTAACATAAAGTTTCAGTTAGAGAGAATATATTAAAACGACCAAAATGTTACTCTTCTGAATTAATCAAAAGCAATATTTTTCCTCAACCCTGATTTGATACCTGGATTTGCCATTTGGTACCTGTTTCGGTACCAAACCACCTGTCTGGCTCTGCATAACGTTGGGGGCACATATGAAAGCCTGATGCCGTCTATACATAGGCTATATTATCTGACATGAAACCTCCTCCCTTACTTACCGGGAAGCCCAATATCACCCATTCGTCATCATCGTTCTTTAAACACAAATATCTCCCCAACTGTTCATTATATTCTAACGGGTTAGTTTTATTAGATAAAGACTTTTTTTCTTTCATTTGATGTATCTTGCATATTTGTACAATGCAAATTGACGACGTGGTGTTACGCAAAAAAATGTATTTTCTTTAACAGCCAGTAATAAAATTTGAACTTTTTCTCCATAACTTTTCAACAAAAAAACGTATTTGTTTGGGAATGACATCATCAGTTAATTTAAAATGTAGCAATCGAAATCAATAAATTAAAAGTGCCGGTGACAAATTTTATGACCCTAAAATCGAACAAAGAAAGTTAACACTACCGTCTCTTCTACCCCTCGGTTAAACCTTACAATTAGCGTCAAATTAAACGATAACATATTTTAATTTATGCTATCCTGTTTAGAAAAGAATAATACACAAAGCAACAGGCGCAAAAGAGATAGAACTTGCATAGAAGAAAAGTAAATAAAAATTGAAAAGACACCATATTATTTTTAGGTGATTTTTTCGCCGTTTTTTTCACCCAGCACGTTACTTTGTTGAACAAAAAGTGTGATATCTTTTGAATGCGTCTATCAATTTGCAATATCTAAACGTTGTTTTTTTGCAATGAATTACTTTAATGATAAATTTATATAGCTAAACACATGTTTTTGTTTTTTTTACTGATTTTGTGACACTTTTTCGTACTAAAGTGATATTACTACAAGAAAATATTTTTTCTTAAATTTAAATTTTTATTCTGGTCGTAAATGAAAACGGAAAAAATTGGTTTAAACGTTGTTCTAATAACAAATTCTTTTTAAATAAATGGTAATTGTTTGAAATTTTTAGAAATGAAACTGAATGAAATAAAAGAGTTTTTATTAGGCGTAAAATGACAGTCCGCGTGATCGTTAAAGATCTCCGTTCTCGACGGGTTAAAGTTGTCCGGTGCTGAGAAAACAGCTCAAGTTTTTTACAACGTCGTACAAAGCCGAATAATGAAGAAACGAGCATTACGCATAAAGAAAATATGAGTCATCTTTCCACCTGTTGTTATTTGGCATCAACGGAAACGAAACGGTCTATTTGCTCGCAAAAACCAAGCGGTATTGATGTCATCACAATCTATCATGAACGGTATTTTTTATTGTTATATCCTGTCATCTTTATGTCTAGTATGTGGTTATTGGATATAAATAGAATTATTTACTTTCACAATAATTTACAATGATTTTTTTAAATCGTATTCTCACGATATTTTAACATATCCCAGTATTAAAAAGAAGTTAGAGCAAAATAAATTATCACATTAATTCAAAAATTTTTAATTATTTTTTTTTTTGGGTTATACGTCTATGTTTCAATTATAGCTACTGCAGGCAATGAGAAGGATAACAGATGAATAAGAGTGATGAAAAAATGCGGAAATCAAACCCGAGATCCCGGTGAATTAGCCAGTTGCACTGACTAATACAAAAAGTCTGTGTTACTATTTTGATTTTCTGAATAATAACATTACTTGGGTATACATTTGCATTTCAGGGACCGTATTACATTCAAGTTCATTCAGTTATGAAAAGCCAGGATTTAGGAGAAAATTCCTGGAACTACTCAACAAAGTTAAGTAGAGTCAATAGGACCCACAAAACATGGAAAACTAACCTAACGTTACGTGAGCCTGTTAATAAGAATAATGTAGTAAGTATATTGAAACATATATTATTTAAACACACTTAGCAAATAATATTCCAAAAAATCTTAAATTCAAAAGTTGATTACAAAATCTGAATGATTGGATTTAACATCGGGGCGTTATCAAATCCCCAGTAATACGTTTTTGATATCAGAATTTTTGCTTGATTTTCTTTGGTGAAATTTCTCTGTTCTATCATAGTGTAATAACGGTGGTACAAATTTCTCCATTCTCAAAGTCAATATATCGTGTTCAACCAGTTTATTGATAAAATTTATATAAACATTGGAAATTCCGCGGAAAATAAAAAGATTACTATTTACCGTGGGAAATTCTACAGTCGTTATTTTTTTGTTAAATTGAAGTTGGCCTACGGGCCAGCCCAATCAGTCAGCTGGTAGAAAATCGCTTTTATTTGTTAAGTAAAGCCGGTTGGGCAAGCGACTTAGTATGGTTACCAGCTGACAACCATCCATGAACAAACTCTACTGGGGGTCCCTGTTCAAACTCATACTTAATCCACTTCAAAAATACAGTGAAAAGCAACGATCGAATAGGGTAGTTGTCAATAATATACAGTTCCCGTAACAAACTAAAGCTAAAAAAAGAAAAAATATAAAAGCAGAATAATAGCTCTGAAAATGCTGGTGTAGTTTTCATTCAACTGAGGTTCATTATGAAAAAATTTAAAGAATACTGCAAACAATTTTATTAATTAGTCAGATAATATTAGGTTTAGTTAATTCGTTAGACGAGTTGATATTCCGTTATTATTTTTTTCAAGGTGCGATTCAAGTTAAGTACCATAGCAACAAATGGGCACACTTTCACTAGTTTTGCAGATGTCTCTATGAATTTGTGTTTGTTAGTATTCAAGTACTTTTACGACATTTTTGTACAATGTTTGGGACAAAATGTCACTTGTAAAACAAACCAGGTGCGTACACATTACTTACTATGTCACATAAGATTATTATAAATCTCACGATTTTGCTCTTAAATCATTGACTGTATTGAGTAGCCCTATGTAGATTTAGTCATAGTCCACTTACGGGCTGACTCACTCATTACGATATCCAAAAACACGAGACCTAAGAATTTTAAATTTTTAAGGTATGTTCTCTTTGGGCCGTACATAATTACCAAAAATATGGTCGTGAAATATTTTTTTACGGTGATATGTATGATGGTTGTTACTGAAAATTTTGTGTTTCGATAATTTATATGTTTCAATAGTTTAGACCTAGATCTACCAGGAAACTATTTAATTACGTCAAAAATTACTTTACTGAAAAATAAAATTTTGCAGGTTTACCCAGAAAAATTATAATGTCACCACTAACGAATATTTGTCATAATTTTATATACCTACTCTCATTTTAGAGCAAAGGAAATTTTAGTTTTTTAATGTATCTGCATTACTTTTTTTATTAATCTCAGCTTTTAGTTAAGCTTCCTAACCAAAGGTTGATGGGAAATTTACGTGTTTGTGTTCATTTAATTTTATATATGAGCCTTTTTGTTTCTTGCCGGTTCTTATATATTTTGATTTTAAAATTTAGGTATATTTTATCAAAACCCGATAAAAGTATTAGGCTGAAATTTTACCAGTTATGCACCTTATACATGGACATATACCGGCATTATTATGATTTCCACAGATGCTCTAAAAATTAGTACTGATATGAAAAATACGTAGAACAAATTTTGTAAAAATTTTATGTTACACGATTTTTTGTTAATATTTTCTGCTCCAAAAGAATTAACTGAAAAAGCGTCAGTAGCTAGAGTAACCCCAACAACTACAAATGCTTACAGTTTCATATTATTTCATAAAATATAATCAATCCATGAAAAATATATCTAAATGAGCAAATTTAACATTGATGTGGTACAAAATACACTCTTCCCTTAATTTTTTTTGTGCTTTTTCGTATTACAAGGTGGTGGTCATAACATCGTTTCTATTATCACCATTGAAACAGCAGCTTTCTTTCTTAGTTCTACGTTAATACGTTAAGCAAGGATGCCAGTCTGTCACCCACTGGATGCTTTTTGCAGCATTATTAAATGCGGAACAGAATAAGAATTTCAGAAGTCATGTTGAAAAAAATATATAATAAAATTAAAACTCTATGTAATGGTAGGCAGTGACATTGATAATTTAAATCTGATTCGGTTTCAAGTGAAAATGAATTTTGTCGGTATAAGAGACTAGTTCTGGAGCAGCGTCAGTGATGATTAACTGGTGGAACCAGCAGTAGGGGAATAATATCCATGTGCATTAGTAAAGAATTAAAACACAAATTTCAGTAACTAGTGATTGGATCGATATCTTCTATACTTTTATCTGTAATCTGGTATTCGTATGAACGGAATACATACAAATCAGTTGGCTCTTACACTGAACTCGATCTACTAGCAACTTGTCCCGCCGGTTTTGTCTGAGACGCTTAGTGATCACATCATTTTTCTATACGTAGCAATTCCCTATTTCAATTTTATATTTTAATATAATTTTTCATTACATTATAATACATCATTGTTCATGTTTTATTTTATTAGTTCACATGTTAATTATTTACAATTACGTTTTTAGGTACATTATCGAATGAATTGTTTGTTTTCTGATACTTGGGAGGAACTAAAACACGTAGTTCCAGAACTACCGTACGGCGAATACAGAGCAGAAGTCATCCATTACAGGAAAAAATCTAAATTGAAATCAGATCTTACTAGGCAAACATGTTTCTTTATATATGCTGCAGTGAGACCACTTTACGAAATCAGACGAAATGTTAGCAGATCTGGTTAAATTATATTAAAGTACAATTTTTGTTCGTTATGATTATTTTTCAAGTTATTCCACATCACGGTGTGCAGAATTGTAAAATCACTTGACGTATTCATAATTCATTGAAAAAATTTCAAGAAAAAATTAATTTTTCAGTACTATTGCATACAAAATTAATGAATTAATTAATGTTTTACAAAAAGTGCACCATTTAATTATTTCAGTATATTATCTACATAAAACCTCGCATCAACAATTTATACATTAAAGGTTAAACAGCATTATTAAATGGTTGGTGATAAGATGGTAAATTTTATGGCTGTAATATGAATCTAACCTGAACCCACTGTGTTACAGAAAAACATGTAACCACATCCTAATAGTGGCAGCCATCCGATAATTTTCTTTTTGCAAACATAATTTACTGTATATATATATATATATATATATATATATATATAAAGGAGTATTATTACATGTTACAAACATTTTGATTGGTATACGAACTACGATCACTAAATTGTCAGTAACGTACCAACTACTATCACTAATTGTTTATTACTCTCATTAAGTAAAACAGAAATTGAAACTTTTGTAACATTTTTTATAATAACTTGTGTTTTTTATAGTTATGTTTTATTTAATACTAAGAAACGAATTTTCTTTTTATAGGTAAGTATGATATTAAAGGTTAAGTGTATTATAGAAATCTCTCGGTATCGGTCAAATCTTAAAACACTTTCTTTTAAACGTCTAAAGAAAGCCAACCTATGTTTTTATCCTATCCTTGCTTAGTAAATTTTTTAGTTGAGTCATTAGAAAAGTATTAACTTTTATCTATTAATCATCAGAAGTTATGCTGTACAATTTTGAAGTTGCACACGCGTGTTACCAATTTAGTGACTTTAAAACACCGATTAAACAACGTATTATTACTAGCAGTTTAAAGGAACTCCTCCAAAAATTAGGTTACATTCGAGTTGACGTAACGTCATGAACCACTGATTCGCGTTTAGTTATATCTACGTAATTTGGATCTGCAAGACGTTATTTGTTATATTCAACAACGAGTTTACAATTCCGAAGTGATCTTATTACACTAAATTCCATTATTAAAAGGTTTAAAAAAAAGTTCAGTTCATTTTACGCAAATTTACCATTTTACTAGAAGTTTCGCACAACACGCCGTTCTTCGATATTGTCGTATTAACTATTATTACTTCTCGTTTTTTTATCAGTGTTATTATTGTTGTATTGTAGTTTTATTTTTGTGAAACGGCACATGAAGAGATTTTGGTTTTTAAAACAAGTTAACCGAAATCAGTACTGCAGGAGATAAAATCGAATTCAACAAAACCTCTCATTCGTTTGAATTTGTAGATGATAAACAACAAAAATTGTCATATAATGGGTGTTTTATTAAGGACGCAACCCTGATTATAAGAATATAGAAGTAATATATCGGTAAATTTTCTGTCCCCAAATTGGTATGTTGGCAACAATGTACTCAAGGAGTTAACTACCTGAGAAAGTTAAAATGTTCCAGTCAAGCATTAGCGTGGTGACAGCAGTCGTTTCGTTATATTGTGTCAGCAATGGTGTTTTCCAAGGAAGAACAATATTGTAATCATGTCTGATGGTCTGTAGCTTTTAGTTCATGAGTTACGCCAACGCGATAAGGATGCAAATGTAACTTTTTCATAGCTCTGTAACAGTAGTTAATGTTAGCCCAGCTTGCGATGATGATCTTCTAAGCGACTTTTTAGGTGATTGAGTCAAACGATTTTCCAAATCTTCGAGAACTTCGGCGGTTAACTTTGTTGGCTGGCGAGGTGGTTTCTCATCGAATACACTCCCAGTTCTACGGAAGTTATTTATCAAACGCAATATTGAGGATTTATTCTGAACGGCAGAACGGGGAAATGTCAACTGAAACTTATCTGGCACACATTTGTCAGATTTACTCGCTCTGTAAGTCTTTGCAATAAACACGCGTTCTTCCTTGGAAAAAACCATTGCTGAAACAATATAACGAAGCGACTGCTGTCACCACACTAATGCTTGACTGGAACATGTTAACTGTCTTAGGTAGTTGGTCTTGAGTAAATTGTTGCCACCATACCGATTGGGGAACAGACAATTTACCGATGTATTACTTCTATCTTCTTATAATCAGGGTTGCGTCCTTAATAAAACACCCGTTATAAAATGTTTCGAACTCTAAAAAAAATAAATATAATTATTTTTCTTCTTCTTCCGGTGTCTTTTGTTTCGAGTGTTGGTAATTTTCCTGGCTATGATGACTTCTCGGACAGCTGCTGTGAAGTGGCTACTGTTAGTCTTAGAGAACCACGTTCTAAGATTCTTCAATCATGAAATTCTTCTCATTCCGGTTTCTGGTTTCCCTTTTATTTGTCCCTCCACTATGGATTGTGCAGCTGGTATTTTTTCCCATTTATCATTACGTGACTAGATACTATTTCATATTTACATAACTAAAACCAGGTGTTCGGATAGTTTTATTCAAATCAGTAAAACAATATCTAAATGTATGGGAAATTGAAACATAATTATTTATTATACTTAAGCTCGTAGCATTGTAACAATAAGTTTATATGAATAAAGTTTGCCCTGCGAATTGTGTACATTTATATCAGTACAGCATTTCATATAAATTTAATATTAAATTATGAATTGCTTGATTCGTATAGCATGTATTTCTATTTTGGTTTGTTCGATTCACTGTTTGTGGGAGGAATTTGGGGTCAGTATTTTAATATGCTTAAAACTATTATATGCAAATAATATTTTAACTAAGTATTTTATAAAAATTTTATTTTATAATATTGTAATTTATTTCTAAGTAGACCTTGTTAGGGGAAATATGATTACTTCTTTCTACATGCGCAGTAGTTCTAGTTCGTAAAGGAGTGGACGGGGGTAAAAAAGTAAGTAGATTGGTATCGGAAACCAATCAGTGAAACATCGTGTACTATCGTATTGTGAAAATATTCGTCAGTCTTTTAATGATGCGGTGTGGTTTGGTTACCTTTACTGTATCACTTATAACATCAGTCTGGATGCCAGTACAACATTCAGACTAACACTGCTCATATGCCGGCGGTTGAAGAAAACCTGTAAATAACGTAGTAAAGTGTATGATGCCTTAAAATTTCAGCTGGCCCTGTGAAGGAACTCGATTCTTCTCTTTAAGATACGAGTTGACCTCAACGTGTTATAACCGCCAGTGTCAAGCCCGAGGCCTCATCTCGCAAGTGATGAACAACCAACAGGATTTACAACCACGTAACAAAATTCAGGGTCTTTGTGGATCATATGGTAGCATCCTGTCAGAGCTCGTATTTAGGGTATTAGTGGGTGGTGTTCAACGGCCCTGAAAGCGGAAGAGGCCATTTTAGCACCAACGACACAGGGTACGGACAAGCCTAGAAAGACACCTCAAAATAAACTGTCCTGCAACTAGGATGCTGTAAAAAAAGAAACCTAATATCAAGGTTAACCTACGCAGCACTCGTAAAGCGACCAGAGGATTTATTAATTCCAAGTAGAATCCACAAAAGCCTCGGTAAATGGACTGGGACTAACATTAAACAACTGGACTATAAAAAGGAAGCAATGGAATTCATTGCGAAATAATTGATAATCGGGCCGTGGAACGTTAATTGACTGTCAATTAAGAAAAAAAAATAGCCAGAATTTTAAGTGAGAACGAATATACGTGGCTTTTATTTCCGAAACCAAGAAGAAACTGCAGGGAAACAAGTACGTAAATATTATTTCATGTTTTATAATGTGTGTCAAAGAACACAAAATACAAGTAAATTTGTTTCACTCTAAACAGTCCTGGATAATGACGATTAACAGGTGGTTCGACGGGTAGGAATAATATCGAAACACAGTGAAGGTGGAGTCCCAAAAAGGACTAGCTAGGCAACTCGCGCCTTCAATTTTTTTCAGTTGTAGAATAATAGATAAGACTGTATAGAATTGAAAAATTAGTAATCAGTACTTGCTCACTCACGTCTTATTCAACCATACGTTATTTTACCGGTATGTGGGCGGAATAATTATAAATTAATTGGTTGTTACTTGAAATATGATCACAAAGCGGCTTCCTGTGCCGGTTTCTTCCAAGTCGAGTAGCGATTAGTTTATTTAGACGTAGAAAATTCCTATTGATATAAAAGCTTATTACTACGGGTATATTATCTTGTATTTATTTTTAAATTATATTATTAGAATTTCGTTCGGGTTTTATTTTATTTGTTCACTTGTTACCCAATTATTTACGATTATGTTTTTAGGATACCATTTTGTATGAATTGTATAATTTCTGACAAGTATATGGGATTATGCAGACTGATTCTTAAACTAACATAAGGCGAATACATAACTCTGGTAATCGTAATCGTTTGCAAGAGGCATTCTAAAATGAGGTCAGATCACTCCAAGCAAACATGTTACAATCGTACTTCGTAGATAGACCACATACTCAAACGAAATGTTAGGCTATCTGGTTAAAGATAGTTGTTAGACTTATGTCGCACATATTTTTTTTTCATAAAGCACCATTTAGAATTTAACGAAGCCGTCCACACAACGACTGGATTTTTATAGTCTATCCACACTTTTTCGGTCATCCTTAGGTTTATGCTAGTAGAAACCGAGAAGTTGCTACTTCTATACATAGTTCCAATAAATACATCTCAATGCACGTTTTTTATTGTAAAACAAAACAAAACTGCTCCAAAACTAATTACTTTATTAACAAAAAGTTTTATGTTTGAGGGAATGTATTAAGCCGACCAAAATGTTACTCTTCCGAATTAATCAAAAGCAAAATTTATCCTCAACCCTGATTTGATATCTGGATTCGCCATTTGGTATCTGTTTTGGTAACAAACCACCTACTTGGCTCAGCACAACGTTGGGGGTACATATGTCAGCCTGATGCCGTTTATACGTATGCTATATTACCTAACCTGAAACCTCCTTTGAAGTTGTCCGTTGCCGAGAAAACAGCTTAAATTTTATACCACGTCGTACAAAGCAGAATAATTAAGAAACGAGCATTACGCGTAAAGAAAATATGAGTCATCTTTCCACCTGTTGTTATTTGGCATCAACGGAAACGACACGATGTATTTGCTCGCAAAAACCGAGCGGTTTTGATGTCATCACAATCTATCATGTACTGTATTTTTATTGTTATATCCTGTCTTCTTTGTCTCTAGTATGTGGTTATTGGATATAATTAGAATTATTAAGTTTCACAATTAATAATGATTTTTTTAAATCGTATTCTCACGTTATTTTAACATAGTATTAAAAATAAGTTAGAGCAAAGTAGGCCTAAATTATCACATTATTTCAAATATTTTTAATTAATTTTTTTTTTTTGGGTTATTCGTCTATTTTTTAATTGTAGCTAATGCAGGCAATGAGAAGGATAATAGATTAACAAGAGTGATGAAAAAATGCGGAAATCGAACCCGAGATCCTGGTGAAGTAGCCAGTTGCACTGACTAGTACTACATGTCTGGCCGTAATGTTACTATTTTGATTTTCTGAATAATACCATTACTTGGGTATACATTTTTATTTCAGGAACCGTATTACGTTCAAGTTCATTCAGTTATGAAATGCCAGGATTTAGGAGAAAATTCCTGGAACTACTCAACAAAGTTGAGTAGACTCAATAGAACCCATAAATTATGGAAAACTAACTTATCGCTTAGTGAGCCCTATGGTAACAATATGTTAGTAAGTATTTTGGGCTTATATAAATACACTTAGCAAATAATATTCCAAAAAATCTTGATTTCGAAAGTTGATTACAAATTTGGATGATTAGATTTAACATCGGGGCGTTATCGAATCCCCAGTTATACGTTTTTGATTTCAGGATTTTTGCTTGATTTTCTTTGGTGAAATTTCTCCATTCTATTATAGTGTAATAACGATGGTACAAATTTCTCCATTCTCAAAGTCAATATATCGTGTTCTAACAGTTTATTGATAGAATTCATAAAAACATTGGATATTCCACGGTAAATAGAAAATATTACTATTTACCGTAATAGTAATCTATTACGGTAAATAGATTACCGTAATCTATTTACGGTTATTGTGCTACTGACATATACGTGAGAAAGTTTCCTCTAATTTGTACATTTGTTGTTTTTTTTAATGAATGAAAATAATGACATTTTTTGTTTAAAAAACTATAACCTACAATACGCAGCAGTGGGTAAACCAATTTTCTTTTTCTTCTTCTTCTTTTTTTTGCTTATTTTTACTAATTGTTGTTTATTAGAATTTTTCTTTTGTTAATTTTAACGTTTGTGTTCTATATTGTGCGTTTTTTGTGTTGTAAAATACAATGGAAACAGATCAAATATCCCTAACATCAGGGAAATCACGACTTTGCAGTGATGATAATATTAATAATTTTGTCTCCATTGAAGAGCAAACGCCCGGAACATCTGATAATCATTTAAAATTGTCGATGATCGTCAACAAAACTAAAAAGCGAGGTCGGTCTCCAAATTCAACTGAAAACAACTCCTTATCTAGTTCAGAAAAAATTCAAAAACGCAATCTGCATTGACCTTTCACTACAATAAAAATACTGCTTCTGGTCGAGATCCCAGGTCAAGTAATTCTAACGTTCCGGCTATTGAAACGGAAAATCGATATGCTCCGTTAGAAACCGAATCTAACTCGTCAACAAAATATAGTTGTCCTCCGCCAATATACTTAAAATCGGACGTAAACTTCTCTGAGTTATGTAACTTATTAACTCACTTAGTTGGCTCAGAAAATTTTAAATGTCTGTCTACTAAGAAAGGCATAACAATTTATCCGTCTACGCCCGATGTCTATAGAAAACTTGTCCGGTACTTGAAAGAAAATGAAGCCGAATTTCATACTTTTCAGCTCCAGGAAGAAAAAGCGCTTAGAGTAGTACTGCGCGGACTCCACCATTCGCTTAAAGAACATGTAATAGCCGATGCGCTTAACAATCTCGGATTCACAGTTAGAACTGTTTGTAATGTCATATCGTACAACAAGGAGCGACTCCGTTATTCTTCGTTGATTTGGAACCAAGCGAAAATAATGAAAATAAAAATATTTTCAATCTAAATTACTTACTTCACTCCAAAATAAAAGTGGAAGAGCCAAGGAAAAAACGGAATGTTATTCAGTGTGTACGTTGTCAGCAGTACGGACATACTAAACGTTACTGTAATCTGTCCCCTCCATGTGTGCGGTGCGCTGGTTCACACGAATCTGCGACTTGCACAAAGCCAAGAGATACGAAGGCAACCTGTGCCCTTTGCGGCGTATCGCATCCAGCTAATTACCGTGGATGCTCGGTTCACAGGAGTCTTCAAAATCGCCGCTCTTCGACAACAACGTCGCGCAATACACTGATACGTGCTGCTGCTCACCCGGTTCCGGTTGCAGCTCCATCTTCATTCCCTCCTCTGCTGACTTCATTCACGTCGAACTCTACTGTACCACCACAACCCACTCATCCACACGTCAGACTGAAAGTTCATCTCATCATCAGATTACAAATTCACGCCGTAGTTACTCCAATGTAGTAAGTCAACCGAGAGATTCAGCTCAACTTCCCGAAGACAATGATCTTGCATCACATCTATCGTCTTTTATGTCCGAAATGAAATTTTTGCTCATGCCCACGATCACGATAAGGTCACAGCTACTACAGGTTCTAAAGTCACGAAATGACAAATAGATCAGGACAGCCATCTTTATTGATTCTCCTCTGGAATGCAAACGGCGTTTTGCAACACGTTAATGACACACGTACTTAATGAAAAACGCGTCGATATTGCCTTAATAGGCGAAACTCATCTAACATCCCGTTCAAAATTTTATATAAAAGGTTACTCAGTTTATCGAGCAGATAGGCCTGATGATCGTGGTTATGGCGCAGCACCCGTAATTATCCGTTCATCTATTCAACACTATTTCTACCTCACGTGTGATCCGACTGAATTAATTCAAGCAGCGGCAGTTGCAGTCAAATTATTAAATATTACCTTTACTGTAGCAGCAATCTATTGTCCTCCGAGATTTGCATTAAAAGTACCTGATTTTACTGATTTCTTCTCGTCCTTGGGCAACTACTTTCTCTGCGGTGGCGTCTATAATGCCAAGCACGTACAATGGGGATCGCGGTTAAATAATCCCCGTGGTCGAGCTCTTTTGCAGTCTATTATGCACAACAACCTAAAGATTCATTCTACTGGCTCTCCGACGTACAGGCCATCGGCTCCCTCCAAGCAACCTGACCTTTTAGATTTTTTTGTTTCCCGAGGATTGTCATCATTCTACTCATCCGTCCTCTCCCTGGATGATTTATCGTCTGATCATTCTCCAGTGCTTTTGACTCTCTCGTGTACCCCATTGGAGAAGCTATCTCCGCCATCTTTACACGCAAACACCGTAGACTGGGATTTATTTCGCCGTCTCATACAAACAAATCTGAGACTAAACCTGCCACTGAAGTCATCCGTGGTCATGGATGAAGCAGTGGACAACCTAACATCAACTATTCAGCAATCTGCTTGGAGCTTAAATCTCCCTGCAAAGGTCAAGAAAAGAGATGTTCCAAATTATCCCATATTCATCAAGGAACTAATCAGGGACAAGAGAAGAGCGAGAAACTTGTGGCATCGTACCAGATTACCAACGCACACGAGAAGACTCAACCAGCTCACAAATCAGTTGAAAGCCGAAATTAGGGCTATTAAGACAGCTTGATTTAATCAAGAACTAGCAGAACTAAATCCTAGGCATGGTGGCATGTGGAAAGCTACCCGTAGGATACTTCGTCCTGTTCCCTCAACCTCTCCACTTCGTCTTCCAAATGGTGCTTGAGCTAAGTCAAATAAAGAGAAAGCAGATTTATTTGCTGAACATCTATCGCACGTTTTTAGTCCTCATTGTAATATCAGACCTGATTTATCGACATCTCTTAAAGAATTTGTTTCATCTCCTCTGTCTCTCTCGCTACCTCCGGAAAAAAATTCCTAAAAAAGAAGTACATGAAGAGATTAAGTCTCTGCCTCTTCGTAAAACTTCTGGATTTGATTTAATCATTTCGGAAATCCTCTGTGAACTCCCACAACAAGCTGTTTTGCTTATTACATACATATTCAACGCCATACTACGGACGACTTATTTTCCTATTCAATGGAAGATGTCCCAGATAATAATGATCCTGAAACCAGATAAACCTCCCAATTCTTCTTTTTTCTACAGACCCATCAGTTTACTTCCGGTTCTCTCAAAATTATTTGAAAAAATTTTTCTTCGCCGCTTGTTGTATTTCGTTAACGATAAAAATTCTATACCTACTCATCAATTCGGTTTCCGGTCACACCATTCTACAGTTCACTACCTACATCGAGTCGTCGATCTGATCGCTTCAGGCCTGGAAAGAAAGGAATACACAGGAGCAGTTTCCTTAGACGTAAGTACGGCATTTGAGGTGTGGCACGACGGACTACTCTTCAAACTGAAACATGTTGTGTCACTTATCGCTAAGGTCCGTTTCGGGATCTAGGTTATTAAATAATTATTACACTAAAGTTTACAATTACAAATATTTATTACACTAAAAGATTAAAAAATTTTTATCATTAATTACTTACTTTTATCATTATTACTTTTATCATAAATAATTAACTAATTATAATGAAGTAATACAATAAATGATTTAATAATTTACTTAAAATAGATAATAAACAATAACTAACTTAATAATTTAATTAGCACTTCTTAAAATAAATTTTATTGAATACACATACAAAATGAAAACTGAATTTAATACAGATACACATTAACTTTTCACAATACACACACAAGCAGAGACAGTATAACAATCGTTGACCAACAAAATGCTCGGAACCGTTAACCTGTATAACGCCCGACAGTAACTCGTCAAAGATCAAACGAATACTAACTGACCGCGCTCGGAGGTCTCTTTATATACTCATTTAAAAAGATCATTCTAGCAAAGCAGAGAAACTCCATGCAAATAATAAAGTACAAAAAAATAACCCTTTATAAATGAGTGCTATAAAAATCTATTGTAAACAACTCAACTATTGTAAACAGAAAACGTAAACAACCGACCCCTTCATAAATAGCTGTACAACAATACCCGACCTTTTATCATAATAGCGCAGTTATTTCAAACAACTTTCATGAATAGCGTACTTTTGTTTTCACTATTGTCCTATTGTCACTTATTGTTACTATTTCACTCTATTATCCTCTTTTTACTATTTTCATGAATGATATTCCAGAAATTACGCGAACCATGTCTTTTCGATATTGTCACAATATATTACCGGACACTCTCTACTATGTTCTCCGATCATACCTAGAGGAAAGATTTTTCGTCGTTCGTCAAGGAGATGATTACTCCAAATATAGACAGATCTTAGCTGGAGTATCACAGGGGTCTATCCTCTCTTCGTTATTGTACAATATCTACACATCTGATCTGCCGGAGACTGACGTGACTACCATTGCTACATATGCTGATGACACTCTTCTTCTTTCATCCTCCGATAATCCACAAATCACAATTGCTAATTTACGATATCATCTGGATATTCTACAAGACTGGTTAGAAAACTGGAGAATGCAAATTAATCCAACCAAATCTATTCATGTTTCTTTTACTCTTCCAAAAGGAATATGCCCAAATGTCTTTCTTAATAACGTTCCCATACCTCAGAAGAGTGAAATTCGATACTAAGGGCTTATCTTGGACAAAAGACTTACGTGGCAGTCGCACATAAAAAAGAAAATACTTCAATTAAATACGAAATTACGACAACTGTACCGATTTCTTTGTAAAATCTCTTCTTTGCATATTTCTTCAAAATTACTGCTGTACAAATCGTTATTTAAACCAATTTGGATTTACGGAGTCCAGTTATTTCGTTCAGCAAAATCCAGTAATCTTAATCATCTACAGACGGTCCAATCAAAATTTTTCCGTTTAATACCTAGAGCTCCGTACCACGTAAGTAACGACACTTTTCACTCCGATTTCGGGATTCCTACAGTTGAAGAAGTAGCACAGTCCTATTATCAAAAATTCTTTTCGAAACTACTAATAAATCCAAATCCTCTTATTTAAGAACTTCATCGCTTTCACCTTCCTGGGAATCCAGGCCGGCGCCTAAAAACATGATGAAATAGAGATCTTCTTTGAGTTCTAACTAAACTAATAATAATGATATAATAAAAATAATAAAAAACGAACTAATTATCATATTTAATACGTTCTTACAAATCCAGAGAAATACCAATGGGTATCAATCTTTGTCTTTATGTTTCCTTTCATGTTACTTGGTTATGTACGTACAAGACATTTTCTAGTAGTCATATATTTGTGTACTGCTGAAAATTTCAAATAAAAGATAAAAAAAAAATTTACCGTGGGAAATTCTACAGTCATTATTTTGTTGCTAAATTGAAGTTGGCCTCTGGGCCAGCCCAGTCAGTCAGCTGGTAGAAAATCACTTTTATTTGTTAAGTAATGCCGGTTGGTCAAGCGACTTTGTATGGTTACCAGCTGACAACCATCCATGAACAAACTCTACTGGGGGTCCCTGTTCAAACTCATGCTTAATCCACTTCCAAAATACAGTGAAAAGCAACGATCAAATTGGGTAGTTGTCAATAATGTTCAGTTCCCGTAACAAACTAAAGCTAAAAAAAGAAAAAAAATATAAGAGCAGAATAATAGCTATGAAAATGCTGGTGTAGTTTTTAGTCGACTGACCTACATTAAATTAATTTTGAAAAAATATAAAGATACTGCAAACAATTTTATTAATTAGTTAGATAATATTAGGTTTAGTTAATTCGTTAGACGAGTTGATATTCCGTTATTATTTTTTTCAAGGTGCGAGTCAAGTTAAGTACCATAGCAACAAATGGGCACACTTTCACTAGTTTTGCAGATGTCTCTATGAATTTGTGTTTGTTAGCAAAAAGATACTTTTACGACATTGTTGTACAATGTTTCGGACAAAATTTCACTTGTAAAACAAACCAGGTGCGTACAAATTACTTACTTTGTCACATAATAATGTTATTATAAATCTCACGATTTTCCTCTTAAATCATTGACTGTATTGAGTAGCCCTATATAGATTTAGTCATAGTCCACTTACGGGCTGACTCACTCATTACGATATCCAAAAACACGAGACCTAAGAATTTTAAATTTTGATGGTATGTTCTATTTGGGTCGTACATAATTACCCAAAATACGAGTGTGATCGTGAAATTTTTTTAAAGATGTTTTTAAGATGTATGATGGTTGTTACTGAGAATTTTGTTTTTCGATAATTTATATGTTTCAATAGTTTAGACCTAGATCTACCAGGAAAACATTTAATTACGTCAAAAATTACTTTACTGGAAAATAAAATTTTGCAGTTTCACCCAGAAAAATTATGTCACTAAGAACGAATATTTGTCATAATTTTATATACCTACACTCATTTTAGAGCAAAGGGAATTATAGTTTTTTATTGTATCTGCA
The DNA here is from genome assembly GCA_035578175.1 of Catonia carolina. Lineage (NCBI taxonomy): Eukaryota > Metazoa > Arthropoda > Insecta > Hemiptera > Achilidae > Catonia > Catonia carolina. Next base: position 86,178,035 of record JAQMRL010000008.1, on the reverse strand, counting down.
TTCTATTGTCATCAGATTGGTTCAGTGGAGTTGAGAGGACCCAGCGAGCTAGTAAGGGTGTTGCTATACTTTAAGAGAAAGGCTGGGAAAAGAATATGAGGGACTACAACTTGATAAATGAGAGGATGATTTCTGTAAGAATTAGTCATGATAGAGGCAATCTCACTTTCATCGCAGTATATGCACCAGAGGACTCAAATGATCCTGTGAAAAAGGAAGAATCAGAAGCGTTCTACAAACAACTAGAACGAACTGTCGCCTCTGTGAACTCAAATGATGATCTATTACTGCTAGGAGATTTCAATGGCCGAGTAGGAAACAAATTAATTCCTAAATGTGTAGGCACTTTTGGAGAAGATACAGTTAATGCAAATGGGAATAGACTTAGGGACTTTGTAACCTTTCGTGATTTGAAGATTACCAACACCTTCTACCGGAAAAAGATATCCACAAATTCACCTGGACAGCAAGAGGATATAGATCAATAATTGACTATATAATTATAAATCAAAGGTTGGCAGGACAAATGCGAGATGTGAGAGTTCACCGGGGAATGGATTTGAACTCGGACCATTACATTGTCGTTGGAAAGATAGATTTATGGAAAAGGTGGAAGCCCTCTTTTAAACCCAAAAATCAGAATAATGAGGAAATTTTCAAAGTATCACTCCTTAAAGACGATAGCATTAAACTCCTATTTCAAAACCGAGTCACAGAAAAGCTAATGACATTCCCAACAACGGAAGATGTGGAAACTGAGTGGAAAAACATTGCTACGGCAATTAAAGCGGGTGCAATAGAGGCGATTGGCATGAGAAAGAGAAACCATAGAAAAAAAGGACTAAACATATGGAATGATGAGATAAGGGCAGCAGTCAAAGAAAAACAACGCCTATATAAAATCTGGCTACAGAACCAATCTGATGACAATAGAATGCAATACAACAGAGCAAGGAATCACGCTAAAACAGTCACCAGACAGGCTCAACAAACTTCTTGGGAAAACTTCATAACCACTGTTGAGGAGGATCTATTTGGCAGGCAGGAAATAGCTTATAAATTCATAAGAGCCATGAATCAACAAAACAAAGACACTGCTCAAATAAATTGTGTTTCCATACCAGAATGGGTGAAACACTACAAAGAACTCTGGTATGAAGAAGATATGGTAGAGGCTGAGTTGGAGCGGTGTCAGCAATGTTGTGTGGATAATTTAACAACAGAAGAGCTACACAGTGTGATGAATGCTGCCAAAAATCGTAAGTGTCCAGGTCCTGATGGCATAAATATGGAGTTGATAAAATATGGAGGCTTTGTGCTTCATCTCAGATTATTACATTTGTACAATAGTTGCTGGAAGACTCATAAAGTGCCAGAATCATGGACAAAATCAAGAGTAGTCTCTCTCTACAAAAAAGGCAATAGGTCTGACCCTAAAAATTATAGAGGAATCAGCATTTTGGATACTGCTTACAAATTATTCGCCTCTCTAATAAGTGGACGACTTCAACTTATAACAGATGCCCTAATATCAGAGAACCAGATGGGCTTCCGGAAGGGACGGTCTTGTATAGATGATTTTTTCACATTGAAAATTCTAATAGAAAAACGTCGAGAATACAATTGTCAGACTCATCTGGCTTTAATTGACTGGGAAAAGGCATTTGACAACGTCGACAGGTCCTTACTGTGGGAAATTATGTTGAAGAAAGGCTACCCAAGGCATATTGTGACTGCTATCAATAGTTTATATTATAAAACATCGGTGCTGATTAGTTCAGATGGAAAAGATGTGAGAGAGTTGTATGTAAATAAAGGAGTCAGACAGGGATGTCCCATATCACCTACATTATTTAATATATATATTGACGAGCTGATGACTGTTTGGCGACAAAAGGTTGACACAGGTGTAAATAGAGGACAAGGCGTTTCCCTCAACTCACTCATGTTTGCCGACGACACCGTTATAATTCAAGACAGTGAAGATAAGCTTCAAACAGCAGTCTATAAACTCCAGAATCTAAGTAAAGAATTCAAAATGAAAATTTCGACCCAAAAATCCAAAATAATGGCATTCCATGGCAAATGGCCAGTGCGATCGAAAATTGTGTTAGATAATGTGATTATGGAGCAGGTGAGTAGTTTCAAATATCTAGGTTGCAATGTATCCTACGATTGTGAGAGTGACATACCTCTGAAGCTGAATAAATTTAATGCGATATGTGGAACCATACATCGTACATTGAAGGGAAAAGCCAGAAAAGAAACAGAGTTGAAATTTTATAAGACAATGGCGATTCCACTAGTTACATATGGAAGCGAGGTATGGACCACAACAAAGAGAGACGACTCGCGCATACAAGCTTCAGAGATGAGGTTCTTGAGACACATTCAGGGATACACAAGGCTGGATCACATTAGAAACGAAGTGATAAGAGAAGAATGCAATGTACAGCCACTTGTAGATGTGATCAAGCAATATAGAAAAAGATGGACAGATCACCTGCTCCGAATGCCACACAACCGTTTGCCACTTCAAGCCTGGATGTCCAAACCAGATGGTAGAAGGGATGTGGGTCGACCGAGGAAGAGGTGGAAACCGGAACAGGCTCAATAGCCTAAACCATGACGGATGATGATGATGATGATATTGTATCTGCATTACTTTTTTTAATAATCTCAGGTTTTGGTTAAGCTTTCTAACCAAAGGTTCATGGGAAATTTATGTGGTTGTGTTCATTTAATTTTTTATTTGAGTCGTTTTGTTTCTTACCGGTTCCCGAAATTTTGATTTTAAAATTTAGATAAATTTTATCAAAACCCATTAAAAGTATTAGGCTGAAATTTTTACCAGTTATGCTCCTCATTCACGAACATTTACCGGCATTATTATGATTTCCACAGAATCTCTAAAAATTAGTACTGATATGAAAAAAACGTAGAACAAATTTTGTAAAAAGTTTGTTACACGTTGTTTGTTTTTATTTTCTGCTCCAAAAGAATCAACTAAAAACGCGTCAGTAGCTAGAGTAACCCAACAACTACAAAATGCTTACAGTTTCATATTATTTCATAAAATAAAATCAATCCTATGAAAAATGTATCTAAATGAGCAAATTTAACATTGATGTGATACAAAGTACACTCTACCGTTAATTTTTTTTGTGCTTTTTCGTATTACAAGGTGGCGGTCATAACATCGCCTCTATTCTCACCATTGAAACAGCAGCTGTCTTTATTAGTTCTACGTTAATACGTTAAGCAAAGATGTCAGTCTGTCACCCACTGGATGCTTTTTGCAGCATTAAATGCGGAGCAGTGAAAGAATTTCCGAAGTCATGTTGAAAAAATTGAATATTAAAATTAAAGCTATATGTAATGGTAGGCAGTGACATTGATAATTTAAATCTGATTCGGTTTCAAGTGAAAATGAATGTTGTCGGTATAAGAGACTGGTTATTGGAGCAGCGTCAGTGATGATTAACTGGTGGAATCGGCAGCAGGGGAATAATATCCATGTGCATTAGTGGAGGATTAAAACACAAATTTCAGTAACTAGTGATTGGGTCGTTATCTTCTATACCGGTATCCGCAATCTGGTGTACGTATGAACGGAATACATACAAATCAGTTGGCTCTTACGCTGAACTAAATCTACTAGCAACTTGTCGCGCCGGTTTTGTCTGAGACGCTTAGTGATCTCATCATTTTTCTACACTTAGCAATTCCCTATTTCATTCTTCTATTGTATTATAATTTTTCATTATATTATAATACAATAATGTTCATGTTTTATTTTATTAAATCACATGTTAATTATTTACATTTACGTTTTTAGGCACATTATCGAGTGAATTGTTTGTTTTCTGATACTTATGAGGGACTAAGAAAAGTAGCTCCAGAACTACCGTACGGCGAATACAGATCAAAAGTCATCTTTTACAGGAAAAATTCTAAATTGAAATCAGATCTTACTAGGCTAACATGTTTCGTTGTGTATGCTGCAGTGAGACCACTTTACAAGATCAGACGAAATGTTAGCAGATCTGCTTAAATTATGTCAAATTACAGTTTTCGTTCGTTAAGATAATTTTTCTTGATATTCCACATCATTGTGTGCAGAATTTTCAAATCACTTCACGAATTCATAATTCATTGAAAATCTTCGAAGAAATGTAAATTTGTCATCACCACTGCAGAAAAAATGAATTAATAAATGTATTACGAAAAGTGCACCATTTAATTATTTCAGTATATTATCTACATCAAATCTCGCATCAGCAATTTACTCATTATAGGTTAAACAGCATTATTAAATGGCATGTTATAAGAAGTTAAATTTTCTGGCCGTAATAAAAATCTAACCTGAACTCATTGTGTTGCGGACAAACAATTTAATCTCATCGTAATAGTGGCAGCCATCTGATAATTATCTTTTTGCAAACGTAATTTGATGTATATGGAGTAATATTACATGTTACTAACATAGAATGATTTACCTTAAAACAAATTATAAAATCATGAACATTAATAAACATTTGGTTTCCTTAGTTGAAAATAAACTTATTTCAAAAATTGTTATAGGTTTAAAAATAATTTTTTGTCATTGTTGATAATATGTGTTTTAACTGTCAGAGAAATCTAAAGAAAAGTATAACTTAAATCTAACTAGGATTCAATAGAATGAGATCTTTTTTCTTTGACAATAATATTATGTACTTTGGCTAAAGTACACAAAAGTTATGACTTTTAAAACCAGTTTCTCTTTATCAAATCCTACCTTACTTTTAGTGGGTAAGAGTAAAAAGGTTGAAATAATTTTTATAAGATTCATCAAATAGAATAGTTGAATTTCAATCAACAAAATCTTTTGAATAATTTACAGCACAAATAAATCTTTGAATTTTTATTATTTCGATTTTAAATGATTGAACGTAGTTCATCTAAAATTATAAAATGTATATGTTATAAAATCTCTAAATGATATCACCATTAAAATAAAGTTGTAAAAATCAATAATTTAAACTTCCTGTTACCTATATTATGTTATAAATATATGGAAAAACATAATTATATTAAATACATTTTTCATACTACTAAAAGTAATTTGATTTAGCTGCGTCTTATTGAAATTTTAAAATAGTTTATAGCCGGCCGCATTGGCGTAGTTGGAAACGTACTCGCCTCTCATTATTGGGTTCTTGGAATCTTACTGAAGCACGGCATATTTTCATACGTTACAAAAAAATTATTTTATCCTTCACAGTTACAACCCAACGTCGTCGCTAATGAACGCTGTAGTTGATTCAGGTTTATTAAAAAAAGAAAAAAATAGTTTATAGTTTTAACTGATTGTAAATATTTACAATAAATTCGAGGTATTAGCAATAATTAACTGATTTTTTTATTTTTATGTTTTTTTAATTTCTTATGTGTGTACCTTGCAATCAATTTAGAACAAAAAGCAACCCCATGACCCAATGAGATGAAGATGATGTGTATGACGTGTAAATGAGATGTAGTCTTGTACAGACCCAGGCCTACTATACCTGAGAGAGTATGGTTAATTGAACCCCAAACATCAAAGTACACCGGTAACCACTGTCTAGTGTTCAAATTTGTATAAAAGTAACTTACCTTTACTAGGAATTGAACCAGGAACCTTCGTCTGCGAAAATCAGCTGTTAAATAACTGAGTTTGGCGACGACTTTACCTTTAGACCAACCCTGTGGGTTGATTAATTGATAAGACAAAAAATGTGAAGAAAATCCGGTTCATTAAATAAAATGAAACTTTTTGAGGGTCAAGCTGGCAACCTCAGCAATACAGTTAATCAGCTGTTCAATCGTAATTTAATAAAAAACATAACCCGTTTTGTTCAATTGAAAATATCAATTCAATCCGCGTGTACGCCGGAAGAGTAATGTTTGTTAATAAGATTTTAACTCGTCAAACAAAAAAATAATAACTCAAAATTATAGTTCGACGAAATGTCCTCACGAATATTGATCAGTATAATGTAAAACTTTTAAACTGCACTAACGTGTTTTGGAGGGTAGAACAGTTTAATTACGGTACAAAAAATGTTACTAAACTCTTTTACGTACCAAAACAAGTTAAAAAGCTGTGTCAACTTGTAAGGTATACTTGTAAGTCCTGCAAGACCCAACTTTTTATGACTACCAAGAAAAACAACGTATCGTAAACAGTCTCTCCTACAGTTTCTCAAAAATTATGTAAAGTAAATTTTTAGAAGTTTTTTGTCATATTTCATTAATGCTATTTCATAACTTTGCTGATGTTTGTGTTATCATTTATTAACATTTTAGTTTTGTTATCATAAGTTTTAATTTTTATTTGCATTTGTATTCTGTTTGTTTTTTTTTATTTTTTTATTTTGTACTAACGTACTTCTTAGTGTTATTTTGATCATTTTATATTTTTTGGGACTTATTTTTTATGTAATAAGTGATGTATTGGTAATAACTTTTATTTCTTCTCTTTTTTTAGCAGTGCTTTTAATGTTGTATTGTAGTTTTATTTTTGTGCTATGTATTTTCTGTCCCCAAATTGATATGTTGGCAAAAGTGTACTCGAGGCCAACTACTTAAGAAAGTTAAAATGTTTCATTCGAGCATAAGTGTGGTGATTGCAGTCGTTTGGTTATATTGTGTCAGCAATGGTTTTTTCCATGGACGAACAAGATTGTAATCGTTTTTGATGGTCTGTAGCTTTCAGTTCATAAGTTAAGCCAACGCGATAAGAATGCAAAAGTAACTTTATCGTAGCTCTGAAAACTGTAGTTAATGTTAGCTTGCGATGATTATCTTCTAAGCGATTTTTTAGGTGATTGAGTCAAACGATTTTTCAAATCTTCGAGAACTTCCACGGTTAACTTTGTTGCCTGGCGAGGTGGTTTCTCATCGAGTACACTCCCAGTTATACGAAATTTATTTATCAAACGCAATTTATTGACGATTCATTCGGAATGGCAGAACGGGGAAATTTCAACTGAAAATTATCTTGCACACATTTGTAATATTAACTCGCTATGTAAGTCTCTACAATAAACACGCGTTCTTTCTTGGAAAAAACCATTGCTGACACAATATAACAAAACTACTGCTGTCACCACACTAATACTTGACTGGAACATTTTAACTGCCTAAAGTAGTTGATCTTAAGTACTCTGTTGCCACCATACCGATTGAGGGACAGAAAATTTACCGATGTATTACTTTTATCTTATAATAAGGGTTGCGTCCTTAATAAAACACCCGTTACAAAATGTTTTGAACCCTAAAATAAATATATATAATTATTTTTCTTCTTCTTCCGGTTTCTATCGTTTCGAGTGTTGGTAATCTTCCTGGCTATGATGAACTCTAGGACAGCTGCTCTGAAGTGGCCACTATTAGTCTTAGAGAACCACGTTCTAAGATTCGTCAATCATGAAAGTCTTCTCCTTCCGGTTTCGGGTTTCCCTTTTATTTGTCCCTCCACTATGGATTGTGCAAGCTGGTATTTTTTCCCATTTATCATTACGTGACTAGATACTATTTCATATGTACATATCTAAAACCAGGTGTTTGGATAGTTTTATTCAAATCAGTAAAATAATATCTAAATGTATGGGAAATTGAAACAATTATTTTTTATAATAAAGCTCGTAGCATTGTAACAATAATTTTATATGAATAAAGTTTGCCCTGCAAATTGTGTACATTTATATCAGAACCACATTTTATATAAATTTAATATTAAAATATGAATTGCTTGATTCGTATAGCATGTATTTCTATTTTGGTTTGTTCGATTCACTGTTTGTGGGAAGAATTTGGTGTCAGTATTTTAATATGCTTAAAACTATTATAATGCAAGTAATATTATAACTAAGTATTTTATAAAAATTTTATCATCGTATTTCTAAGTAGACCTTTTTAGGTGAGATATGATTACTTTTTTCTACATGCGCAGTGGTTCTAGTTCGTAGCGGAGTGCACGGGGAAAAAAGTAAGTAGATTGGTATCTGATACCAATCAGTAAACTATCGTGTACTATCGTATTGTGAAAATATTCGTCAGTCTTTTAACAATGCAGTGTGGTTTGGTTACTACAGTGTTCTCAATTTTAAAAGCTATAAATCTATTATAACTCGACCATTAGTGTTTTTCTTCACTCGTTGAGCCCGCAGGCTGAAATCACGGATTTGTCGCTATGCAGACGCTCCATTCATTTAAGGAATGCCATGGTGCCTCAAGGCGGCAGTCGGTGTTCCTTATTAGTTAATTTATTTGTCAGCTCAATATAGTACTGTATAACACGCTGTTTGTTCGTGGTTATAAAATTAGATGCATTTACTTCTGTATAACGAACAGGACGTAAGAAATTCAGTGCATGTAAGTCGCGAAGTCTCAAAGGAACAGATATTATTTTTGGGTAAAAATTTATTTTTGATACATTTTCTTCGTAAAAAAATCACTAGGAATTGAGAAAATTGCAGCATTATTGGTATGAAATAATTAAATTCTCCCCGCACTTCTTTCAGACCTTTGTCTGAAATTACACTTTTAAAATCCGTTTAAAATTTCCCGGCAGTAAGTAATAAAGACTACCATTACTGTAGCACTTATAGCATCAGTCTGGATGCCAGTACATCATTCAGACTTACACTTCTCATGTGCCGGCGATTGAAGAAACGCTGTAGAAACGCAGAAAAGTGTATGACGACCTAAAGTTTCAGCTGGCCCTGTGAATAAAACTCGATTTGCCGCCTTACTTTATGAGTTGACCTCAACGTGTTATTATCGCCAGTTTTAAGCCCGAGGCCTCATCTCGCAAGTGATGAACAACCAACAGGATTTACAATCTCGTAACAAAATTCAGGGTCCTTGTGGATCATATGGTAGCATCTAGTCAGGGCTCGTATTAAGGGTATTAGTGGATGGTGTTCAACGGCCCTGAAAGCGGAAAGGCCATTTTCACTCCAACGACACAGGGTACGGACAAGCCTAGTGAGACACCTAAAACTAAACTGTCCTCCAGCTAGGATGCTGAAAAATAAAAACCCTACCACCAAGCCTAACCTGCGCAGCACTGGTAAAGCTACTAGAGGATTTATAAATTACAGGTACAATCCACGAAAGCCTCGGTAAATGGACTGGGACTAACGTTAAAGAACTGGATATTAAAAAGTAAGCAATGGCCTGGATTGCGAAATAATTGATAATCGGGTCATGGAACGTTAATTGACTATCGATTGAGAAAATAAAATAGCCAGAATTTTAAGTGAGAACGAATATACGTGGCTTTTATTTCCGAAACCAAGAAGAGACTGCAGGGAAACAAGTAGGCTACGTAGATATTATTTCATGTGTTATAATGTGGTCAAAGAACACAAAATACAAGTAAATTTGTATCACTCTAAACAGTCATGGATAATGACGATTAACAGGTGGATCGACAGTTAGGAATAATATCGAAACGCAGTGAAGGTGGAGTCCCAAAAAGGACTAGCTAGGCAACTCGCGTCTTCAACATTTTTTCAGTTGTAGAATAATAGGTAAGACTGTATGGAATTGAAAACTAGTAATCAGTACTTGCTTCCTCACGTCTTATTCAACTATAGGTTATTTTTCTGGTGTGTGGACGGAATGAACATAAATTAATTGGTTGTTACTTGAAATTTGATCACAAAGCGGCTTCCTGTGCCGGTTTCTTCCAAGTCGAGTAGCCATTAGTTTATTTAGACGTAGAAAATTCCTTTTTATATAATAACCTACTACGGGTATATTAACTTGTATTTCTTTCAAATTATATTATTAGAATTTCGTTCGTGTTTTATTTTGTTTGTTCACTTGTTACCTAATTATTTACGATTATGTTTTTAGGATACCATTTCGTTTGAGTTGTATAATATCTGACAAGTTAAAGAGATTATGCAGACTGATTCTTCAACTAACATAAGGCGAATACATAACTCTGGTAATCATTTACAAGAGGCATTTTAAAATGAGGTCAGATCACACCAGGCAACCATGTTACATATCGTACTTTGTAGATAGACCACTTACTCAGAAGAAATGTTAGGCTATCTGAGTTCGACTCATGTCACACTTTTATTCAGAAAGCACTATTTAGAATTTAACGGCGCCGTCCACACAACGACTGGATTTTTATAGTCTATCCACACTTTTCCGGTCATCCTTAGGTTTATGTTAGTAGAAACCGAGAAGTTGCTACTTCTATACATAGTTCAAATAAATACATCTCAATGCAGATTTTTGTATTGTAAAAGAAAACAAACAAAGCGGAGTTGCTCTCACCGGATTCAACCTGGTGTCATTTGAAAGAAGGAGTTTGTTTCTTTTTACAGACTTTAAGATACCTAGTATAAAATTAAGTTAAAATTTAGCTACTTGAGTAAATATATCAATAATATCATTTGATGGATTGCATCTGCCCCAAAACTGTTTACTTCATTAACATAAAGTTTTAGGTTGGAGAGAATATATTAAGCCGACTAAAATGTTACTCTTCTGAATTAATCAAAAGCAATATTTATCCTCAACCCTGATTTGATATCTGGATTTGCCATTTGGTACCTGTTTCGGTACCAAACCACCTGTCTGGCTCTGCATAACGTTGGGGGCACATATGACAGCCTGATGCCGTCTCTACGTAGGCTATATTATCTGACATGAAACCTCCTCCCTTACTAACCGGGAAGCCCAATATCACCCATTCGTCATCATCGTTCTTTAAACACAAATATCTCCCCAACTATTCATTACATTCTAACGGGTTTAGTTTTATTAGATAGAGACTTTTTTTCTTTCATTTGATTTATCTTGCATATTTGTACGATACAAATTGACGACGTGGTGTTACGCAAAAAAAATGTATTTTCTTTAACAGCCAGTAATAAAATTTGAACTTTTTCTCCATAACTTTTCAACAAAAAAACGTATTTGTTTTGGAATGACATCATCAGTTAGTTTAAAATGTAACAATCGAAATCAATAAATTAAAAGGCCGTCGACAAATTTTATGACCCTAAAATCGAACAAAGAAAGTTAACAATACCCGTCTCTTCTACCCCTCGGTTAAACCTTACAATTAGCGTCAAATTAAACGATAACGTATTTTCATTTATGCTATCCTGTTTAGAAAATTATAATACACAAAGCAACAGGCGCAAAAGAGATAGAACTTGCATAGAAGAAAAGTAAATAAAAATTGAAAAGACACCATATTATTTTTAGGTGATTTTTCGCCGTTTTTTTCACCCAGCACGTTACTTTGTTGAACAAAAAGTGTGATATCTTTTGAATGCGTCTATCAATTTGCAATATCTAAACGTTGTTTTTTTTGCAATGAATTACTTTAATTATGTATATATATATACAGTAAAATCTCTCTATTGCGGAACTCTATATAGCGGAAATCTCTCTTTAGCGGCATTATTTGCCGACCCCGACCCTTTCTTATACTACGATAATGTTTTTAACTCTCCTTATAGCGGCACAAAAATCTCTCTATAGCGGCAAAACAATATCTTCAGGATATGGATTTAGACGCGTATGTAGGGGCAGACAATGATTTAGCCACTTCAGCAGATGTTGGCGATGATGCAATAATCGAAAATGTCTTAGCCCAAAACAACGAGCAAGAAAGTGAATGACGATGAAATTGAAACAGAAATGTTGTCCCTTCAAGTAAACAAGCACTAGACGCTATTCTTGTTGTTTCAACGTACTGTCATTGCCAATATGTAATTGAAAATTTACAAGTTTTAAACATTGAAAATGATATTGAAGACATGTTTTATGAATTGAAAACGAAACAAAATTTACAACTTATTTTACGAAATGAAATGTACTTTACAGTCATTGTTTCCTTAATAACAAAAAAATACAGGGTGATTCATGAAGTTCTCCCCCCACTTCTACAGCACATTGTACTAGTAAAAATAATGAAAAAATGTTATATAAACATAGGTCCGAAAACGCTTCGTTAGCGAGTTACAGCTAGCGAAAGTTTCGCCTGGATTTCAGTTCACCAGGTGAAATGAGGTCTTCCTGGAATTGTGGTAAGGTAGATTAAGGGGCGAATTCAATCATTTCTTATGGTTTTTGATCTGATAAATTGAATAAAACAGGTCCCAGAACTGTAAGTTAAATAGTTTTTGAGAAAACCAGTGTCAAATGCAAAAAATGGAGTGAAAATCACATTTTTTCATCTTTGGGCAAGAATAACTTTGTTATTTCACCAAGAAACAGTTAAAAATTTTCAATAAAAAATGTAGAAAATTTTATTCTGAACAAACCGGTGTAAATAAAGTACACAGAAAGCGAATAGTTTTTGAGAAAACCAGTGTCAAATGCAAAAAAATGGAGTGAAAAAACACATTTTTTCATTTTAGTTTTTCCGGTTAATTTTACTTTGTACTCTTATGAATAAAAACTCATTTAATCAAACATCTATTCGCTTTCTGTGTACTTAATTTACACCGGTTTGTTCAGAATAAAATTTTCTACATGTTTTATTGAAAAATTTTAACTGTTTCTTGGTGAAATAACACAGTTATCCTTGCCCAAAGATGAAAAAATAAGTTTTTCACTCCATTTTTTGCATTTGACACTGGTTTTCTTAAAAACTATTTAACTTACAGATCTGGGACCTGTTTTATTCAATTTATCAGATCAAAAACCATAAGAAATGATTGAATTTGCCCCTTAATCTACCTTACCACAATTCCAGGAAGACCTCATTTCACCTGGTGAACTGAAATCCAGGCGAAACTTTCGCTAGCTGTAACTCGCTAACGAAGCGTTTTCGGACCTATGTTTATATAACATTTTTTCATTATTTTTACTAGTACAATGTGCTGTAGAAGTGGGGGGAGAACTTCATGAATCACCCTATATATACTGTACTGTGTATTTTATTGTGTTTGTGTAGCCTATGTTTTAGGAAATTTTAATTGTATGTATCCTATGTTTATTACTGTTCAGTAAAAACCGAGTTTCAGTGCTAATTAATTTTAGACTATCTATTACGGTATGTACTGTATGAATGATTATTGAAAAAAGTTCAATACGAAAAGTGAAATTCAATTGTTAAACATTAGCAACACAACATCTAATAAAACCAGTTTGTATCCAAATTTCTTGTTAAGTTAATAACCTACACATTATGTAGGTAATTAATTTAAATATCTCACTGTATTGAAGTAATCTACTGTATTAAACATTCGTCATAAAGTTATCTGTTCAGTAGTTTTTCAAAAACTTATTCCATGCACCATTTACATACGTATATAAGTTATTTTGTACAGAAAAATTAGTACTCCAAATCTTCCCTCCCCCCCGTTAATTACTCGCTCTCTCTATAACGGAACTCTCTTTATAGCGGCAGTATCTCATGGTCCCTTCAATTCCGCTATAGAGAGATTTTACTGTATATATATATATATATATATATAGCTAAACATATGTTTTTGTATATTTTACTGATTTTGTGACACTTTTTCGTACTAAAGTGATATTACTAAAAGAAAATATTTTTTCTTAAATTGAAATTTTTATTCTGGTCGTAAATGAAAACGGAAAAAATTGGTTTAAACGTTGTTCTAATAACAAATTCTTTTTAAATAAATGGTAATTTTTTGAAATTTTTAGAAATGAAATTGAATGAAATAAAAGAGTTTTCATTAGGCGTAAAATGACAGTCCGCGTGATCGTTAAAAATCTCCGTTCTCGACGGGTTAAAGTTGTCCGGTGCTGAGAAAACAGCTCAAGTTTTTTACTACGTCGTACAAAGCCAAATAATGAAGAAACGAGCATTACGCATAAAGAAAATATGAGTCATCTTTCCACCTGTTGTTATTTGGCATCAACGGAAACGAAACGGTCTATTTGCTCGCAAAAACCAAGCGGTATTGATGTCATCACAATCTATCATGAACGGTATTTTTTATTTTTATATCCTGTCATCTTTATGTCTAGTATGTGGTTATTGGATATAAATAGAATTATTTACTTTCACAATAATTTACAATGATTTTTTTAAATCGTATTCTCACGATATTTTAACATATCCCAGTATTAAAAAGAAGTTAGAGCAAAATAAATTATCACATTAATTCAAAAATTTTTAATTATTTTTTTTTTTTGGGTTATACGTCTATGTTTCAATTATAGCTACTGCAGGCAATGAGAAGGATAACAGATGAATAAGAGTGATGAAAAAATGCGGAAATCAAACCCGAGATCCCGGTGAAGTAGCCAGTTGCACTGACTACTACAAAAAGTCTGTGTTGCTATTTTGATTTTCTGAATAATAACATTACTTGGGTATACATTTGCATTTCAGGGACCGTATTACGTTCAAGTTCATTCAGTTATGAAATGCCAGGATTTAGGAGAAAATTCCTGGAACTACTCAACAAAGTTAAGTAGAGTCAATAGGACCCACAAAACATGGAAAACTAACCTAACGTTACGTGAGCCTGTTGATAAGAATAATGTAGTAAGTATATTGAAACATATATTATTTAAACACACTTAGCAAATAATATTCCAAAAAATCTTAAATTCAAAAGTTGATTACAAAATCTGAATGATTGGATTTAACATCGGGGCGTTATCAAATCCCCAGTAATACGTTTTTGATATCAGAATTTTTGCTTGATTTTCTTTGGTGAAATTTCTCTGTTCTATCATAGTGTAATAACGGTGGTACAAATTTCTCCATTCTCAAAGTCAATATATCGTGTTCAACCAGTTTATTGATAAAATTTATATAAACATTGGAAATTCCGCGGTAAATAGAAAAGATTACTATTTACCGTGGGAAATTCTACAGTCGTTATTTTTTTGTTAAATTGAAGTTGGCCTACGGGCCAGCCCAATCAGTCAGCTGGTAGAAAATCGCTTTTATTTGTTAAGTAATGCCGGTTGGGCAAGCGACTTAGTATGGTTACCAGCTGACAACCATCCATTAACAAACTCTACTGGGGGTCCCTGTTCAAACTCATACTTAATCCACTTCAAAAATACAGTGAAAAGCAACGATCGAATAGGGTAGTTGTCAATAATATACAGTTCCCGTAACAAACTAAAGCTAAAAAAAGAAAAAAATATAAAAGCAGAATAATAGCTCTGAAAATGCTGGTGTAGTTTTCATTCAACTGAGCTACATGGAGTTCATTATGAAAAAATTTAAAGAATACTGCAAACAATTTTATTAATTAGTTAGATAATATTAGGTTTAGTTAATTCGTTAGACGAGTTGATATTCCGTTATTATTTTTTTCAAGGTGCGAGTCAAGTTAAGTACCATAGCAACAAATGGGCACACTTTCACTAGTTTTGCAGATGTCTCTATGAATTTGTGTTCGTTTGTATACAAGTTCTTTTACGACATTGTTGTACAATGTTTGGGACAAAATGTCACTTGTAAAACAAACCAGGTGCGTACACATTACTTACTATGTCACATAAGATTATTATAAATCTCACGATTTTGCTCTTAAATCATTGACTGTATTGAGTAGCCCTATGTAGATTTAGTCATAGTCCACTTACGGGCTGACTCACTCATTACGATATCCAAAAACACGAGGCCTAAGAATTTTAAATTTTTAAGGTATGTTCTCTTTGGGCCGTACATAATTACCAAAAATATGGTCGTGAAATATTTTTTTACGGTGATATTTACGGTGATGGTTGTTACTGAAAATTTTGTGTTTCGATAATTTATATGTTTCAATAGTTTAGACCTAGATCTACCAGGAAACTATTTAATTACGTCAAAAATTACTTTACTGAAAAATAAAATTTTGCAGGTTTACCCAGAAAAATTATAATGTCACCACTAACGAATATTTGTCATAATTTTATATACCTACTCTCATTTTAGAACAAAGGAAATTTTAGTTTTTTAATGTATCTGCATTACTTTTTTTATTAATCTCAGCATTTCGTTAAGCTTCCTAACCAAAGGTTGATGGGAAATTTACGTGTTTGTGTTCATTTAATTTTATATATGAGCCTTTTTGTTTCTTGCCGGTTCTTATATATTTTGATTTTAAAATTAAGGTATATTTTATCAAAACCTATTAAAAGTATTAGGCTGAAATTTTACCAGTTATGCACCTTATACATGGACATATAACGGCATTATTATGATTTCCACAGATGCTCTAAAAATTAGTACTGATATGAAAAATACGTAGAACAAATTTTGTAAAAATTTTATGTTACACGATTTTTTGTTAATATTTTCTGCTCCAAAAGAATTAACTGAAAAAGCGTCAGTAGCTAGAGTAACCCAACAACTACAAATGCTTACAGTTTCATATTATTTCATAAAATATAATCAATCCATGAAAAATATATCTAAATGAGCAAATTTAACATTGATGTGGTACAAAATACACTCTTCCCTTAATTTTTTTTGTGCTTTTTCGTATTACAAGGTGGTGGTCATAACATCGTTTCTATTATCACCATTGAAACAGCAGCTTTCTTTATTAGTTCTACGTTAATGCGTTAAGCAAGGATGCCAGTCTGTCACCCACTGGATGCTTTTTGCAGCATTATTAAATGCGGAACAGAATAAGAATTTCAGAAGGCATGTTGAAAAAAATATATAATAAAATTAAAACTCTATGAAATGGTAGGCAGTGACATTGATAATTTAAATCTGATTCGGTTTCAAGTGAAAATGAATGTTGTCGGTATAAGAGACTAGTTCTGGAGCAGCGTCAGTGATGATTAACTGGTGGAACCAGCAGTAGGGGAATAATATCCATGTGCAGTAGTAAAGAATTAAAACACAAATTTCAGTAACTAGTGATTGGATCGATATCTTCTATACTTTTATCTGTAATCTGGTATTCGTATGAACGGAATACATACAAATCAGTTGGCTCTTACACTGAACTCGATCTACTAGCAACTTGTCCCGCCGGTTTTGTCTGAGTCGCTTAGTGATCACACCATTTTTCTATACGTAGCAATTCCCTATTTCAATTTTATATTTTAATATAATTTTTCATTACATTATAATACATCATTGTTCATGTTTTATTTTATTAGTTCACATGTTAATTATTTACAATTACGTTTTTAGGTACATTATCGAATGAATTGTTTGTTTTCTGATACTTGGGAGGAACTAAAACACGTAGTTCCAGAACTACCGTACGGCGAATACAGAGCAGAATTCATCCATTACAGGAAAAATTCTAAATTGAAATCAGATCTTACTATGCTAACATGTTTCGATGTGTATGCTGCAGTGAGACCACTTTACGAAATCAGACGAAATGTTAGCAGATCTGGTTAAATTATATTAAACTACAATTTTTGTTCGTTATGATTATTTTTCAAGTTATTCCACATCACGGTGTGCAGAATTGTAAAATCACTTGACGTATTCATAATTCATTGAAAAAATTTCAAGAAAAAATTAATTTTTCAGTACCATTGCATACAAAATTAATGAATTAATTAATGTTTTACAAAAAGTGCACCATTTAATTATTTCAGTATATTATCTACATAAAACCTCGCATCAACAATTTATACATTAAAGGTTAAACAGCATTATTAAATGGTTGGTGATAAGATGGTAAATTTTATGGCTGTAATATGAATCTAACCTGAACCCACTGTGTTACAGAAAAACATGTAACCACATCCTAATAGTGGCAGCCATCCGATAATTTTCTTTTTGCAAACGTAATTTACTGTATATATATACATATATATATTAAGGAGTATTATTACATGTTACAAACATTTTGATTGGTATACGAACTACGGTCACTAAATTGTCAGTAACGTACCAACTACTATCACTATTTGTTTATTACTCTCATTAAGTAAAACAGAAATTGAAACTTTTGTAACATTTTTTATAATAACTTGTGTTTTTTATAGTAATGTTTTATTTAATACTAATGTTAGCGCCAGTCTCTCCCGGGTTAATTCAAACTGTTTTCCCCGCTAATCATAATTGTTCCTGCCTTTGTTTCCGCGTGACATCACTAATCACGTCATCCTTTCTCCCTACTCCTTTCTTCCATATCCGGCTTCTTCTTACACACTCTTGTATCAGCTTTCGTGATGAATGGGAGCGTTCCTGTCTCCTGCGCTTAGCGCGTGGCTTGGGTGTCGATTCCCTGCCATTTCTTCGTTTACAATCAGTTTGTTTCGTTACTCGTTGGTTTACTATGAACCTAAACTGTTCGTCATTCTTTGCTTTGTGTGAATTATATTCAATTTCTCATGTGTTTTGTATTGTGAACTGTCGTAGTTTTTTCATTGCAATGTTACCAGTGTTTCTACACGTGCGTACCTACAAGTTTCAAGTCGTTTTCTGGATTCCAGGTAAGAACGTTTTTCATTTGTTACGGATAGTTGTTCAATTGTGTGTCTCCCTATGTCTTTGTCCTATCAATTATGTCCGCTACCTTTCGTTATTTTGTTCCTCCTTTTATTAATTCATTTCGTTTATTCTCTAAGTCGTTTTAGCTGTGGTTGGCAGCTGCTTAAAACTAACCTGGTCCTCCGAATTCAGTTAATTAATCGTCTACTAATTACTGTAGAATTATTCAGTTTAAATTCGTTTCATTGTCTTTTATTCAGCGCCTTACAAACGCTAACAATTTTGGTCCGTTCCGGGCATTGGATATGTATCAGTGATTATGGCTACAGTCAATTATATATATATACTGTTTTATTATTTCATTAAATTCGTTAATTACATATTGTGTAATCATCTACGGTTATTGTGTTAACAGTGGATGGGTCTGCCTGTTGCGTATATGTTGGTTGCGTCCTGTTTAAAAATATGTACTGCGCGTCTTGTGACGTCACATTCTTTGCTTCAGTTTTATATTAGCTGCCGTTCAAGAGTTTGTAACGGTAGCCATTTTCTTGTCTTTATCAAGTCACGGCGGTCTATTGCGCAGACTCGCTCTTCCCACACCCTCGTTAAACGATCAACCAGTTTCATTTACAGACCGATGCTCTCGCTGTGCACTTCTTCATAACCTTCAATGTTAAATCGTTACACTGACCTAATTACTGTCAGTTACTGTTTGTTTACCTTTCTCAATTTGTGTTTGTTTATTAATTCACTTATATTTATTCGTTTATTTTCGTCAACATGGACGATTATAATTCATTAATTAAAAAACGTGACGTGATCAATAACCATTTAAATCGTTTTGATCTGTTTCTCAAATCTGATGTCGAAATAACTCAAGTAAAATTACGTCTAGAAAAATTCATTGATCTCTGGTCTGACTTTGAATTGATTCAAACCAAACTTGAATTACTTAAACCTGATAACAACTTCGAAGTCGAGCGCACTAATTTTGAAAACAAATATTTTCAATTAATCGGTTCCGCACAACAACTAATTCAATCGCTAGATAACACTGTGATTATTTCAAGTCAACACAAAACCAATAATTCGCCATTGGTCCAATTACCTAATATTCGTTTACCGTCCTATGATGGTGATATAACAAAATTCCAGAATTTCATAAGCCTATTCAATGATTTAATCCATCACAATTCTAATTTGTCTCAAGTGCAAAAATTGCACTACCTGCGATGCTCTTTAAATAACGAACCGCTTCGCTTAATTGAGCATTTACCATTGTCTGCTGATAATTACTTATTGGCATATAATTTAATACTCGACCGTTATTCAAATCCACGTAGAATTGCAAATGTACATTTAAATCAAGTTTTTAATTTCATCAAATCTGATTCTCCTAACTATCAATCGTTAAAACATTTCTTAAACGTTCATGAATCTGCTATCGGTGCTTTGCGAATACTCAATATTAATCTGCTCGAGTATCTTTTATTTGAAATCGCTTATTCAAATTTAGATCCTGTTACTAAACTCAGCTTTGAAGATCACAATCCTGCGTCCACCGTGCCTTCGTACGAAGCTTTAATCTCGTTTGTTACTGCTAAAATGCATTCTTGTGAATTAGTTAATCCTTCTCAATCTATCGATAATGTTCGTTCTCCGTATTCAAGTACTTCTAACCTCGATAAACTGGACTCATCATATCCGGCACCCGCTAATCGCCGTTTTGTACAAAATAATCGTACTTCAACATCGCCGCCTACTCGTTCTGACAACATACCTTCGTTTTTCGTCAAATCAAACTCAATTAAATGTCTTTCGTGCGAATCTAACCTGCACTCAATTCAAAACTGTAGTGAATTTCTTTCGCAAACCGTGGATAATCGCTACAAAATTATCTCTCGGCTTAAACTGTGTTTTGCCTGTTTCGGCCATCATGATCGTCGCAACTGCAACTCAACTAAACATTGTCGTATCTGTCACTCAAAATCTCATAATACGCTGTTACATTTTGACCGTAACACTCAACAGTCGAATTCATCTGCCTCTTCCATTGTTAAATCGCATAATTCGCTAATCGCTAATTCGCCTCAACTCATCGAGCACCTAGTCAATAATTCTCAATCTCCCGGGTGTCTACTTGCCAATTCTTCGCCTTCGCTTCAAGCTACTGCTATCGCAACTCCGCCAATTAATTCCTGCGCTACCTGCTCTGCTAATAAGCCGGTAACTACTGTAAATTCGTCTTCGTCAGTCGTCGCTGAAAAATCTACCGATTATTCTCTCTCTTGTCGGCTTGATGGCCAAACCGCGCTATTAGGCACTGCTATTGTTCACGCTGTCAATTCATCCGGTAAAATTGTTCCACTTCGCGCTGTCATTGACAATGGCTCTCAATCAAGCCTTTTAACCTATAACGCTGCTCGTTCTCTTCAACTCGACATAGCGCCTACCACTAAACGCTTACAAGGTATTTCGTCTCAAGTTACCTCCGTTAAAGGTACTACTAATCTTACAATTCTGTCGCCGCAAAATTCTAATTTTCGCTTACCGCTTCAGGCCACTGTTATTCAAAAAATATCAGACCGACTGCCTGCTTCTCGAATTCACAAGTCCGTCGGTGAACAGTTTTCTAACCATCTGCTAGCTGACTTTCGTTTTCGCAGTCCAAATCCAGTAGACCTACTGCTTGGTGCTGACTACTTTTCCGAAATACTCGATTTTAGTAAAACGCCTTTAATAAAGGGCGCTCCATCCGCTTTATCAACCGTATTTGGTTATGTCGTATTCGGCAAATTGCCCGACATTCAACCACCTAGTTCTGTAACAAATAACGATTCGCTTTTATCATATGTTTTCTCTAATAACGCTGAATTCTCGTCGCCTGCTACTGCTGTTAATCTCGCATCGCCTACTGTTGAAAATCGCACGTCAAATACAAATTCTATTTCGCCTCACTTTCTCGCCGTCAATCATCAAAATATCGTCTCTGCTATTTCAAAAATTGAACTCGGTGCTACTGTAAACCCCGAGCTCAATAACTCTATCGTTTCTACTGTTAATTCGACTAATTGCTTACTTGTTTCGTCTTCATCTGACAACAATTCTTTTCGCCCTACTGTTTTAACAAATCGTCTTCGTAAAACTTCAGTCTCTTCGCCTTCAAATCGATTCGCCGCTTCATCCGAGATCATCGCTGTTGATTCTCGTCTCGCTTCGCCTACTGACTCCGCCAGTATCTCAACCGATTTTGCTGCTGGAACTTCGTCCATTCGTCGCTTCAAGTCTACGCCTCGCTTCAAGTCTGCGCTGAAGGCTCCCTCCGAGTTGTCTTCAACTGATTCCTCGTCAATTCGCTTCTCGTCGTCTCTCGCACACTCTGTTAACAAACCCCTGCAAATCGCTTCGCTAAAGGGCAATCGGCCCTCCTCAGTCGCTTCATGCTCTGCTAACGCTCTTCGCGCGCCTTGTGCCCCTCTTGGCGGGCGGGGCCCCAATCGTCGTACACAATATTCACAACCGGTGAATAATTGTAATTTCAATTCTCGTCCTTCGTTCAACGCCTGGTGTAATCTTCGCAAATCTTGCAAGTCGCCTCAACCTCAATCACGGATTCACTCTCCACTAGTTAGTGAAGTTCGCCGTACCGCAATTCAGAATTCTTGTCGCTATTGTTCGCCTACTCGCCAGTTCGCCTCGCAACCCGCTTACCAGTTAGCTCCGCCCTTGGGTAACTAACTTTTCTCCGTTGTTTCACTTCGTTTCCCGCTTAACTTCATCTACCTTCGTTTTCGCCTCTTCGTTTGTTTTCTTCGTTCGTCGTTTTCTTCGTCTCTTCGCTTCTGGTTGTCAACCCTCGTTGGCAATCACCTCAAGATCGTTCCGTTTCTCGTTGGCTTCCGCGCAAGCCGTGGAAGATGCTCCGTTCGTCGTTGGCCGGGCAAACCCGCGCGTTTGTCACGCCACATCAAGATGTGTCCGTTCTTCACCTCGTTCGTTTCTACGTCTTCAATCGTCGTCAATGCTTCGCTCTTCGTTTTGCTTCGTTTTCCGCTCCCTGTTGCTTCAGGGCGGGCGGCCTCGTTCTTCGTCTTTTTCCTGCGTTTTCCGCTCCCTGTTGCTTCAGGGCGGGCGGCCTCGTTCTTCGTCTTCTTCCTGCGTTTTCCGCTCCTTGTTGTTTCAGGGCGGGCGGCTTCGTTCTTCGATCAGTTCTTTGTAAATCGCTTGCTTCGATTTAGGCGGGCGGTATGTTAGCGCCAGTCTCTCCCGGGTTAATTCAAACTGTTTTCCCCGCTAATCATAATTGTTCCTGCCTTTGTTTCCGCGTGACATCACTAATCACGTCATCCTTTCTCCCTACACCTTTCTTCCATATCCGGCTTCTTCTTACACACTCTTGTATCAGCTTTCGTGATGAATGGGAGCGTTCCTGTCTCCTGCGCTTAGCGCGTGGCTTGGGTGTCGATTCCCTGCCATTTCTTCGTTTACAATCAGTTTGTTTCGTTACTCGTTGGTTTACTATGAACTTAAACTGTTCGTCATTCTTTGCTTTGTGTGAATTATATTCAATTGCTCATGTGTTTTGTATTGTGAACTGTCGTAGTTTTTTCATTGCAATGTTACCAGTGTTTCTACACGTGCGTACCTACAAGTTTCAAGTCGTTTTCTGGATTCCAGGTAAGAACGTTTTTCATTTGTTACGGATAGTTGTTCAATTGTGTGTCTCCCTATGTCTTTGTCCTATCAATTATGTCCGCTACCTTTCGTTATTTTGTTCCTCCTTTTATTAATTCATTTCGTTTATTCTCTAAGTCGTTTTAGCTGTGGTTGGCAGCTGCTTAAAACTAACCTGGTCCTCCGAATTCAGTTAATTAATCGTCTACTAATTACTGTAGAATTATTCAGTTTAAATTCGTTTCATTGTCTTTTATTCAGCGCCTTACAAACGCTAACAACTAAGAAACGAATTTTCTTTTTATAGGTAAGTATGATATTAAAGGTTAAGTGTATTATAGTAATCTCTCGGTATCGGTCAAATCTTAAAACACTTTCTTTTAACCGTCTAAAGAAAGCCAACCTATGTTTTTATCCTATCCTTGCTTAGTAAATTTTTTAGTTGAGTCATTAGAAAAGTATTAACTTTTATCTATTAATCATCAGAAGTTATGCTGTACAATTTTGAAGTTGCACACGCGTGTTACCAATTTAGTGGCTTTAAAACACCGATTAAACAACGTATTATTACTAGCAGTTTAAAGGAACTCCTCCAAAAATTAGGTTACATTCGAGTTGACGTAACGTCATGAACCACTGATTCGCGTTTAGTTATATCTACGTAATTTGGATCTGCAAGACGTTATTTGTTATATTCAACAACGAGTTTACAATTCCGAAGTGATCTTATTACACTAAATTCCATTATTAAAAGGTTTAAAAAAAAAGTTCAGTTCATTTTACGCAAATTTACCATTTTACTAGAAGTTTCGCACAACACGCCGTTCTTCGATATTGTCGTATTAACTATTATTACTTCTCGTTTTTTTATCAGTGTTATTATTGTTGTATTGTAGTTTTATTTTTGTGAAACGGCACATGAAGAGATTTTGGTTTTTAAAACAAGTTAACCGAAATCAGTACTGCAGGAGATAAAATCGAATTCAACAAAACCTCTCATTCGTTTGAACTTGTAGATTATAAAGAACAAAAATTGTCATATAATGGGTGTTTTATTAAGGACGCAACCCTGATTATAAGAATATAGAAGTAATATATCGGTAAATTTTCTGTCCCCAAATTGGTATGTTGGCAACAATGTACTCAAGGAGTTAACTACCTGAGAAAGTTAAAATGTTCCAGTCAAGCATTAGCGTGGTGACAGCAGTCGTTTCGTTATATTGTGTCAGCAATGGTTTTTTCCAACGAAGAACAATATTGTAATCGTGTCTGTAGCTTTTAGTTCATGAGTTACGCCAACGCGATAAGGATGCAAATGTAACTTTTTCATAGCTCTGTAACAGTAGTTAATGTTAGCCCAGCTTGCGATGATGATCTTCTAAGCGACTTTTTAGGTGATTGAGTCAAACGATTTTCCAAATCTTCGAGAACTTCGGCGGTTAACTTTGTTGGCTGGCGAGGTGGTTTCTCATCGAATACACTCCCAGTTCTACGGAAGTTATTTATCAAACGCAATATTGAGGATTTATTCTGAACGGCAGAACGGGGAAATGTCAACTGAAACTTATCTGGCACACATTTGTCAGATTTACTCGCTCTGTAAGTCTTGACAATAAACACGCGTTCTTCCTTGGAAAAAACCATTGCTGAAACAATATAACGAAGCGACTGCTGTCACCACACTAATGCTTGACTGGAACATGTTAACTGTCTTAGGTAGTTGGTCTTGAGTAAATTGTTGCCAACATACCGATTGGGGAACAGACAATTTACCGATGTATTACTTCTATCTTCTTATAATCAGGGTTGCGACCTTAATAAAACATCCGTTATAAAATGTTTCGAACTCTAAAAAAAATAAATATAATTATTTTTCTTCTTCTTCCGGTGTCTTTTGTTTCGAGTGTTGGTAATTTTCCTGGCTATGATGACTTCTCGGACAGCTGCTGTGAAGTGGCTACTGTTAGTCTTAGAGAACCACGTTCTAAGATTCTTCAATCATGAAATTCTTCTCATTCCGGTTTCTGGTTTCCCTTTTATTTGTCCCTCCACTATGGATTGTGCAGCTGGTATTTTTTCCCATTTATCATTACGTGACTAGATACTATTTCATATTTACATAACTAAAACCCGGTGTTCGGATAGTTTTATTCAAATTAGTAAAACAATATCTAAATGTATGGGAAATTGAAACATAATTATTTATTATACTTAAGCTCGTAGCATTGTAACAATAATTTTATATGAATAAAGTTTGCCCTGCGAATTGTGTACATTTATATCAGTACAGCATTTCATATAAATTTAATATTAAATCATGAATTGCTTGATTCGTATAGCATGTATTTCTATTTTGGTTTGTTCGATTCACTGTTTGTGGGAGGAATTTGGGGTCAGTATTTTAATATGCTTAAAACTATTATAATGCAAATAATATTTTAACTAAGTATTTTATAAAAATTTTATTTTATAATATTGTAATTTATTTCTAAGTAGACCTTGTTAGGGGAAATATGATTACATCTTTCTACATGCGCAGTATTTCTAGTTCGTAAAGGAGTGGACGGGGGTAAAAAAGTAAGTAGATTGGTATCGGAAACCAATCAGTGAAACATCGTGTACTATCGTATTGTGAAAATATTCGTCAGTCTTTTAATGATGCGGTGTGGTTTGGTTACCTTTACTGTATCACTTATAACATCAGTCTGGATGCCAGTACAACATTCAGACTAACACTGCTCATATGCCGGCGGTTGAAGAAAACCTGTAAATAACGTAGTAAAGTGTATGATGCCTTAAAATTTCAGCTGGCCCTGTGAAGGAACTCGATTCTTCTCTTTAAGATATGAGTTGACCTCAACGTGTTATAACCGCCAGTGTCAAGCCCGAGGCCTCATCTCGCAAGTGATGAACAACCAACAGGATTTACAACCACGTAACAAAATTCAGGGTCTTTGTGGATCATATGGTAGCATCCTGTCAGAGCTCGTATTTAGGGTATTAGTGGGTGGTGTTCAACGGCCCTGAAAGCGGAAGAGGCCATTTTAGCACCAACGACACAGGGTACGGACAAGCCTAGAAAGACACTTTAAAATAAACTGTCCTGCAACTAGGATGCTGTAAAAAAAGAAACCTAATATCAAGGTTAACCTACGCAGCACTCGTAAAGCGACCAGAGGATTTATTAATTCCAAGTAGAATCCACGAAAGCCTCGGTAAATGGACTGGGACTAACATTAAACAACTGGACTATAAAAAGGAAGCAATGGAATTGATTGCGAAATAATTGATAATCGGGCCGTGGAACGTTAATTGACTGTCAATTAAGAAAAAAAAAATAGCCAGAATTTTAAGTGAGAACGAATATACGTGGCTTTTATTTCCGAAACCAAGAAGAAACTGCAGGGAAACAAGTACGTAAATATTATTTCATGTTTTATAATGTGTGTCAAAGAACACAAAATACAAGTAAATTTGTTTCACTCTAAACAGTCCTGGATAATGACGATTAACAGGTGGATCGACGGGTAGGAATAATATCGAAACACAGTGAAGGTGGAGTCCCAAAAAGGACTAGCTAGGCAACTCGCGCCTTCAATTTTTTTCAGTTGTAGAATAATAGATAAGACTGTATAGAATTGAAAAATTAGTAATCAGTACTTGCTCACTGACGTCTTATTCAACCATACGTTATTTTACCGGTATGTGGGCGGAATAATTATAAATTAATTGGTTGTTACTTGAAATCTGATCACAAAGCGGCTTCCTGTGCCGGTTTCTTCCAAGTCGAGTAGCGATTAGTTTATTTAGACGTAGAAAATTCCTATTTATATAATAGCTTATTACTACGGGTATATTATCTTGTATTTATTTTTAAATTATATTATTAGAATTTCGTTCGTGTTTTATTTTATTTGTTCACTTGTTACCCAATTATTTACGATTATGTTTTTAGGATACCATTTTGTATGAATTGTATAATTTCTGACAAGTATATGGGATTATGCAGACTGATTCTTAAACTAACATAAGGCGAATACATAACTCTGGTAATCGTAATCGTTTGCAAGAGGCATTCTAAAATGAGGTCAGATCACCCCAAGCAAACATGTTACAATCGTACTTCGTAGATAGACCACATACTCAAACGAAATGTTAGGCTATCTGGTTAAAGATAGTTGTTAGACTTATGTCGCACATATTTTTTTTTCATAAAGCACCATTTAGAATTTAACGAAGCCGTCCACACAACGACTGGATTTTTATAGTCTATCCACACTTTTTCGGTCATCCTTAGGTTTATGCTAGTAGAAACCGAGAAGTTGCTACTTCTATACATAGTTCCAATAAATACATCTCAATGCACGTTTTTTATTGTAAAACAAAACAAACAAAGCGGAGTAGCTCTCAACTGATTCTACCTGGTGTCATTTGAAAGAAGGAGTTTGTTTCTTTTTACAGACTTTAAGATACCTAGTATAAAACGAAGTTAATATTGAACTACTTGAGTAAGTATATCAATAATATCAATGGATAGATTGCATCTGCTCCAAAACTAATTACTTTATTAACAAAAAGTTTTATGTTTGAGGGAATGTATTAAGCCGACCAAAATGTTACTCTTCCGAATTAATCAAAAGCAAAATTTATCCTCAACCCTGATTTGATATCTGGATTCGCCATTTGGTATCTGTTTTGGTAACAAACCACCTACTTGGCTCAGCACAACGTTGGGGGTACATATGTCAGCCTGATGCCGTTTATACGTATGCTATATTACCTAACCTGAAACCTCCTTTGAAGTTGTCCGTTGCCGAGAAAACAGCTTAAATTTTATACCACGTCGTACAAAGCAGAATAATTAAGAAACGAGCATGACGCGTAAAGAAAATATGAGTCATCTTTCCACCTGTTGTTATTTGGCATCAACGGAAACGACACGATGTATTTGCTCGCAAAAACCGAGCGGTTTTGATGTCATCACAATCTATCATGTACTGTATTTTTATTGTTATATCCTGTCTTCTTTGTCTCTAGTATGTGGTTATTGGATATAATTAGAATTATTAAGTTTCACAATTAATAATGATTTTTTTAAATCGTATTCTCACGTTATTTTAACATAGTATTAAAAATAAGTTAGAGCAAAGTAAATTATCACATTATTTCAAATATTTTTAATTAATTTTTTTTTTTGGGTTATTCGTCTATTTTTTAATTGTAGCTAATGCAGGCAATGAGAAGGATAATAGATTAACAAGAGTGATGAAAAAATGCGGAAATCGAACCCGAGATCCTGGTGAAGTAGCCAGTTGCACTGACTAGTACTACATGTCTGGCCGTAATGTTACTATTTTGATTTTCTGAATAATACCATTACTTGGGTATACATTTTTATTTCAGGAACCGTATTACGTTCAAGTTCATTCAGTTATGAAATGCCAGGATTTAGGAGAAAATTCCTGGAACTACTCAACAAAGTTGAGTAGACTCAATAGGACCCATAAATTATGGAAAACTAACTTATCGCTTAGTGAGCCCTATGGTAACAGTAAGTATTTTGGGCTTATATATATACACTTAGCAAATAATATTCCAAAAAATCTTGATTTCGAAAGTTGATTACAAATTTGGATGATTAGATTTAACATCGGGGCGTTATCGAATCCTCAGTTATACGTTTTTGATTTCAGGATTTTTGCTTGATTTTCTTTGGTGAAATTTCTCCATTCTATTATAGTGTAATAACGATGGTACAAATTTCTCCATTCTCAAAGTCAATATATCGTGTTCTAACAGTTTATTGATAGAATTCATAAAAACATTGGATATTCCACGGTAAATAGAAAATATTACTATTTACCGTAATAGTAATCTATTACGGTAAATAGATTACCGTAATCTATTTACGGTTATTGTGCTACTGACATATACGTGAGAAAGTTTCCTCTAATTTGTACATTTGTTGTTTTTTTAAATGAATGAAAATAATGACATTTTTTGTTTAAAAAACTATAACCTACAATACGCAGCAGTGGGTAAACCAATTTTCTTTTTCTTCTTCTTCTTTTTTTTGCTTATTTTTACTAATTGTTGTTTATTAGAATTTTTCTTTTGTTAATTTTAACGTTTGTGTTCTATATTGTGCGTTTTTTGTGTTGTAAAATACAATGGAAACAGATCAAATATCCCTAACATCAGGGAAATCACGACTTTGCAGTGATGATAATATTAATAATTTTGTCTCCATTGAAGAGCAAACGCCCGGAACATCTGATAATCATTTAAAATTGTCGATGATCGTCAACAAAACTAAAAAGCGAGGTCGGTCTCCAAATTCAACTGAAAACAACTCCTTATCTAGTTCAGAAAAAATTCAAAAACGCAATCTGCATCGACCTATCACTACAATAAAAATACTGCTTCTGGTCGAGATCCCAGGTCAAGTAATTCTAACGTTCCGGTTATTGAAACGGAAAATCGATATGCTCCGTTAGAAACCGAATCTAACTCGTCAACAAAATTTAGTTGTCCTCCGCCAATATACTTAAAATCGGACGTAAACTTCTCTGAGTTATGTAACTTATTAACTCACTTAGTTGGCTCAGAAAATTTTAAATGTCTGTCTACTAAGAAAGGCATAACAATTTATCCGTCTACGCCCGATGTCTATAGAAAACTTGTCCGGTACTTGAAAGAAAATGAAGCCGAATTTCATACTTTTCAGCCCCAGGAAGAAAAAGCGCTTAGAGTAGTACTGCGCGGACTCCACCATTCGCTTAAAGAACATGTAATAGCCGATGCGCTTAACAATCTCGGATTCACAGTTAGAACTGTTTGTAATGTCATATCGTACAACAAGGAGCGACTCCGTTATTCTTCGTTGATTTGGAACCAAGCGAAAATAATGAAAATAAAAATATTTTCAATCTAAATTACTTTATTCACTCGAAAATAAAAGTGGAAGAGCCAAGGAAAAAACGGAATGTTATTCAGTGTGTACGTTGTCAGCAGTACGGACATACTAAACGTTACTGTAATCTGTCCCCTCCATGTGTGCGGTGCGCTGGTTCACACGAATCTGCGACTTGCACAAAGCCAAGAGATACGAAGGCAACCTGTGCCCTTTGCGGCGTATCGCATCCAGCTAATTACCGTGGATGCTCGGTTCACAGGAGTCTTCAAAATCGCCGCTCTTCGACAACAACGTCGCGCAATACACTGATACGTGCTGCTGCTCACCCGGTTCCGGTTGCAGCTCCATCTTCATTCCCTCCTCTGCTGACTTCATTCACGTCGAACTCTACTGTACCACCACAACCCACTCATCCACACGTCAGACTGAAAGTTCATCTCATCATCAGATTACAAATTCACGCCGTAGTTACTCCAATGTAGTAAGTCAACCGAGAGATTCAGCTCAACTTCCCGAAGACAATGATCTTGCATCACATCTATCGTCTTTTATGTCCGAAATGAAATTTTTGCTCATGCCCACGATCACGATAAGGTCACAGCTACTACAGGTTCTAAAGTCACGAAATGACAAATAGATCAGGGCAGCCATCTTTATTGATTCTCCTCTGGAATGCAACGGCGTTTTGCAACACGTTAATGAGACACGTACTTAATGAAAAACGTGTCGATATTGCCTTATAAAGCGAAACTCATCTTACGTCCCGTTCAAAATTTTATATAAAAGGTTACTTAGTTTATCGAGCAGATAGGCCTGATGATCGTGGTTATGGCGCAGCACCCGTAATTATCCGTTCATCTATTCAACACTATTTCTACCTCACGTGTGATCCGACTGAATTAATTCAAGCAGCGGCAGTAGCAGTCAAATTATTAAATATTACCTTTACTGTAGCAGCAATCTATTGTCCTCCGAGATTTGCATTAAAAGTACCTGATTTTACTGATTTCTTCTCGTCCTTGGGCAACTACTTTCTCTGCGGTGGCGTCTATAATGCCAAGCACGTACAATGGGGATCGCGGTTAAATAATCCCCGTGGTCGAGCTCTTTTGCAGTCTATTATGCACAACAACCTAAAGATTCATCCTACTGGCTCTCCGACGTACAGGCCATCGGCTCCCTCCAAGCAACCTGACCTTTTAGATTTTTTTGTTTCCCGAGGATTGTCATCATTCTACTCATCCGTCCTCTCCCTGGATGATTTATCGTCTGATCATTCTCCAGTGCTTTTGACTCTCTCGTGTACCCCATTGGAGAAGCTATCTCCGCCATCTTTACACGCAAACACCGTAGACTGGGATTTATTTCGCCGTCTCATACAAACAAATCTGAGACTAAACCTGCCACTGAAGTCATCCGTGGTCATGGATGAAGCAGTGGACCACCTAACATCAACTATTCAGCAATCTGCTTGGAGCTTAAATCTCCCTGCAAAGGTCAAGAAAAGGGATGTTCCAAATTATCCTATATTCATCAAGGAACTAATCAGAAACAAGAGAAGAGCGAGAAACTTGTGGCATCGTACCAGATTACCTACGCACAAGAGAAGACTCAACCAGCTCACAAATCAGTTGAAAGCCGAAATTAGGGCTGTTAAGACAGCTTGATTTAATCAAGAACTAGCAGAACTAAATCCTAGGCATGGTGGCATGTGGAAAGCTACCCGTAGGATACTTCGTCCTGTTCCCTCAACCTCTCCACTTCGTCTTCCAAATGGTGCTTGAGCTAAGTCAAATAAAGAGAAAGCAGATTTATTTGCTGAACATCT
Source organism: Catonia carolina (assembly GCA_035578175.1). Lineage (NCBI taxonomy): Eukaryota > Metazoa > Arthropoda > Insecta > Hemiptera > Achilidae > Catonia > Catonia carolina. The sequence continues at coordinate 86,146,214 of JAQMRL010000008.1, read as the reverse complement.
ATCGCACGTTTTTAGTCCTCATTGTAATATCAGACCTGATTTATCGACATCTCTTAAAGAATTTGTTTCATCTCCTCTGTCTCTCTCGCTACCTCCGGAAAAAAATTCCTAAAAAAGAAGTATATGAAGAGATTAAATCTCTGCCTCTTCGTAAAACTTCTGGATTTGATTTAATCATTTCGGAAATCCTCTGTGAACTCCCCACAACAAGCTGTTTTGCTTATTACATACATATTCAACGCCATACTACGGACGACTTATTTTCCTATTCAATGGAAGATGTCCCAGATAATAATGATCCTGAAACCAGATAAACCTCCCAATTCTTCTTTTTTCTACAGACCCATCAGTTTACTTCCGGTTCTCTCAAAATTATTTGAAAAAATTTTTCTTCGCCGCTTGTTGTATTTCGTTAACGATAAAAATTCTATACCTACTCATCAATTCGGTTTCCGGTCACACCATTCTACAGTTCACTACCTACATCGAGTCGTCGATCTGATCGCTTCAGGCCTGGAAAGAAAGGAATACACAGGAGCAGTTTCCTTAGACGTAAGTACGGCATTTGAGGTGTGGCACGACGGACTACTCTTCAAACTGAAACATGTTGTGTCACTTATCGCTAAGGTCCGTTTCGGGATCTAGGTTATTAAATAATTATTACACTAAAGTTTACAATTACAAATATTTATTACACTAAAAGATTAAAAAATTTTTATCATTAATTACTTACTTTTATCATTATTACTTTTATCATAAATAATTAACTAATTATAATGAAGTAATACAATAAATGATTTAATAATTTACTTAAAATAGATAATAAACAATAACTAACTTAATAATTTAATTAGCACTTCTTAAAATAAATTTTATTGAATACACATACAAAATGAAAACTGAATACACAAAACTGAATTTAATACAGATACACATTAACTTTTCACAATACACACACAAGCAGAGACAGTATAACAATCGTTGACCAACAAAATGCTCGGAACCGTTAACCTGTATAACGCCCGACAGTAACTCGTCAAAGATCAAACGAATACTAACTGACCGCGCTCATTATATACTCGGGGGTCTCTTTATATTCTCATTTAAAAAGATCATTCAAGCAAAGCAGAGAAACTCCATGCAAATAATAAAGTACAAAAAAATAACCCTTTATAAATGAGTGCTATAAAAATCTATTGTAAACAACTCAACTATTGTAAACAGAAAACGTAAACAACCGACCCCTTCATAAATAGCTGTACAACAATACCCGACCTTTTATCATAATAGCGCAGTTATTTCAAACAACTTTCATGAATAGCATACTTTTGTTTTCACTATTGTCCTATTGTCACTTATTGTTACTATTTCACTCTATTATCCTCTTTTTACTATTTTCATGAATGATATTCCAGAAATTACGCGAACCATGTCTTTTCGATATTGTCACAATATATTACCGGACACTCTCTACTATGTTCTCCGATCATACCTAGAGGAACGATTTTTCGTCGTTTGTCAATGAGATGATTACTCCGAATATAGACAGATCTTAGCTGGAGTGTCACAGGGGTCTATCCTCTCTTCGTTACTGTACAATATCTACACATCTGATCTGCCGGAGACTGACGTGACTACCATTGCTACATATGCTGACGACACTCTTCTTCTTTCATCCTCCGATAATCCACAAATCACAATTGCTAATTTACGATATCATCTGGATATTCTACAAGACTGGTTAGAAAACTGGTGAATGCAAATTAATCCAACCAAATCTATTCATGTTTCTTTTACTCTTCCAAAAGGAATATGCCCAAATGTCTTTCTTAATAACGTTCCCATACCTCAGAAGAGTGAAATTCGATACTAAGGGCTTATCTTGGACAAAAGACTTACGTGGCAGTCGCACATAAAATAGAAAATACTTCAATTAAATACGAAATTACGACAACTGTACCGATTTCTTTGTAAAATCTCTTCTTTGCATATTTCTTCAAAATTACTGCTGTACAAATCGTTATTTAAACCAATTTGGATTTACGGAGTCCAGTTATTTCGCTCAGCAAAATCCAGTAATCTTAATCATCTACAGACGGTCCAATCAAAATTTTTCCGTTTAATACCTAGAGCTCCGTACCACGTAAGTAACGACACTTTACACTCCGATTTTGGGATTCCTACAGTTGAAGAAGTAGCACAGTCCTATTATCAAAAATTCTTTTCGAAACTACTAATAAATCCAAATCCTCTTATTTAAGAACTTCATCGCTTTCACCTTCCTGGGAATCCAGCCCGGCGCCTAAAAACATGATGAAATAGAGATCTTCTTTGAGTTCTAACTAAACTAATAATAATGATATAATAAAAATAATAAAAAACGAACTAATTATCATATTTAATACGTTCTTACAAATCCAGAGAAATACCAATGGGTATCAATCTTTGTCTTTATGTTTCCTTTCATGTTACTTGGTTATGTACGTACAAGACATTTTCTAGTAGTCATATATTTGTGTACTGCTGAAAATTTCAAATAAAAGATAAAAAAAAAATTTACCGTGGGAAATTCTACAGTCATTATTTTGTTGCTAAATTGAAGTTGGCCTCTGGGCCAGCCCAGTCAGTCAGCTGGTAGAAAATCACTTTTATTTGTTAAGTAATGCCGGTTGGTCAAGCGACTTTGTATGGTTACCAGCTGACAACCATCCATGAACAAACTCTACTGGGGGTCCCTGTTCAAACTCATGCTTAATCCACTTCCAAAATACAGTGAAAAGCAACGATCAAATTGGGTAGTTGTCAATAATGTTCAGTTCCCGTAACAAACTAAAGCTAAAAAAAGAAAAAAATATAAGAGCAGAATAATAGCTATGAAAATGCTGGTGTAGTTTTTAGTCGACTGACCTACATTAAATTAATTTTGAAAAAATATAAAGATACTGCAAACAATTTTATTAATTAGTTAGATAATATTAGGTTTAGTTAATTCGTTAGACGAGTTGATATTCCGTTATTATTTTTTTCAAGGTGCGAGTCAAGTTAAGTACCATAGCAACAAATGGGCACACTTTCACTAGTTTTGCAGATGTCTCTATGAATTTGTGTTTGTTAGCAAAAAGATAATTTTACGACATTGTTGTACAATGTTTCGGACAAAATTTCACTTGTAAAACAAACCAGGTGCGTACAAATTACTTACTTTGTCACATAATAATGTTATTATAAATCTTACGATTTTCCTTTTAAATCATTGACTGTATTGAGTAGCCCTATATAGATTTAGTCATAGTCCACTTACGGGCTGACTCACTCATTACGATATCCAAAAACACGAGACCTAAGAATTTTAAATTTTGATGGTATGTTCTATTTGGGTCGTTCATAATTACCCAAAATATGATCGTGAAATTTTTTTAAAGATGTTTTTAAGATGTATCATGGTTGTTACTGAGAATTTTGTTTTTCGATAATTTATATGTTTCAATAGTTTAGACCTAGATCTACCAGGAAAACATTTAATTACGTCAAAAATTACTTTACTGAAAAATAAAATTTTGCAGTTTCACCCAGAAAAATTATGTCACTAAGAACGAATATTTGTCATAATTTTATATACCTACACTCATTTTAGAGCAAAGGGAATTATAGTTTTTTATTGTATCTGCATTCTATTGTCATCAGATTGGTTCAGTGGAGTTGAGAGGACCCAGCGAGCTAGTAAGGGTGTTGCTATACTTTAAGAGAAAGGCTGGGAAAAGAATATGAGGGACTACAACTTGATAAATGAGATGATGATTTCTGTAAGAATTAGTCATGATAGAGGGAATCTCACTTTCATCGCAGTATATGCACCAGAGGACTCAAATGATCCTGTGAAAAAAGAAGAATCAGAAGCGTTCTACAAACAACTAGAACGAACTGTCGCCTCTGTGAACTCAAATGATGATCTATTACTGCTAGGAGATTTCAATGGCCGAGTAGGAAACAAATTAATTCCTAAATGTGTAGGCACTTTTGGAGAAGATACAGTTAATGCAAATGGGAATAGACTTAGGGACTTTGTAACCTTTCATGATTTGAAGATTACCAACACCTTCTACCGGAAAAAGATATCCACAAATTCACCTGGACAGCAAGAGGATATAGATCAATAATTGACTATATAATTATAAATCAAAGGTTGGCAGGACAAATGCGAGATGTGAGAGTTCACCGGGGAATGGATTTGAACTCGGACCATTACATTGTCGTTGGAAAGATAGATTTATGGAAAAGGTGGAAGCGCTCTTTTAAACCCAAAAATCAGAATAATGAGGAAATTTTCAAAGTATCACTCCTTAAAGACGATAGCATTAAACTCCTATTTCAAAACCGAGTCACAGAAAAGCTAATGACATTCCCAACAACAGAAGATGTGGAAACTGAGTGGAAAAACATTGCTACGGCAATTAAAGCGGGTGCAATAGAGGCGATTGGCATAAGAAAGAAAAACCATAGAAAAAAGGACTAAACATATGGAATGATGAGATAAGGGCAGCAGTCAAAGAAAAACAACGTCTATATAAAATCTGGCAACAGAACCAATCTGATGACAATAGAATGCAATACAACAGAGCAAGGAATCACGCTAAAACAGTCACCAGACAGGCTCAACAAACTTCTTGGGAAAACTTCATAACCACTGTTGAGGAGGATCTATTTGGCAGGCAGGAAATAGCTTATAAATTCATAAGAGCCATGAATCAACAAAACAAAGACACTGCTCAAATAAATTGTGTTTCCATACCAGAATGGGTGAAACACTACAAAGAACTCTGGTATGAAGAAGATATGGTAGAGGCCGAGTTGGAGCGGTGTCAGCAATGTTGTGTGGATAATTTAACAACAGAAGAGCTACACAGTGTGATGAATGCTGCCAAAAATCGTAAGTGTCCAGGTCCTGATGGCATAAATATGGAGTTGATAACATATGGAGGCTTTGTGCTTCATCTCAGATTATTACATTTGTACAATAGTTGCTGGAAGACTCATAAAGTGCCAGAATCATGGACAAAATCAAGAGTAGTCTCTCTCTACAAAAAAGGCAATAGGTCTGACCCTAAAAATTATAGAGGAATCAGCATTTTGGATACTGCTTACAAATTATTCGCCTCTCTAATAAGTGGACGACTTCAACTTATAACAGATGCCCTAATATCAGAGAACCAGATGGGCTTCCGGAAGGGACGGTCTTGTATAGATGATTTTTTCACATTGAAAATTCTAATAGAAAAACGTCGAGAATACAATTGTCAGACTCATCTGGCTTTAATTGACTGGGAAAAGGCATTTGACAACGTCGACAGGTCCTTACTGTGGGAAATTATGTTGAAGAAAGGCTACCCAAGGCATATTGTGACTGCTATCAATAGTTTATATTATAAAACATCGGTGCTGATTAGTTCAGATGGAAAAGATGTGAGAGAGTTGTATGTAAATAAAGGAGTCAGACAGGGATGTCCCATATCACCTACATTATTTAATATATATATATTGACGAGCTGATGACTGTTTGGCGACAAAAGGTTGACACAGGTGTAAATAGAGGACAAGGCGTTTCCCTCAACTCACTCATGTTTGCCGACGACACCGTTATAATTCAAGACAGTGAAGATAAGCTTCAAACAGCAGTCTATAAACTCCAGAATCTAAGTAAAGAATTCAAAATGAAAATTTCGACCCAAAAATCCAAAATAATGGCATTCCATGGCAAATGGCCAGTGCGATCGAAAATTGTGTTAGATAATGTGATTATGGAGCAGGTGAGTAGTTTCAAATATCTAGGTTGCAATGTATCCTACGATTGTGAGAGTGACATACCTCTGAAGCTGAATAAATTTAATGCGATATGTGGAACCATACATCGTACATTGAAGGGAAAAGCCAGAAAAGAAACAGAGTTGAAATTTTATAAGACAATGGCGATTCCACTAGTTACATATGGAAGCGAGGTATGGACCACAACAAAGAGAGACGACTCGCGCATACAAGCTTCAGAGATGAGGTTCTTGAGACACATTCAGGGATACACAAGGCTGGATCACATTAGAAACGAAGTGATAAGAGAAGAATGCAATGTACAGCCACTTGTAGATGTGATCAAGCAATATAGAAAAAGATGGACAGATCACCTGCTCCGAATGCCACACAACCGTTTGCCACTTCAAGCCTGGATGTCCAAACCAGATGGTAGAAGGGATGTGGGTCGACCGAGGAAGAGGTGGAAACCGGAACAGGCTCAATAGCCTAAACCATGACGGATGATGATGATGATGATGATATTGTATCTGCATTACTTTTTTTAATAATCTCAGCTTTTGGTTAAGCTTTCTAACCAAAGGTTCATGGGAAATTTATGTGGTTGTGTTCATTTAATTTTTTATTTGAGTCGTTTTGTTTCTTACCGGTTCCCGAAATTTTGATTTTAAAATTTAGATAAATTTTATCAAAACCCATTAAAAGTATTAGGCTGAAATTTTTACCAGTTATGCTCCTCATTCACGAACATTTACCGGCATTATTATGATTTCCACAGAATCTCTAAAAATTAGTACTGATATGAAAAAAACGTAGACCAAATTTTGTAAAAAGTTTGTTACACGTTGTTTGTTTTTATTTTCTGCTCCAAAAGAATCAACTAAAAACGCGTCAGTAGCTAGAGTAACCCAACAACTACAAAATGCTTACAGTTTCATATTATTTCATAAAATAAAATCAATCCTATGAAAAATGTATCTAAATGAGCAAATTTAACATTGATGTGATACAAAGTACACTCTACCGTTAATTTTTTTTGTGCTTTTTCGTATTACAAGGTGGCGGTCATAACATCGCCTCTATTCTCACCATTGAAACAGCAGCTGTCTTTATTAGACGTTAATACGTTAAGCAAAGATGTCAGTCTGTCACCCACTGGATGCTTTTTGCAGCATTAAATGCGGAGCAGTGAAAGAATTTCCGAAGTCATGTTGAAAAAATTGAATATTAAAATTAAAGCTATATGTAATGGTAGGCAGTGACATTGATAATTTAAATCTGATTCGGTTTCAAGTGAAAATGAATTTTGTCGGTATAAGAGACTAGTTCTGGAGCAGCGTCAGTGATGATTAACTGGTGGAACCAGCAGTAGGGGAATAATATCCATGTGCATTAGTGGAGGATTAAAACACAAATTTCAGTAACTAGTGATTGGGTCGTTATCTTCTATACCGGTATCCGTAATCTGGTGTACGTATGAACGGAATACATACAAATCAGTTGGCTCTTACGCTGAACTAAATCTACTAGCAACTTGTCGCGCCGGTTTTGTCCGAGTCGCTTAGTGATCTCATCATTTTTCTACACTTAGCAATTCCCTATTTCATTCTTCTATTGTATTATAATTTTTCATTATATTATAATACAATAAAGTTCATGTTTTATTTTATTAAATCACATGTTAATTATTTACATTTACGTTTTTAGGCACATTATCGAGTGAATTGTTTGTTTTCTGATACTTATGAGGGACTAAGAAAAGTAGCTCCAGAACTACCGTACGGCGAATACAGATCAAAAGTCATCTTTTACAGGAAAAATTCTAAATTGAAATCAGATCTTACTATGCTAACATGTTTCGTTGTGTATGCTGCAGTGAGACCACTTTACAAGATCAGACGAAATGTTAGCAGATCTGCTTAAATTATGTCAAATTACAATTTTCGTTCGTTAAGATAATTTTTCTTGATATTCCACATCATGGTGTGCAGAATTTTAAAATCACTTCACGAATTCATAATTCATTGAAAAAGTTTGAAGAAATGTAAATTTGTCAGTACCACTGCAGACAAAAATTAATTAATAAATGTTTTACGAAAAGTGCACCATTATTATTTCAGTATTCATTATCTACATCAAATCTGGCATCAGCAATTTACTCATTATAGGTTAAACAGCATTATTAAATGGCATGTTATAAGAAGTTAAATTTTCTGGCCGTAATAAAAATCTAACCTGAACTCATTGTGTTGCGGACAAACAATTTAATCTCACCGTAATAGTGGCAGCCATCTGATAATTATCTTTTTACAAACGTAATTTGATGTATATGGAGTAATATTACATGTTACTAACATACGAGGTAGGGTCAAAAAGTTCCCGGAATTGGTTAATAGAAATTGATTGATGGGATGTACAACATTTTAATTCTATTTCCCTTCAAAATACTCTCCTCCTGCATCTACGCTCTTATTCCACCGTTCATACAATCGTTGGAAACACTCCTGAAAGCCATTTTTCGAAAGTTCTATCAGCTGTTTCGTCACATTTTCCATCACTTCTGATGAATCAGCAAACCGATGTACCAATAATGTCATTTTCAGTTGTGGAATAAGGTAAAAATCCGGTGGTGCAAGATCGGAGGAATATTGGAGGGTGTTCCAGAGAAGTGACATTGTTCTTTGCAAGGTATTGTTTCACCACTAGGGATCGATGTGACAGGGCATTGTCATGCAACAAAAACGAATCATTCCCTGCCCATTTGTTCATTTTTCAGGCCGCTTTCGTCGAATTGCTCCTCGTAATCGTTTTAAGATCTCTGTGTACAATTCTTTGTTGATTGTTTCCCTGTTGTCACCTGTTTGCACGGAGAAGTTATCGAACGCGCTCAACATTCTCATCTGTGGTAGAAGTGGAAGGCCACTCCATCCGCACGTCATCTTTAATTGTTGTGCGACTGTCATGAAAATGCTTGTGCCATTCCTAAACTGCCGTTTTCTTCATTGCAACATTTCTGGATGCTTTCTTCAGCATCTCAAGATTCTCCGAGGGTGATTTCTCCAGCAACACATAGAATTTGATATTTGTACGCTTCTCTAATGATGACATTTCACAATCCGACGAAAGAAAAAAACTACTTGTAAAATATCAGACACCTCACGCAGGAAACCAACTCTAACTGCCTGCTAAATGGCACAGCATCTTCCCTAGTAGTGATACCAACCTCCCAAACAAAAATTTCCTTTCCAGCAAACAAATGCTTGACTGCATGAGACCATTCCGGGAACTTTTTGACCCTACCTCGTAGAATGATTTACCTTAAAACAAATTATAAAATCATGAACATTAATAAACATTTGGTTTCCTTAGTTGAAAATAAACTTATTTCAAAAATTGTTATAGGTTTAAAAATAATTTTTTGTCATTGTTGATAATATGTGTTTTAACTGTCAGAGAAATCTAAAGAAAAGTATAACTTAAATCTAACTAGGATTCAATAGAATGAGATCTTTTTTCTTTGACAATAATATTATGTACTTTGGCTAAAGTACACAAAAGTTATGACTTTTAAAACCAGTTTCTCTTTATCAAATCCTACCTTACTTTTAGTGGGTAAGAGTAAAAAGGTTGAAATAATTTTTATAAGATTCATCAAATAGAATAGTTGAATTTCAATCAACAAAATCTTTTGAATAATTTACAGCACAAATAAATCTTTGAATTTTTATTATTTCGATTTTAAATGATTGAACGTAGTTCATCTAAAATTATAAAATGTATATGTTATAAAATCTCTAAATGATATCACCATTAAAATAAAGTTGTAAAAATCAATAATTTAAACTTCCTGTTACCTATATTATGTTATAAATATATGGAAAAACATAATTATATTAAATACATTTTTCATACTACTAAAAGTAATTTGATTTAGCTGCGTCTTATTGAAATTTTAAAATAGTTTATAGCCGGCCGCATTGGCGTAGTTGGAAACGTACTCGCCTCTCATTATTGGGTTCTTGGAATCTTACTGAAGCACGGCATATTTTCATACGTTACAAAAAAATTATTTTATCCTTCACAGTTACAACCCAACGTCGTCGCTAATGAACGCTGTAGTTGATTCAGGTTTATTAAAAAAAGAAAAAAATAGTTTATAGTTTTAACTGATTGTAAATATTTACAATAAATTCGAGGTATTAGCAATAATTAACTGATTTTTTTATTTTTATGTTTTTTTAATTTCTTATGTGTGTACCTTGCAATCAATTTAGAACAAAAAGCAACCCCATGACCCAATGAGATGAAGATGATGTGTATGACGTGTAAATGAGATGTAGTCTTGTACAGACCCAGGCCTACTATACCTGAGAGAGTATGGTTAATTGAACCCCAAACATCAAAGTACACCGGTAACCACTGTCTAGTGTTCAAATTTGTATAAAAGTAACTTACATTTACTAGGAATTGAACCAGGAACCTTCGTCTGCGAAAATCAGCTGTTAAATAACTGAGTTTGGCGACGACTTTACCTTTAGACCAACCCTGTGGGTTGATTAATTGATAAGACAAAAAATGTGAAGAAAATCCGGTTCATTAAATGAAATGAAACTTTTTGAGGGTCAAGCTGGCAACCTCAGCAATACAGTTAATCAGCTGTTCAATCGTAATTTAATAAAAAACATAACCCGTTTTGTTCAATTGAAAATATCAATTCAATCCGCGTGTACGCCGGAAGAGTAATGTTTGTTAATAAGATTTTAACTCGTCAAACAAAAAAATAATAACTCAAAATTATAGTTCGACGAAATGTCCTCACGAATATTGATCAGTATAATGTAAAACTTTTAAACTGCACTAACGTGTTTTGGAGGGTAGAACAGTTTAATTACGGTACAAAAAATGTTACTAAACTCTTTTACGTACCAAAACAAGTTAAAAAGCTGTGTCAACTTGTAAGGTATACTTGTAAGTCCTGCAAGACCCAACTTTTTATGACTACCAAGAAAAACAACGTATCGTAAACAGTCTCTCCTACAGTTTCTCAAAAATTATGTAAAGTAAATTTTTAGAAGTTTTTTGTCATATTTCATTAATGCTATTTCATAACTTTGCTGATGTTTGTGTTATCATTTATTAACATTTTAGTTTTGTTATCATAAGTTTTAATTTTTATTTGCATTTGTATTCTGTTTGTTTTTTTTTATTTTTTTATTTTGTACTAACGTACTTCTTAGTGTTATTTTGATCATTTTATATTTTTTGGGACTTATTTTTTATGTAATAAGTGATGTATTGGTAATAACTTTTATTTCTTCTCTTTTTTTAGCAGTGCTTTTAATGTTGTATTGTAGTTTTATTTTTGTGCTATGTATTTTCTGTCCCCAAATTGATATGTTGGCAAAAGTGTACTCGAGGCCAACTACTTAAGAAAGTTAAAATGTTTCATTCGAGCATAAGTGTGGTGATTGCAGTCGTTTGGTTATATTGTGTCAGCAATGGTTTTTTCCATGGACGAACAAGATTGTAATCGTTTTTGATGGTCTGTAGCTTTCAGTTCATAAGTTAAGCCAACGCGATAAGAATGCAAAAGTAACTTTATCGTAGCTCTGAAAACAGTAGTTAATGTTAGCTTGCGATGATTATCTTCTAAGCGATTTTTTAGGTGATTGAGTCAAACGATTTTTCAAATCTTCGAGAACTTCCACGGTTAACTTTGTTGCCTGGCGAGGTGGTTTCTCATCGAGTACACTCCCAGTTATACGAAATTTATTTATCAAACGCAATTTATTGACGATTCATTCGGAATGGCAGAACGGGGAAATTTCAACTGAAAATTATCTTGCACACATTTGTAATATTAACTCGCTATGTAAGTCTCTACAATAAACACGCGTTCTTTCTTGGAAAAAACCATTGCTGACACAATATAACAAAACTACTGCTGTCACCACACTAATACTTGACTGGAACATTTTAACTGCCTAAAGTAGTTGATCTTAAGTACTCTGTTGCCACCATACCGATTGAGGGACAGAAAATTTACCGATGTATTACTTTTATCTTATAATAAGGGTTGCGTCCTTAATAAAACACCCGTTACAAAATGTTTTGAACCCTAAAATAAATATATATAATTATTTTTCTTCTTCTTCCGGTTTCTATCGTTTCGAGTGTTGGTAATCTTCCTGGCTATGATGAACTCTAGGACAGCTGCTCTGAAGTGGCCACTATTAGTCTTAGAGAACCACGTTCTAAGATTCGTCAATCATGAAAGTCTTCTCCTTCCGGTTTCGGGTTTCCCTTTTATTTGTCCCTCCACTATGGATTGTGCAAGCTGGTATTTTTTCCCATTTATCATTACGTGACTAGATACTATTTCATATGTACATATCTAAAACCAGGTGTTTGGATAGTTTTATTCAAATCAGTAAAATAATATCTAAATGTATGGGAAATTGAAACAATTATTTTTTATAATAAAGCTCGTAGCATTGTAACAATAATTTTATATGAATAAAGTTTGCCCTGCAAATTGTGTACATTTATATCAGAACCACATTTTATATAAATTTAATATTAAAATATGAATTGCTTGATTCGTATAGCATGTATTTCTATTTTGGTTTGTTCGATTCACTGTTTGTGGGAAGAATTTGGTGTCAGTATTTTAATATGCTTAAAACTATTATAATGCAAGTAATATTATAACTAAGTATTTTATAAAAATTTTATCATCGTATTTCTAAGTAGACCTTTTTAGGTGAGATATGATTACTTTTTTCTACATGCGCAGTGGTTCTAGTTCGTAGCGGAGTGCACGGGGTAAAAAGTAAGTAGATTGGTATCTGATACCAATCAGTAAACTATCGTGTACTATCGTATTGTGAAAATATTCGTCAGTCTTTTAACAATGCAGTGTGGTTTGGTTACTACAGTGTTCTCAATTTTAAAAGCTATAAATCTATTATAACTCGACCATTAGTGTTTTTCTTCACTCGTTGAGCCCGCAGGCTGAAATCACGGATTTGTCGCTATGCAGACGCTCCATTCATTTAAGGAATGCCATGGTGCCTCAAGGCGGCAGTCGGTGTTCCTTATTAGTTAATTTATTTGTCAGCTCAATATAGTACTGTATAACACGCTGTTCGTTCGTGGTTATAAAATTAGATGCATTTACTTCTGTATAACGAACAGGACGTAAGAAATTCAGTGCATGTAAGTCGCGAAGTCTCAAAGGAACAGATATTATTTTTGGGTAAAAATTTATTTTTGATACATTTTCTTCGTAAAAAAATCACTAGGAATTGAGAAAATTGCAGCATTATTGGTATGAAATAATTAAATTCTCCCCGCACTTCTTTCAGACCTTTGTCTGAAATTACACTTTTAAAATCCGTTTAAAATTTCCCGGCAGTAAGTAATAAAGACTACCATTACTAAGCACTTATAGCATCAGTCTGGATGCCAGTACATCATTCAGACTTACACTTCTCATGTGCCGGCGATTGAAGAAACGCTGTAGAAACGCAGAAAAGTGTATGACGACCTAAAGTTTCAGCTGGCCCTGTGAATAAAACTCGATTTGCCGCCTTACTTTATGAGTTGACCTCAACGTGTTATTATCGCCAGTTTTAAGCCCGAGGCCTCATCTCGCAAGTGATGAACAACCAACAGGATTTACAATCTCGTAACAAAATTCAGGGTCCTTGTGGATCATATGGTAGCATCTAGTCAGGGCTCGTATTAAGGGTATTAGTGGATGGTGTTCAACGGCCCTGAAAGCGGAAAGGCCATTTTCACTCCAACGACACAGGGTACGGACAAGCCTAGTGAGACACCTAAAACTAAACTGTCCTCCAGCTAGGATGCTGAAAAATAAAAACCCTACCACCAAGCCTAACCTGCGCAGCACTGGTAAAGCTACTAGAGGATTTATAAATTACAGGTACAATCCACGAAAGCCTCGGTAAATGGACTGGGACTAACGTTAAAGAACTGGATATTAAAAAGTAAGCAATGGCCTGGATTGCGAAATAATTGATAATCGGGTCATGGAACGTTAATTGACTATCGATTGAGAAAATAAAATAGCCAGAATTTTAAGTGAGAACGAATATACGTGGCTTTTATTTCCGAAACCAAGAAGAGACTGCAGGGAAACAAGTAGGCTACGTAGATATTATTTCATGTGTTATAATGTGGTCAAAGAACACAAAATACAAGTAAATTTGTATCACTCTAAACAGTCATGGATAATGACGATTAACAGGTGGATCGACAGTTAGGAATAATATCGAAACGCAGTGAAGGTGGAGTCCCAAAAAGGACTAGCTAGGCAACTCGCGTCTTCAACATTTTTTCAGTTGTAGAATAATAGGTAAGACTGTATAGAATTGAAAACTAGTAATCAGTACTTGCTTCCTCACGTCTTATTCAACTATAGGTTATTTTTCTGGTGTGTGGACGGAATGAACATAAATTAATTGGTTGTTACTTGAAATTTGATCACAAAGCGGCTTCCTGTGCCGGTTTCTTCCAAGTCGAGTAGCCATTAGTTTATTTAGACGTAGAAAATTCCTTTTTATATAATAACCTACTACGGGTATATTAACTTGTATTTTTTTCAAATTATATTATTAGAATTTCGTTCGTGTTTTATTTTGTTTGTTCACTTGTTACCTAATTATTTACGATTATGTTTTTAGGATACCATTTCGTTTGAGTTGTATAATATCTGACAAGTTAAAGAGATTATGCAGACTGATTCTTCAACTAACATAAGGCGAATACATAACTCTGGTAATCATTTACAAGAGGCATTTTAAAATGAGGTCAGATCACACCAGGCAACCATGTTACATATCGTACTTTGTAGATAGACCACTTACTCAGAAGAAATGTTAGGCTATCTGAGTTCGACTCATGTCACACTTTTATTCAGAAAGCACTATTTAGAATTTAACGGCGCCGTCCACACAACGACTGGATTTTTATAGTCTATCCACACTTTTCCGGTCATCCTTAGGTTTATGTTAGTAGAAACCGAGAAGTTGCTACTTCTATACATAGTTCAAATAAATACATCTCAATGCAGATTTTTGTATTGTAAAAGAAAACAAACAAAGCGGAGTTGCTCTCACCGGATTCAACCTGGTGTCATTTGAAAGAAGGAGTTTGTTTCTTTTTACAGACTTTAAGATACCTAGTATAAAATTAAGTTAAAATTTAGCTACTTGAGTAAATATATCAATAATATCATTTGATGGATTGCATCTGCCCCAAAACTGTTTACTTCATTAACATAAAGTTTTAGGTTGGAGAGAATATATTAAGCCGACTAAAATGTTACTCTTCTGAATTAATCAAAAGCAATATTTATCCTCAACCCTGATTTGATATCTGGATTTGCCATTTGGTACCTGTTTCGGTACCAAACCACCTGTCTGGCTCTGCATAACGTTGGGGGCACATATGACAGCCTGATGCCGTCTCTACGTAGGCTATATTATCTGACATGAAACCTCCTCCCTTACTAACCGGGAAGCCCAATATCACCCATTCGTCATCATCGTTCTTTAAACACAAATATCTCCCCAACTATTCATTACATTCTAACGGGTTTAGTTTTATTAGATAGAGACTTTTTTTCTTTCATTTGATTTATCTTGCATATTTGTACGATACAAATTGACGACGTGGTGTTACGCAAAAAAAATGTATTTTCTTTAACAGCCAGTAATAAAATTTGAACTTTTTCTCCATAACTTTTCAACAAAAAAACGTATTTGTTTTGGAATGACATCATCAGTTAGTTTAAAATGTAACAATCGAAATCAATAAATTAAAAGGCCGTCGACAAATTTTATGACCCTAAAATCGAACAAAGAAAGTTAACAATACCCGTCTCTTCTACCCCTCGGTTAAACCTTACAATTAGCGTCAAATTAAACGATAACGTATTTTCATTTATGCTATCCTGTTTAGAAAAGGATAATACACAAAGCAACAGGCGCAAAAGAGATAGAACTTGCATAGAAGAAAAGTAAATAAAAATTGAAAAGACACCATATTATTTTTAGGTGATTTTTCGCCGTTTTTTTCACCCAGCACGTTACTTTGTTGAACAAAAAGTGTGATATCTTTTGAATGCGTCTATCAATTTGCAATATCTAAACGTTGTTTTTTTTGCAATGAATTACTTTAATTATGTATATATATATACAGTAAAATCTCTCTATTGCGGAACTCTATATAGCGGAAATCTCTCTTTAGCGGCATTATTTGCCGACCCCGACCCTTTCTTATACTACGATAATGTATTTAACTCTCCTTATAGCGGCACAAAAATCTCTCTATAGCGGCAAAACAATATCTTCAGGATATGGATTTAGACGCGTATGTAGGGGCAGACAATGACTTAGCCACTTCAGCAGATGTTGGCGATGATGCAATAATCGAAAATGTCTTAGCCCAAAACAACGAGCAAGAAAGTGAATGACGATGAAATTGAAACAGAAATGTTGTCCCTTCAAGTAAACAAGCACTAGACGCTATTCTTGTTGTTTCAACGTACTGTCATTGCCAATATGTAATTGAAAATTTACAAGTTTTAAACATTGAAAATGATATTGAAGACATGTTTTATGAATTGAAAACGAAACAAAATTTACAACTTATTTTACGAAATGAAATGTACTTTACAGTCATTGTTTCCTTAATAACAAAAAAATATATACTGTACTGTGTATTTTATTGTGTTTGTGTAGCCTATGTTTTAGGAAATTTTAATTGTATGTATCCTATGTTTATTACTGTTCAGTAAAAACCGAGTTTCAGTGCTAATTAATTTTAGACTATCTATTACGGTATGTACTGTATGAATGATTATTGAAAAAAGTTCAATACGAAAAGTGAAATTCAATTGTTAAACATTAGCAACACAACATCTAATAAAACCAGTTTGTATCCAAATTTCTTGTTAAGTTAATAACCTACACATTATGTAGGTAATTAATTTAAATATCTCACTGTATTGAAGTAATCTACTGTATTAAACATTCGTCATAAAGTTATCTGTTCAGTAGTTTTTCAAAAACTTATTCCATGCACCATTTACATACGTATATAAGTTATTTTGTACAGAAAAATTAGTACTCCAAATCTTCCCTCCCCCCCCGTTAATTACTCGCTCTCTCTATAACGGAACTCTCTTTATAGCGGCAGTATCTCATGGTCCCTTCAATTCCGCTATAGAGAGATTTTACTGTATATATATATATATATATATATAGCTAAACATATGTTTTTGTATATTTTACTGATTTTGTGACACTTTTTCGTACTAAAGTGATATTACTAAAAGAAAATATTTTTTCTTAAATTGAAATTTTTATTCTGGTCGTAAATGAAAACGGAAAAAATTGGTTTAAACGTTGTTCTAATAACAAATTCTTTTTAAATAAATGGTAATTTTTTGAAATTTTTAGAAATGAAACTGAATGAAATAAAAGAGTTTTCATTAGGCGTAAAATGACAGTCCGCGTGATCGTTAAAAATCTCCGTTCTCGACGGGTTAAAGTTGTCCGGTGCTGAGAAAACAGCTCAAGTTTTTTACTACGTCGTACAAAGCCAAATAATGAAGAAACGAGCATTACGCATAAAGAAAATATGAGTCATCTTTCCACCTGTTGTTATTTGGCATCAACGGAAACGAAACGGTCTATTTGCTCGCAAAAACCAAGCGGTATTGATGTCATCACAATCTATCATGAACGGTATTTTTTATTGTTATATCCTGTCATCTTTATGTCTAGTATGTGGTTATTGGATATAAATAGAATTATTTACTTTCACAATAATTTACAATGATTTTTTTAAATCGTATTCTCACGATATTTTAACATATCCCAGTATTAAAAAGAAGTTAAGAGCAACATAAATTATCACATTAATTCAAAAATTTTTAATTATTTTTTTTTTTTTTTTGGGTTATACGTCTATGTTTCAATTATAGCTACTGCAGGCAATGAGAAGGATAACAGATGAATAAGAGTGATGAAAAAATGCGGAAATCAAACCCGAGATCCCGGTGAAGTAGCCAGTTGCACTGACTACTACAAAAAGTCTGTGTTACTATTTTGATTTTCTGAATAATAACATTACTTGGGTATACATTTGCATTTCAGGGACCGTATTACGTTCAATTTCATTCAGTTATGAAATGCCAGGATTTAGGAGAAAATTCCTGGAACTACTCAACAAAGTTAAGTAGAGTCAATAGGACCCACAAAACATGGAAAACTAACCTAACGTTACGTGAGCCTGTTGATAAGAATAATGTAGTAAGTATATTGAAACATATATTATTTAAACACACTTAGCAAATAATATTCCAAAAAATCTTAAATTCAAAAGTTGATTACAAAATCTGAATGATTGGATTTAACATCGGGGCGTTATCAAATCCCCAGTAATACGTTTTTGATATCAGAATTTTTGCTTGATTTTCTTTGGTGAAATTTCTCTGTTCTATCATAGTGTAATAACGGTGGTACAAATTTCTCCATTCTCAAAGTCAATATATCGTGTTCAACCAGTTTATTGATAAAATTTATATAAACATTGGAAATTCCGCGGTAAATAGAAAAGATTACTATTTACCGTGGGAAATTCTACAGTCGTTATTTTTTTGTTAAATTGAAGTTGGCCTACGGTCCAGCCCAATCAGTCAGCTGGTAGAAAATCGCTTTTATTTGTTAAGTAATGCCGGTTGGGCAAGCGACTTAGTATGGTTACCAGCTGACAACCATCCATGAACAAACTCTACTGGGGGTCCCTGTTCAAACTCATACTTAATCCACTTCAAAAATACAGTGAAAAGCAACGATCGAATAGGGTAGTTGTCAATAATATACAGTTCCCGTAACAAACTAAAGCTAAAAAAAGAAAAAAATATAAAAGCAGAATAATAGCTCTGAAAATGCTGGTGTAGTTTTCATTCAACTGAGGTTCATTATGAAAAAATTTAAAGAATACTGCAAACAATTTTATTAATTAGTTAGATAATATTAGGTTTAGTTAATTCGTTAGACGAGTTGATATTCCGTTATTATTTTTTTCAAGGTGCGAGTCAAGTTAAGTACCATAGCAACAAATGGGCACACTTTCACTAGTTTTGCAGATGTCTCTATGAATTTGTGTTCGTTAGTATTCAAGTACTTTTACGACATTGTTGTACAATGTTTGGGACAAAATGTCACTTGTAAAACAAACCAGGTGCGTACACATTACTTACTATGTCACATAAGATTATTATAAATCTCACGATTTTGCTCTTAAATCATTGACTGTATTGAGTAGCCCTATGTAGATTTAGTCATAGTCCACTTACGGGCTGACTCACTCATTACGATATCCAAAAACACGAGACCTAAGAGTTTTAAATTTTTAAGGTATGTTCTCTTTGGGCCGTACATAATTACCAAAAATATGGTCGTGAAATATTTTTTTACGGTGATATGTATGATGGTTGTTACTGAAAATTTTGTGTTTCGATAATTTATATGTTTCAATAGTTTAGACCTAGATCTACCAGGAAACTATTTAATTACGTCAAAAATTACTTTACTGAAAAATAAAATTTTGCAGGTTTACCCAGAAAAATTATGTCACCACTAACGAATATTTGTCATAATTTTATATACCTACTCTCATTTTAGAGCAAAGGAAATTTTAGTTTTTTAATGTATCTGCATTACTTTTTTTATTAATCTCAGCATTTCGTTAAGCTTCCTAACCAAAGGTTGATGGGAAATTTACGTGTTTGTGTTCATTTAATTTTATATATGAGCCTTTTTGTTTCTTGCCGGTTCTTATATATTTTGATTTTAAAATTTAGGTATATTTTATCAAAACCCATTAAAAGTATTAGGCTGAAATTTTACCAGTTATGCACCTTATACATGGACATATACCGGCATTATTATGATTTCCACAGATGCTCTAAAAATTAGTACTGATATGAAAAATACGTAGAACAAATTTTGTAAAAATTTTATGTTACACGATTTTTTGTTAATATTTTCTGCTCCAAAAGAATTAACTGAAAAAGCGTCAGTAGCTAGAGTAACCCAACAACTACAAATGCTTACAGTTTCATATTATTTCATAAAATATAATCAATCCATGAAAAATATATCTAAATGAGCAAATTTAACATTGATGTGGTACAAAATACACTCTTCCCTTAATTTTTTTTGTGCTTTTTCGTATTACAAGGTGGTGGTCATAACATCGTTTCGATTATCACCATTGAAACAGCAGCTTTCTTTATTAGTTCTACGTTAATACGTTAAGCAAGGATGCCAGTCTGTCACCCACTGGATGCTTTTTGCAGCATTATTAAATGCGGAACAGAATAAAAATTTCAGAAGTCATGTTGAAAAAAATATATAATAAAATTAAAACTCTATGAAATGGTAGGCAGTGACATTGATAATTTATATCTGATTCGGTTTCAAGTGAAAATGAATGTTGTCGGTATAAGAGACTAGTTCTGGAGCAGCGTCAGTGATGATTAACTGGTGGAACCAGCAGTAGGGGAATAATATCCATGTGCATTAGTAAAGAATTAAAACACAAATTTCAGTAACTAGTGATTGGATCGATATCTTCTATACTTTTATCTGTAATCTGGTATTCGTATGAACGGAATACATACAAATCAGTTGGCTCTTACACTGAACTCGATCTACTAGCAACTTGTCCCGCCGGTTTTGTCTGAGACGCTTAGTGATCACATCATTTTTCTATACGTAGCAATTCCCTATTTCAATTTTATATTTTAATATAATTTTTCATTACATTATAATACATCATTGTTTATGTTTTATTTTATTAGTTCACATGTTAATTATTTACAATTACGTTTTTAGGTACATTATCGAATGAATTGTTTGTTTTCTGATACTTGGGAGGAACTAAAACACGTAGTTCCAGAACTACCGTACGGCGAATACAGAGCAGAAGTCATCCATTACAGGAAAAAATTTAAGTTGAAATCAGATCTTACTAGGCAAACATGTTTCATTGTATATAGCGCAGTGAGACCACTTTACGAAATCAGACGAAATGTTAGCAGATCTGGTTAAATTATACCAAGCTACAATTTTTGTTCGTTATGATAATTTTTCAAGTTATTCCACATTATGGTGTGCAGAATTGTAAAAACACTGTACAAATTCATAATTCATTGAAAAAATTTGAAAAAAATTAATTTTTCAGTACCACTGCGTACAAAATTAATTAATTAATAAATGTTTTACAAAAAGTGCACCATTTAATTATTTCAGTACATTACCGACATAAAACCTCGCATCAACAATTTGCTCATTATAGGTTAAACAGTATTATTATTAAATGGCGGGTTCACAGATGTTAAATTGAATGGCTGTAATATGAATCTAACCTGAACCTACTGTGTTACAAAAAAACATGTAATCACATCCTAATAGTAGCAGCTATCTGATAAATTTTCTTTTTGCAAACATAATTTACTATATACAGCGTGATTCAATAAGATGGAAACAATTTCAATCAGCTATATTTCCTAAACTGCATGTTATATTTTAATTCTGTAAATTACATTTGAAAGAGGAAATAACAAAGTTATAAATAACGACACCAGAGCGCTCCAGCACCGCATTGTTGCCGTCAGCTGCGCAGCCGCGTACTGCGTCAGTTGTAAGCAAGATGGCTGCTATGGAACACAAGATTTTTTGCGTGCGTGAGTACAGTAGAACCGAGTCTGCAACTGCGGTGCAGCGTGCATTTCGGCTTAAGTTTAACGTCGAGCCTCCAACGAGGAAGAGCATTTATCATTGGAATAAACAATTTGACGAAACTTGCTCTTAGTGTAAAGGTAAAAGTCCAAGCAGACCTCGTGTATCGGAGCAGAATGTGGAACGCGTTCGAAGTAGCCTTGAGCGTAGCTCTATGAAATCAACCCGTAGAGTGAGTATGGAACTCGGACTACGGCAAAGAACTGTCTGGCGTGTATTGAGGCGCCGATTATTGTACAAACCTTACCGTTTGCTAATGCTACTGGCTCTTTGCCGAGGCGATAAGATACGGCGTGTAGAATTTTGTGACCGTATGCTCAACACATGGAAGATGAGTTGTTTTTGCCTCGAGTGATTTTTAGTGATGAAGCCACATTTCATCTGAGTGGGAAAGTCAACAGGCATAATGTTAGGATCTGGGGGCTACAAAATCCCCATGTAACAGTGGAACACGAGCGCGACAGCCCGAAAGTTAATGTTTTTTGCGCCTTGTCGCAGACAAAAGTTTATGGGCCTTTTTTTTGATGAGAATACGGTTACTGGGGAAACGTATCTTAGAATGCTACAAAACTGGCTCATTCTTCAAATGAATGAAGATTCAGGAGATTACATTTTCCAGCAGGACGGAGCTCCACTCCATTGGCATCGCAATGTTCGGCGTTTCCTAAATGAATCCATACGTCAACGATGAATAGGTCGCATGGCGAATGACGACTCTGCACTTCAGTTTTGGCCACCGAGGTCTCCAGATCTCACACCCTGTGACTTTTTCTTGTGGGGGTTCGTGAAAAGTGCAGTTTACATACCACCTCTTCCCACCAATTTGAATGAACTAAGGAATCGTATCACAGCTGCAGTCAACTCAGTGACCCAAGACATGCGTCAGAGAGTTTGGGATGAGTTCAGTTACCGTCTAGATGTTGTACGTGCAGCCGGAGGAGGAGACATTGAACATCTATAAACTTTCATGTATGTAAATTAAAATTTAAAACTTTCTCTTTCAAAATGTAATTTACAGAATTAAAATATAACATGTAGTTCAGGAAATACAGCTTATTGAAATTGTTTCCATCTTATTGAATCACTCTGTATATATATATTAAGGAGTAATATTACATGTTACAAACATTTTGATTGGTATACGAACTACGGTCACTAAATTGTCAGTAACTTACCAACTACTAGGCCAATCACTAATTGTTTATTACTCTCATTAAGAAAAAACAGAAATTGAAACTTTTGTAACAATTTTTATAATTACTTGTATTTTTTTAAAGTAATGTTTTTTTTTAATACTAAAAAACGAATTTTATTTTTATAGGTAAGTATGATATTAAAGGTTAAGTGTATCGTAGAAATCTCTCGGTTTCGGTCAAATCTTAACACAGTTTATTTTAACCGTCTAAAGAAGCCAACCTATGTTTTTGTCCTATTCTTGTGTAACGATTCAAAAATGACTGACAGCTGGCTGTGTTTATATTTTGGTCTATTGAAGTATAAATATAAATAGAGCCAGCTGGTTGATATTAATAAAAATTATTTTACATTAATAAATTTAATACAAAGAAAATCTTGTTGCTAGGCAACTAAGTAAAAAGAAATAAGAATTGTAATAGAAATAGGGGAGTGGGATTTGAAATCTCAGAAGGGACAGTACGTTATGTTGTTACTGGATAGAGTTATTTGAAATAATGAAATACATAAGAGAACATTTGCTTTATTTGAGAATATAAGAGAATATATATATATATATATATATATATATATATATATATATATATATATATATATATAATATATATATATATATACATAGTTCTGTTTATACCGAACAAATCGATCAGCTACTTAAAATATAACACGACAAGTTGATCAGTTTCAATAAATTGATCACGCTAAAATAAATCGATCCGAGATCAATATACTCGGCAGATTCAGAAAGCCGGAGCATAAAATGATCAAGTTATATGTGTAGCCTTAGATAATACTCTTTTACGCCAGATATACTTTGCGTATACGGGCCTATATAAAGAGCTGCGCGGACGGTGTTGGCGCGAACGGCTGTCATCGGCCAACATAACCTCTCAGTAGCACACGATAAATTGTAGAATGTGGTCGCACTTTGTGTAAGTGAGTTGCCGTTTCATTACTACGAAGAGATGGCTTTCATAAGTTTTAAACTAATAAATATGGGTAAGTAAATATTTTACTTTTATATATTATAATAATAGTAACATACAGCTTAGACTGTTCCTGTAAATTATCTTTTATTATGCTTTTTTAAGGCAGTCGATTGAATTTATATGGTAGATGTACAATGATTTTTATATGATATTTGGAATAATTTAAAAAGTATAAGCTAACCGTTCATGTAAAAAAATTAACTAATCATGTTATTATAACATTTCTCATTCCACGTTTTTTTTTTGAACGAGATCGTAGCCTAAACCTTAGAGTTACTGATAAAATTTCCAGAAGTTAGCCTAATCACTGGCAATATTTGATTTCTCAATGAGCTGTACTTTACATTATTTATTTATTTTTCTAAATTTTTATCTGTAACAACAGTCCTTTGACCGAATACAGTTTACTTAAGTTTAAGTTAAGTTTTGATCAGCAGTTAAATACCAGTTTACTTAATTTTACAGTTAACTGGTTGTAATAGTGTTGTCGGTTTTTTTAAACACTCGCAAATTATTTACAGATCAAAAACTTTCTTTTAATCAAATATTTTTAATTTTTCTTTAGTACACATTTTAAGTTAGTTTTCGCCCTCAGATCATTCGGGAGAACTTAAAATATTTTGTAGGCTGAATACTGTAGATATTCAAACGAAGTAGTCGTGTGCTTGGAAAATTTGTTTGGTTTAGAAAAATGTTGAATGGCGCTTCTTGTTATTGTTATTGTGAGTGGTACATTCAACGCCGAGGTTTCAATTTAAAAATCGTAAAATTTCATATATGTAAAGGCACGGCAGAGCAGGTATTTTGAACTACTGGAAGACAGGCCCACAAAGTTCATTGTGTTAGAAATAGGTAGTTTTTCGTATTTCGAATTTACATTTTTCCATGTAAATATTTCATTTCATATAAATTTATATTTCCATATTTTCCATTTTTACGGGTAGGGTTTAGCATATTTTAGTTCACCTGCCTGTATGTTACATTTAACATAACATTAATTAATTTAGCCCAATTTTTACAGGACTAAATTAAATGTTATGTTTCTTCTTTCTTGCGTTTCATTGAGACCGGAATAATGATCTGCAATACTTAACAACCCGGTGATGAAGCAAAGGTAAATCGCTTCACCCCAAGTTTACTTAGGAGGTTAAAACCAGACCTCGAACTGATTAACATTTTTCCATAAATTTGTGTTTCGTAAAAATTTATCTAAAATACTTTAGGCGTACAGCTGTTTAACTTTGTAAATTATGTTCATATAAATGAGAATATTAGTAACAAAAAAATAATAACAACGGATGTTTACAGAAATAAAAAACTACAACACTGTTATGTGTATGTAAGAATAACTGATAAACAGCATTACGGCGTGCATAGAAGGTCGAACGGAAAGAGGCGTGGGGAGGGTTCTTTCTAACCAAAACAATAAAAAATGCCTAACTACACATCTATTATATCAAGTCCAATTGTAGGATGAAGTGTCTTACAAATGCTGCAATTAAACAAAATTATATTTTAGAAACTACAAGACCCGTTTATAAATGCATCTTACAGTCCTTGGATGTGTATGGAATACGTTTTCACAAACATTTACATTAACGGTTGGCTTATACTTTTTACATTATTCCAAATATCATATAAAAATCATCGTAAGTCTACCACATAAATTCAATTGACTGCCTTAAAAAAGCATAATAAAAGATATTTACAGGAACAGTCTAAGCTGTATGTTACTATTATTATAATATATAAAAGTAAAATATTTACTTACCCACATTAATAATTAGTTGTGAAATAAAACTTAATTTAATAAAACTTGTGAAAGCCATCTCTTCGTAGTAATGAAACGGCACATCACTTACACAAAGCAAGTCTACAACATTTTTTTTTATTAACCTTACTCAAAGAAAGGAACTAAGAAAATATTTTCCCGCCTATTATTGGTTGTTTTTCTGTGGGCTAATCTGGTGTGAAACACTCACACGACTTTCTCTTGCCAATGCAATTAATAAACAATAAACCTAACATTATAAGTAATAAAACATTAGAAATAAACAACAAAACTAACTTTAATAACATAACCTAATTTTAATCATGAGTGAAAGACGCAAAATGAAAATCAACCTCAGTTTAGCTTAAAAATACGGAAAATCACTTTCACGCTAAACTAGGCTCTGTAGAGAAAAATACTTTAGATAAAAGTTGTAGATCTTTTAATTTTCTATAAATTTGATTATATACACTTTTGTCATAAAATGAATACTAAGGCCGAAATCTTTAAAAAATTGATTTTTCACGCGTTTTCGTGAGAAAAAACAGAAAATCGCTAATTACCGCTAAACTTAAGCGTTGTACAAAAAAAATGTTTGAAATAAAAGTTGTAGAATTTTAAATTCTCTACACTTTTGATTATATAAATTTTTGCCTATAATACCTACATATTAAAGCCGTAATCTTTAAAAAAAAAACACTTTTTACGTGAAAACAGCCTCACCAAGAATTTCAGCAATCATGGCGCCTACCCTATCTTGTAGAGAATAAAAAATTGAGTAAACCAGGCGGTTTTTAAAAAAATCATAGGACCAGTTTTTGAGAAAATCGCAAAAAAGTGAAAAATTATACGAATAAACTACTACTTCCGGTTGACCGATTTTGATGAAAATGTTCATGTCGGGTCCGGTAGTGGTATGTAACTTAAGTTTCAAGTTTCAAGTTCGTACGATGTTCCGTTCTTGAGATATTTTGTACACACACACGCACACACACACACACACACACACACACACACACACACACACACACACACACACACACACACACACACATACACACACATACACACACATACACACACACACACACAACACACACACACACACACACACACACACACACACAGACCAATCGCTAAAAACATGTTTTTTGGATTCAGGGGGTCTGAAAACGTATAGATCCGGTGAAAACTTGATTTCGAAAAATCGACATGAAAACTACTTTCCTTACTATATATTCATATAGGCAAGAGAAAGTAAAAAGCCACGGGTGGCTGTGATCTCTTAGAAAAAAATGCTTTGTTTAGATTGCGGTCTTATCATGCATTTTACAGAAAAAAGGATGACATTAAAGTTTCAGAACATTGCGAAACCTACATTTCAAATACTTAACCTAACATTAGTAATAAAACATTAGATACTATAAACAAAAAAAAAAACTAAGCTCAAAACCATATCCTAATTTTAATCATGAGTGAATGATGCAAAATGAAAACCAACCTTAGTTTGGCTTAATAATACAGAAAATCACTTTTTGACCCTAAACGAGGCTCTGTAGAGAAAAATGGTATTAATAAAAGTTGTAGATCTTTTAATTTCCTATAAAGTTAATTATAAACATTTTTGTCGTAAAATGCATGCTAAGGCTGAAATCTTAAAAAAAAATCGATTTTTTACACGTTTTCGTGAGAAAAAAAACAGAAATTGCTAATTACCGCTAAACTAAGGGTTATACAAAAAAATGTTTGAAATAAAAGTTGTAAAATTATAGCATCATGTTCATTCATCTTGAAAACACAACAGAAGTAAGCACGAATTGACATGCCTCTCTGGCACGACATCGCGTTAGAGGCATGCCATTTCACCTGTCCATACTCGTTTGAAGGGCTTTATCTCAAAAAACAAAACGAATATTTTTGAACACTACACTAAGCCTGTTCTTTTCTGCGTTGAGTGGTTTGACTTAGATTATTTTAACTTGAAACTATACGGAAACGCAGCAATTTAGGCATAAAGAGTATACTCAGATTTTAGCCGGTTTTCCGTTAACACGTTCAGTGCTGCGGACGTTCCGGAACGTCATATTAGGTGCTATGTAATGGCGGCGGACGTTCCGGAACGTCTAACGTAGTACGAACGAATTATTGGTTGTAAAAGGGGCAGCCACTGCTAAGACACTTTTGTTGGTGCTGTAGCCATTCGTAATATCGCAACGAACAAGTGCATGTTTTTAGTTTCTTTCTCCGAGCATTTTATCGTTTTCTACGATTTTTCTAAGATTTGCATATTGATACGTAATCTCGATTTTTTTGCAGGATATTTAATTGTAAGTTTTCGTTTTATTTGTTAGGAATATTGTTATATTATTAATTTTCCTTAATTCTCCATTTTTAATTCGTTTATCCAATCAATATTGAAAATATTTTTTTGTTTTTCCCCTGACTCTGAATGTGAATAAAATGTCAGGACTGCGTCCTCCTAGTTGTGTTTTCTAAAGAGTACAGTTCCAAATAGCAAAAAATTAAATAAATTCTTTTCAGCATGGTTCGTACACGTGAAGGAAAACGTAATACTGCGGGAAAACTGATTTCCCAACATCAGCCTGGACCTTCGACTGAGCCTGAAGGTCAACCTGGACCCTGGGCTCAAATATTTTGATCTGCCGGGACCTTCAACTTCAGGCCGTAGTTCAACTTCCGACCATACTGTAGTAACGTTGGAAGAAATACAGCGGATTTTGGAAGACAGTGAGGACGAAGAAGTACACCTGGCCAACGCGGACCTCTTCAGTTTGTCTTCCTCTGTAGATGAAGAACAGAACGTGCCTCCTGAAGATGTACCTGATATCTCTGTGGCTCAACAGACTGATGGAAGAAAATTTAGATACTGGCTCTTCTCTGTTTATGGGCAACTATTATAATAGCGTGAACCTAATCTCCGAATTACTTCAAAGAGGTACATATGCAACTGGAACACTCCGTACTGACCGGAAAGATAACCCATTTTCAGTAGTAAATAAAAAATGAAGTTACCAAGTTGTTTACGGACGACGGTTTTTGCGTTCTAAAGTGGAAGGACAAAAAATATATACTGATGATCAGCTTCGAACTTGAAGCAGCAGATATGGTCAGTGTCACCAATCGCAAAGGGATAACAGTTTCTAAACCAGAAGCTGTTGTGAAATACATCAAAGCGATGGGTGGCATCGATCATATTGATCAAATGATGGCCTATTATCCCATTGAAAGGAAACTATGAAGTGGTATAAAAAGCGTGCCATACATATATTTCATTTAACCCGTGTCAATAGTTTCTTTCTTTTTAGAAAAACGTCTGGGAACTCTAAACTTTCCCTTCATGATACGACTTTCGGTAATAAGGTCATGATCACCCCGCCCTCAAATCTAGAATACAAGCGATAACTATAACAGCACACCTCCCACCCAGACTGACAGTGGTAGAAGGGCACGTAACTGCCCGGGTACCGAAGAAATAGGGATAGACTAGATACAGCCAGAAAAGATATCGGGTATGCGCAAAAAATAAAATAAGGAAGGATACAACATGGTATTGTCCAGCGTGTAGACAAGCCGGTTCTTTGCTTAGATCCATGCATCAAACAGCTTTTTAGAACTGTCATTTACCGTTACAAATGGCTGCTCATATATTACCTTTATCCGAAACTGCTGTTTACGAGCTGATGAATTACGATTTATTTATCTACAGACCACGTAAGCAAATTTAATGAAATTTTGTCAGCACACACGGAGTTGCAACCGCAAGAAGCTCTGTTAATGTGGAATCTCATCGAGGATATAATTCCCATTCCCAGAAATTACAAATATATCCAGCTACTACCTTCCAAAGCCACAGAATATATTAAGCACTGGATCTGTGCCTATTACGACGGAAATATTATTCATGTACTCGTATATGACAGCTTAAACCCAAATAAAAATTTCAAAATAACTGTCCAACAACTCAGTTTTCTTTTTGCATTATTTCCCCACAAACCTTCCATTGATTATGAAGATTGTCAACAGCAGCAAAATTGGACTGATTGTAGGTTTTTTTCTATTGCATTTGCAGTTTCTATCGCGTTGGGCATGAACCCATGTGATCAAATTTTCAAAATATCGTCAATGCGAACTCACCTAAAGTTCATTTTTGGGATTGATTTACGTACTTCCTGCTTTTCGCACGAGCAGTTATATGTTTCATGTTCGAGGGTTAGCGATAAAAACAATTTATACATTTTAGCGCCAACAGGACAAACTAAAAATATTATTTATAAATAGCCCTTACATTAAATGCTTCCAATAACCCTTAAAAATTTAAGAACCAACATTTTTTTATATTTAATATACATATACATTAACATAATCTCATTATATTTTTCCAACACGCGCAGTGAAGCGCATGGGTCCCGCTAGTATATATATATTAAGGAGTATTATTACATGTTACAAACATTTTGATTGATATACGAACTACGGTCACTAAATTGTCAGTAACGTACCAACTACTATCACTAATTGTTTATTACTCTCATTAAGAAACACAGAAATTGAATCTTTTGTAACATTTTTTATAATTACTTGTGTTTTTTTATAGTAATGTGTTATTTAATGCTAAGAAACGAATTTTCTTTTTATAGGTAAGTATGATATTAAAGGTTAAGTGTATTATAGAAATCTCTCGGTATCGGTCAAATCTTAACACACTTTCTTGTACCCGTCTAAAGAAAGCCAACCTATGTTTTTATCTTATTCTTGCTTAGTAAATTTTTTAGTTGAGTCATTAGAAAAGCATTAACTTTTATCTATTAATCATCAGAAGTTATGCTGTACAATTTTTGAAGTTGCACACGCGTGTTACCAATTTAGTGGCTTTAAAACACCGATTAAACAACGTATTATTACTAGCAGTTTGACGGAACTCCTCCAAAAATTAGGTTACATCCAAGTTGACGTAACGTCATGAACCACTGATTTGCGTTCAGTTCTATCTACGTAATTTGGATCTGCAAGATGTTATTTGTTATATTCAACAACGAGTTTATAATTCCGAGGTGTTTTTATTACACTAAATTCCATTATTAAAAGGTTTAAAAGAAAAATTCAGTTCATTTTATGCAAATTGACCATTTTACTAGAAGTTTCGCAAAACATGCCGTTCTTCGATAAATATTGTCGTATAAACTATTATTTCTTCTTGTTTTTTTATCAGAGTTATTATTGTTGTATTGTAGTTTCATTTTTGTGCTACGTATTTTTTGTAATTAGAGTAATCCTCCTCATAGGGCTTTGCCAAGTGTTTAGAGTACCTAATTATTTTACGTTAAAATGTAAAGTAGCACTATTTTCGACATGTAATTTTTGTGTTTTTGTCAAATATCGTTAGAAATGTTAAAGATACTGTTTTAGGATGAGTTTTAATCATTTTCAAGTAAAGCAACAATGACAATTTCATTTTACCTTCATTTCAACTAGTTAACTGAAAAGGCACATGAAGAGATTTTGTTTTTTAAAACAAGTTGTCCGAAATCAGTCCTGCAGGAGATAAGATCGAATCCAACAAAACCTCTCATCCGTTTGAATTCGTAGATGATAAACAACAAAAACTGTCATATAATGGGTGTTTTATTAAGGACGCAACCCTGAATATAAGAATATAGAAGTAATATATCGGTAAATTTTCTGTCCCCAAATTGGTATGTTGGCTACAGTGTACTCAAGGAGTTAACTACCTTTGAAAGTTAAAATGTTCCAGTTAAGCATAAGTGTTGTGACAACAGTCGTTTCGTTATATTGTGTCAGCAATGGTATTTTCCAAGGAAGAACAGTATTGTAATCGTTTCTGATGGTCTGTAGCTTTCAGTTCATGAGTTACGCCAACGCGATAAGGATGCAAATGTAACTTTTTCGTAGCGCTGAAAACAGTAGTTAATGTTAGCCCAGCTTGCGATGATGATCTTCTAAGCGATTTTTTAGGTGATTGAGTCAATGATTTTTCAAATCTTCGAGAACTTCCGCGGTTAACTTTGTTGCCTGGCGAGGTGGTTTCTCATCGAGTACACTCCCAATTCTACGGAGTTTATTTATGAAACGCAAATTATTGACGATTTATTCGGAACGGCAGAACGGGGAAATTTCAACTGAAACTTATCATGCCCACGTTTTAAGATTAACTCGCTTTGTAAGTCTCTACAATAAACACGCGTTCTTTCTTGGAAAAAACCATTGCTGACACAATATAACAAAACGACTGCTGTCACCACACTAATACTTGACTGGAACATTTTAACTGCCTGAAGTAGTTAGTCTTGAGTACTCTGTTGCCAACATACCGATTGGGAGACAGAAAATTTACCGATGAATTACTTTTACCTTCTTATAATAAGGATTGCGTCCTTAATAAAAAACCCGTTATAAAATGTTTTGAACTCTAAAATAAATATATATATAATTATTTTTCTTCTTCTTCCGGTTTCTATCGTTTCGAGTGTTGGTAATCTTCCTGGCTATGATGAACTCTAGGACAGCTGCTCTGAAGTGGCCACTGTTAGTCTTAGAGAACCACGTTCTAAGATTCGTCAATCATGAAATTCTTCTCCTTCCGGTTTCTGGTTTCCCTTTTATTTGTCCCTCCACTATGGATAGTGCAAGCTGGTATTTTTCCCATTTATCATTACGTGACTAGATACTATTTCATATGTACATAACTAAAACCAATGTTTCGATAGTTTTATTCAAATCAGTAAAATAATATCTAAATGTATGGGAAATTGAAACAATTATTTTTTATAATAAAGCTCGTAGCATTGTAACAATAATTTTATATGAAGAAAGTTTGCCCTGCAAATTGTGTACATTTATATCAGAACAACATTTTATATAAATTTAATATTAAATTATGAATTGCTTGATTCGTATAGCATGTATTTCTATTTTGGTTTGTTCGATTCACTGTTTGTGGGAGGAATTTGGGGTCAGTATTTTAACTTGCATAAAAATATTATAATGCAAGTAATTTTATAACTAATTATTTTATAAAAACTTTATCATCGTATTTCTAAGTAGACTTTGTTAGGGGAGAAATGATTACTTCTTTCTACATGCGCAGTGGTTCTAGTTCGTAGAGGAGTGAACGGGGAAAAAAGTAAGTAAGTAGACTGGTATAGGAAACCAATCAGTAAAACATCGTGTACTATCGTATTGTGAAAATATTCGTCAGTCTTTTAACGATGCAGTGTGGTTTGGTTACTACAGTGTTCTCAATTTTAAAAGCTATAAATCTGTTATAACTCGATCAACAGTGTTTTTCTTAACTCGTTGAGCCCGCAGGCTGAAATCACGGATTTGTCGCTATGCAGACGCTCCATTTCATTGAAGGAATGCCATGATGCCTCAAGGCGGCAGTCGGTGTTCCTTATTAGTTAATTTATTTATCAGCTATGTATAGTACGGTATAACACGCTGTTGGTTCGGGGTTATAAAATTACATGCATTTACTTCTGTATAACGAACAGGACGTAAGAAATTCAGTGCATAGGCCTATAAGTCGCGAAGTCTCAAAGGAACAGATATTATTTTTGGGTAAAATCTATTGAAGTCCCTAGGAATTGAGAAAATTGCAGCATTAATGATATGAAATAATTAAATTCTCCCCGCACTTCTTTCAGACCTTTGTCTGAATTTACACTTTTAAAATCCGTTTAAAATTTCCCGGCAGTAAGTAATAAAGACTACCATTACTGTAGCACTTATAGCATCAGTCTGGATGCCAGTACATCATTCAGACTTACACTTCTCATGTGCCGGCGATTGAAGAAACGCTGTAGAAACGTAGAAAAGTGTATGACGACCTAAAGTTTCAGCTGGCCCTGTGAAAAAAACTCGATTTGCCGCCTTAATTTATGAGTTGACCTCAACGTGTTATTATCGCCAGTTTCAAGCCCGAGGCCTCATCTCGCAAGTGATGAACAACCAACAGGATTTAAACCTCGTAACAAAATTCAGGGTCCTTGTGGATCATATGGTAGCATTAAGTCAGGGCTCGTATTTAGGGTATTAGTGGATGGTGTTCAACGGCCCTGAAAGCGGAAGTGGCCATTTTCACACCAACGACACAGGGTACGGACAAGCCTAGAAAGACACCTCAAACTAAACTGTCCTGACATAGGATGCTGTAAAATAAGGACCCTACTACCAAGGTTAACCTGCGCAGTACTCGTAAATCAACCAGAGGATTTACAAATTATAGGTACAATCCACGAAAGCCTCGGTAAATGGTCTGGGACTAACGTTCAACAACTGGAATATAAAAAGGAACCAATGCCCTTGATTGCAAAATAATTGATAATCGGTGCATGGAACGTTTGTTGACTGGCAATTGAGAAAGTAAAATACCCAGAATTTTAAGTGAGATCGAATATACGTGGCATTTATTTCCGAAACAAAGATGAAACTACAGGGAAACAAGTACGTAGATATTATTTTATGTTTTATAATGTGGTCAAAGAACACAAAATACAAGTAGTTGTATCACTCTAAAGAGTCATGGATAATGACGATTAACAGATGGATTGACAGGTAGGAATAATATCGAAACGCAGTGAAGGTAGAGTCCCAAAAAGAACTAGCTAGGCAACTCGCGTCTTCAATTTCTTTTTCAGTTGTAGAATAATAGATAAGACTATAGAATTGAAAACTAGTAATCAGTACTGGCTTACTCACGTCATATTCAACTATACGTAATTTTCTGGTATGTTGGCGGAATGAATATAAATTAATTGGTTGTTACTTGAAATCTGATCACAAAGCGGCTTCCTGTGCCGGTTTCTTCCAAGTCGAGTAGCGATTAGTTAATTGAGATGTAGAAAATTCTTTTTTGTATAATAGCCTACTACAGCTATATTATCTTGTATTCATTTCCAAATTGTAATATTAGAATTTCGTTCATGTTTTATACTATTTGTTCACTTGTTACCAAATTATTTACGATTGTATTTTTAGGATACCATTTTGTTTGAATTGTATAATTTCTGACAAGTATAAGGGATTATGCAGACTGATTCTTAAACTAACATAAGACGAATACATAACTCTGGTAATCGTAATCGTTTACAAGAGGCATTCTAAAATGAGGTCAGATCACACCAAGCAAACATGTTACTTATCGTACTTCGTAGATAGACCACTTACTCAAAAGAAATGTTAGGCGATCTGGTTAAAGATAGTTGTTAGATTCATGTCACACTTATTTTTTTCATAAAGCACCATTTAGAATTTTATGCAGCCGTCCACACCACGACTGGATTTTAGTCTATCCACACTTTTCCGGTAATCCTTAGGTTTATGCTAGTAGAAACCGAGAAGTTGCTACTTCTATACATAGTTGAAATAAATACATATCAATGTATTTATTTATTGTAAAAAAACGAACAAAGCGGAGTTGCTCTCACTGGATTCAACCTGGTGTCATTTGAAAGAAGGAGTTTGTTTCTTTTTACAGACTTTAGGATACCTAGTATAAAACGAAGTTAAAATTTAGCTACTTGAGTAAGTATATCAATAATATCATTTGGTGAATTGCTTTTGCTCCAAAACTATTTACTTTATTAACATAAAGTTTCATATTTGAGAGAATATATTTGGCCGACCAAAATGTTACTCTTCTGAATTAATCAAATGTAATATTTATCCTCAACACTGATTTGATACCTGGATTTGCCATTTGGTACCTGTTTTGATACCAAACCACCTGTCTGGCTCAGCACAACGTTGGGGGCACATATGGCAGCCTGATGCCATCTATACGTATGCTTTATTACCTGACCTGAAACCTCCTTTGAAGTTTTCCGTTGCCGAGAAAAGAGTTTAAATTTTATACCACGTCGTACAAAGCAGAATAATTAAGAAACGAGCATTACGCATTAAGAAAATATGAGTCATCTTTCGACCTGTTGTTATTTGGCATCAACGGAAACGACAAGGTGTATTTGCTCGCAAAAATCGAGCGGTTTTGATGTCATCACAATCAATCATGAACTGTATTTTTTATTGTTATATCCTATTTTCTCTATCTCTAGTATGTGGTTATTGGATGTAATTAGAATTATTTAGTTTCACAATTAATAATGATTTTTTTTAAATCGTATCTTCATGATATTTTAACGTAGCATTAAAAAGTAGTTAGAGCAAAGTAACTTATCACATTAAGTCAAAAATTTTTAGTTAATTTTTTTGGGTTATACGTCTATTTTTTAATTGTAGCTAATGCAGACAATGAAAAGGATAATAGATGAACACGAATGATGAAAAATGCGGACTTCGAACCCGGGATCCCGGTGAAGTAGCCAGTTGCACTGACTACTACAATAGGTCTGGCTGTAACTTTACTATTTTGATTTGCATTTCAGGGACCGTATTACATGCAAATGCATTCAGTAACCAAATGCCAGGATTTAGGAGAAAATACCGTTAACTACACAGCAAAGTTGGGTAGAATCAATAGGACCCATAAAGCATGGAAAACTAACGTAACGATACAAGAGCCTATTGATGACGATGTGGTAGTAAGTATTTTGGGGCTTATATAAATACACTTAGCAAATAATATTCCAAAAAATCTTGACTTCAAAAGTTGATTACAAATTTGAATGATTAGATTTAACATCGGGGCGTTATCGAATCCCCAGTAATACGTTTTTGATATCAGGATTTTTGCTTGATTTTCTTTGGTGAAATTTCTCCGTTTTATTATAGTATAATAACGGTGGTACAAATTTCTCCATTCTCAAAGTCAATATATGGTGTTCTACCAATTTATTGATAAAATACATACAAACATCGGAAATTCCACGGTAAATAGAAAAGATTACTACTTACCGTGGGGAATCCTACAGACGTTATTTTGTTGTTAAATTGAAGTTGGCCTTCGGGCCAGCCCAGTCAGTCAGCTGGTAGAAAATCGCTTTTATTTGTTAAGTAACACCGGTTGGGCAAGCGACTTTGTATGGTGACCAGCTGACAACCATCCATGAACAAACTCTACTGGGGGTCCCTGTTCAAACTCATGCCTAATCCACTTCAAAAATACAGCGAAAAGCAACGATCAAATTGGGTAGTTGTCAATAATTTAGTTCCCGTAACAAACTAAGCTAAAAAAAGAAAAATATATAAAAGCAGAATAATAGCTATAAAAATCCTGGCATAGTTTTCAGTCGACTGAGCTACATTGAGGTACTTATGAAAAAGTTTAAAGAATACCCGGCCTGCTGGAAGGATACCCAGATGATGATGATGATGATTAATATTAGGTTTAGTTATTCGTTAGACGAGTTGATATTCCGTTATTATTTTTTTCAAGGTGCGAATCAAGTTAAGTACCATAGCAACAAATGGGCACACTTACACTAGTTTTGCAGATTTCTCTATGAGTTTGTGTTTGTTTATAAACAAATACTATTACGACATTATTTCACAATGTACGGGACAACATATCACTTGTGAAACAAAGCAGGTGCGTAAATATTACTTACTATGTCACATAATGTTACTATAAATCTCACAATTTTGCTCTTAAATCATTGACTGTATTGAGTAGCCCTATATAGATTAAGTCGTAGTCCACTTGTAGCAACATAACCTATATAATATTTACTGGCTACGATCATGTAACAGGTTAGCCACTACATCAGATTCTAAATAGAAAATATGAATCTGTTAGATTTAGTTTACTGGACACGGTCGTAACAGGTGTACCACTACTTAGTTTTTAACACAAAAATATGAACTAGGTAAATGCTAGCTATTAATGTTTGTAAAAACCTTTATATCGAGCTAATAGCAATGTATAAATGGTAGAAACTGGCAGAATAAACATTTTTAATCATTTTATTAATATATCTTAGTTAAATTCCGTTGTATTTAACCCGTGAACGAAGATGATTTCAAGTTGATACTACGTTATTGAAATTAACATCTAAATAATATTTACTAAAAGAGGAATTAAAAATCAAAACAGAATAACAAACTAAAAACATCAATAATTAAGTTAATGCATAATGCATTTTTTCATATAGTGATCCCAATTTTAAGAACATTCTTAAATTTAGTGAATCAAATTTATTATAGGCGGTTAAACAATGGACTCGTAGAGTTGTGTCATTACGGCAGCGGTACAGTGAACAACGCAAATTGACGCTCTGACGAATTTCAAGATTTGAATAATAAAAATTAATCAATAAGTAAAAATATAGATATATTTCTGAACATCTAAGTTTCCAGTTATCATTAGGAACTATAGGACTAAAGGATACTATAGGACTATAGGACTAAAGGATAGAACTATAGGACTAAATCAAATCGGAAATCCAGTAAATAAATAAATAAACTTATATTTAAAAAACCATATCAAGGACAATCGCCGACCTCCATCAACAGAAAATATTCAGATTCATGAAAGAAGAACCGGTAAATCATAATAATTTCTTTTTAATACAACTAAGATAATTTAAATTCATTTTCTTTTCAAAATTTATTTCCAAATCATTTAAATAAAAAATACATTTATTAAATAAAAAACCAGTACATAAATTTCATTAGCGTAATTTGATTTTCATTTGTTATAGATTGTCAATTGTTTTTTTATTATTTTTTTATTGTTGGGCTCCCAAACTCCCCTACACCCTGCCGTCACCACCCACTACTATGGCTGGTCGCAAGGTGGTACAGTAGAACAGCAATAGAATATTGCCGCAGTATACTGCACTATTATAACGTAGTCATTCTTTCTTCACTAAAAAACAGTCAGCCCCCGAGCTTAACATACACCACATAGACACAAACAACATAAAAATACATAAAATAACATAAAGATCGCGCAGTATTTACATACTTCCTTCACATTATTCTGTACAGTTTTTCTTTAATTTTACCATCTCTGTGAAACAGATCTACCTCTCCATTTATTTTATTGGCTGTAGCTATACATCTATTGATTGGAGCTATTTTACTTTTTGTGGCTGAACAGCCTGAACATTCTGAAAGCTGTGCAAGGCACCCTCAGCAAAATCTTCGAGACATCCGGAACATCAACTCGTGAATGCAGAATGTTGTAAATGTATAGAACTTCCATCACACTACGTCACGTGCTCAGACTCTGAAGCCCGTAGAATGAGAGGGCATCCTCATAACCATCAAATTTTCACCCAGATCTACATTCCAACTTACGAATTAGTCTTTCCTCACCCTCTCTAATTTTTTTCTGTGATATCTCTTCTATAGTTCCACACCGTCGAACAATATTCGAGGACGGGATGCACAAGGCTCTTATAAAGTCTAAGTACTGGCTTCTCAAATTTTAAATCACGACTAATCCAAGCTATGAGGCCTAAATTCCTTCAAGCTTTTAATTACGCCAAAACATTTCGAAAACATTTAATTACGCCAAAAATTACTCTACTGAAAAATATAATTTTGCAGGTTTACCCAGAAAAATTATAATGTCACCACGAACGAATATTTGTCATAATTTTATATACCTACTCTCATTTTAGAGCAAAGGGAATTTTAGTTTTTTAATGTATCTGCATTACTTGTTTTAACAATCTCAGCTTTTGGTTAAGCTTTCTAACCAAAGGTTGATGGGAAAATTACGTGTTTGTGTTCATTTAATTTTATATTTTTTGAGCCTTTTTGTTTCTTACTGGTTCCCGTAAATTTTGATTTTAAAATTTAGGTACATTTTATAAAAACCCATTAAAAGTATTAGGCTGAAATTTTACCAGTTATGCTCCTTATACATGGACATATACCGGCATTATCATGATTTCCACAGATGCTCTAAAAATTAGTACTAATATGAAAAATACGTAGAACAAATTTTGTAAAAACTTTATGTTACACGTTTTTTGTTTTTATTTTCTGCTCTAAAAGAATCAACTGAAAAAGCGTCAGTAGCTAGAGTAACCCAGCAACTACAAGTGCTTACAGTTTCATATTATTTCATAAAATATAATCAATCCTATGAAAAATGTATCTAAATGAGCAAATTTAACATTAAGGTGATACAAAGTACACTTTACCGTTAAGATTTATTGTGCTTTTTCGTATTACAAGGTGGCGGTCATAACATTGTTTCTATTATCACCATTGAAACAGCAGCTTTCTTTATTAGTTCTACGTTAATACGTTAAGCAAGGATGCCAGTCTGTCACCCACTGGATGCTTTTTGCAGCATTAAATGCGGAACAGTGGAAGAATTTCTGAAGTCATGTTGAAAAAAATTGAATAATAAAATTAAAGTTCTATGTAATGGTAACCAGTGACATAGGTAATTTAAATCCAGATTCGGTTTCAAGTGAAAATGAAAGTTGTCGATATAAGAGACTGGTTTTTGGAGCAGCGTCAGTAATGATTAACTGCTGGAATCGGCAGTAGGGGAATAATATCCATGTACATTAGTGGTGGATATTAAAACGCAAAGTTCAGTAACTAGTGAATGGATAGTCATCTTCTATACCATCACCGGTAATCTGGTATACATATGGACGGAATACATGCAAATCAGTTGCCTATTAGTCTGAACTCGATCAACAAGAAACTTGTCGCGCCGGTTTTGTCCGAGTCGTGTAGTGATCACTTCATTTTTCTACACGTAGCAATTCCCTATTTCAACTTTTTATTTTAATATAATTTTTCATTATATTATAATACATCATAGTTCATGTTTTATTTTATTAGTTCACATGTTAATTATTTACAATTACGTTTTTAGGTACATGCACGATTCAATTGTTTGTTTTCTGATACTTGGGAGGGACTAAGAAAAGTAGCTCCAGAACTACCGTACGGCGAATACAGAGCAGAAGTCATCTTTTTTAGGAAAAATCCTAAATTGAAATCAGATCTTATTAGGCAAACATGTTTCATTATATATTGTGCAGTGAGACCACTTTACGAAATCAGACGAAATGTTAGCAGATCTGGTTAAATTATGTCAAACAACAATTTTTGTTCGTTATGATAATTTTTCAAGTTATTCCACATCATGGTGTGCAGAATTGTAAAATCACTTGACGAATTCATAATTCATTGAAAAAAATTCAAGAAAAAATTAGTTTGTCAGTACCACTGCAGACAAAATTAAGTAATAAATGTTTTACAAAAAGTGCGCCATTTAATTATTTCAGTATATTATCTACATAAAACCTCGCATCAACAATTTATACATTAAAGGTTAAACAGCATTAATAAATGGTGGGTTAAGATGGTAAATTTTCTGGCCGTAATAAGAATCTAACCTGAACCCACTGTGTTACAGAAAAACATGGAATCACATCCTAATAGTGGCAGCCATTTGATAATTTTCTTTTTGCAAACTTGATTTACTATATATATATATAATTTATATAACTTTTATTTCATAACTAAGTATAACTACTATACAATAATATATTTTAACTAACTCAATGTAGTCTAAATATTTTAACTTTATGTTAAATTAATTCAATAAATGAGCATAAAGAAACAGGTAAACTATCGCAAAGAAAAAAGTAAAAACTAACAAGAACAGTTATTTCAAGGATTGGAAAAATTTCTCAAGTTCTTGCTCGTAGTTTGATAGTTCTATATGATATTTTAATTTATCTTTTAATAGATGTGTTGACATAGTACTATGCATATGGGATGGAAGTACATAAACGAAACGCCTCTCAAGATAGAGAAATTACATCTGAAAAAATGTACTATTTGGTTTTCTAGTCTTAATTTTTCCAGCGTTCCTAATACCATAATTGGTTTTATTGAGATCAGTTATTACTTCACGGTTACCGCAAGACTAAAGAAACTGTATCAGTACCTTGTAAACAAATAAATTC
The DNA here is from genome assembly GCA_035578175.1 of Catonia carolina. Taxonomy (NCBI): domain Eukaryota; kingdom Metazoa; phylum Arthropoda; class Insecta; order Hemiptera; family Achilidae; genus Catonia; species Catonia carolina. The sequence goes on along the minus strand of JAQMRL010000008.1, from coordinate 86,104,732 downwards.
CTCAAAGGATTTAGTCATTATAGGTTAAAACGTATTATAGAATGGCAGGTTATAAGATGTCAAATTTTCAGGCCGTAATAAGAATTGAATCTGAACCCTTGTATTATAGTCTAACATGCTAACCACATCATAATAGTGGCAACCATCTAGATCTGTTAAATATTCAATTTATCTATGTATTGTAAAATGTACTCGTATATAAAGTAAAAATACGTATTTACTAACATTTTGATAGTTAAATACAGCAATACGTTAACTCGTATTAGTAACAGCTTAAAATTCGAACAATATGTAATACCTTTTCAATTACTTTTATTTTCTCAGTAATGGTTTTTTAACTCTTGAGAAATACCCTCGATAGTTATGTAAAGATACTCAAAATTCAGCGTATCGTAGTAATTCCTCGGTATCGATCAAATCTTACCAGAGTTTTTCAAGTATCTACAATATTAGCCTAGGTACGTGTTCATCCTCTTGCTTAGCAACTTTTCCAGTTCAATTATTAGAAAAAAATAATAATTAGTATTAATCGTCGTACACTAAGATCCGTTCACAGTGAAAATGTTTCACTTTAAACAATTAATTTTATTATATGGTGATAAAATACATAAATAATAAAACAATGTACACAAAACTTTCAGAGTAAATTTAAATATTACATCTATTATTAAACAAAAAAGTTAATGGAACCTTCTTTGAAAGAGCAGACGGGTTTTACATATTCATTGACACTAAAACACATATTATTAGAAGCAGTTCGACAAAAATATACTCAAACAATTAAGTTACATCCGTTTTGACGTAAAGTCTTGGGCTGCAAAATCGGTAGTAGCTGTATTTATATAATTTGGATCTGCAAGACGTTGTTCGTTATATTTTCCTGGAATTTACTATATATTTTTTTTTTCGAATAGCTCTTTAACGAGAGCACGCTAAATCAATATTTGGGGTGTTTCTTCATGTCCTACGCTGCTCCATTCTCTTCCTCACCCACACCTCCCTCATCCTTCTCGATCTGTCCATCCTCAGCTGGTCCATATTGTGAGGTTCACACCTCCTCCTCTCACTTTCCTCCCTAAAGGTCACTCTCTCAACTTTACCCCGAAAAACCTCTCTATTGCATATATCTTCTGTGGTAATCCCTGCCGTTAAGCAATCTGACAGCGTTTCGGTGAACCATGCTGGCTTAATCTTAAGTTTCATTATCCTCTCATAGACCTGTTTTGCCAGCCGATTATTGTCCATTCTCGCTATATGACCAAAAAACATAAGTCTTCTTTTCCTCATTGTGTGAATAATGTTTTCAACTCTGCTATATATTTCCTTATTTGTTCGGGGTCTATTGTACTCTGCATCTAGTCTCCTAGGCCCCAATATACTTCTCATTATTTTCCTTTCTGCGCCCATCACTTTATTTATACCTCCTTTTAGCTTAATTTTAAGCGTTTCCGCACCATACAACGCTTCTGGCCTTATCACTGTTTCGTAATGTCTGATTTTTGCACCCCATGATAAAACTTTTTTATTGTAAATTCTTCTGGTATTTTTAAAGGCATTACCCATTCTATCTGCTCTTTTCTCAAGACTTATCCTCTCATTGCCATTGATGTTAACCCACTCTCCTAGATATTTAAACACGTTTACTTTCTTGATTTTATCCTGTTGTACAGGTAAGTAATTCATACACTGTTTAACATTTGTTATGAACTCTGTTTTAGGAAACGATATTTTGTAGTCCTATTTTTCTAGCTTGAACCATAAGATTTTCGACTTGAATGATGGCATTTTCTGGAGTGTCTGTGATTAAAGCGATATCGTCCGCAAAAGCCAAACAATCTATATATATCGCGTCCTTTCCTCTGCCGAGTGTCACACCCTTCGTGTCGAATTTCCTCCACTCCCCGATTATTTTCTCCAGGGCACAATTAAAAAGTAGCGGCGAAAGCCCATCACCCTGTCTAACCCCAGTTCTTATTTCAAACTTCTGCGAGAATTCCCCCATGAACCTTACTTTCGAACATGTGTTTGTAAGTGTATCTTGAATTATATTAGTGGTTTTACTATCGAGTGTAAAATCCTTTAAGACGCTTATGAGCGATTTCCTGTCTATAGAATCATAGGCCTTCTGAAAATCCACGAAAGTAACCGTTGTCTCTTTGTTTCTCAGATTCCTCATTCCCAAGACTGTTTTCAATAACCAAATTTGCTCAATACAGGACCTACCCTTCCTGAACCCTCCTTGATACTCTCCCAACTGTGGGTCCAGTTGAGGTTCAGCCCGACTTAGTAACGCCTTGGACAGAATTTTATATGTAACAGGGAGAAGAGATATGCCCCTATAATTATTTGGATCAGTCCTTGCTCCTTTTTTGTGAAGTGGATGGATGATAGCCATTTTCCATTCTTCTGGGAGTTTCTCTTCCCTCCAGATTTCATCAATTATGTTTTTTAGTTCCATGATGACCGTGTCGTCTACAACTTTCCACAACTCTGCTTTAATTCCATCCTCTCCCGATGCTTTATTGTTTTTAAGTGAATGTATGATTGCTTTTATTTCTTTCACGTCAGGTGGAGCCGAGTCCACATGCGCTTCGCCACCTCCAACAAAAACAAACTGTGTCGGGACTTTTGGGCAATTGTGGAGCTTCTCAAAAAAGTCCGCCAGTATTATACAATTTTCCACTTTTGAGTGCGCCACTCTGCCTGTTTTTTGGTTGTGAAGTTGAAGAGTTGGGGGTGTAAATTTGGTTAGTTGCTTCTTGAACATCCGATAATAATTCCTAGTGTTGTGCCTTTTAAATTCTTCGTTAATTTGGTCCAGTTCCCTTTTCATATACGCTAATCTTTCTCTTTTAAAAGTTTTTGTAGCTAATCTTCTTTTTTCCACCAAATTTTCTCTGTTTGCCTCCGTTCTATTTGCATTCCATCTTTCCCATGCTCTTTGTCTCCCTTCCAAGACTGCGTCGCATTGTGTGTTCCACCATGTCTGCCTATGCTTTTTCTTGAACGGTGCCACCTTTACTGCCGATTCAATGAGATTGGTCTTCATGTTATTCCATCCTATATTTACTATATTATTACAGAATATGGGTTTTTTCAAAGTAATTCTATTACTAACAGGTCTGAAAGAAAATTTAGTTAATATAACAGAAGTACGGTGAGAATTACAAAAAGAAACTACCAGTTTCCTTACGAAATAATATAATTGATTAGTATTAAGATAGTATCCGTGTCTGTAAACGTTCATTAAAATAATTTTTTCTTGAAAAATCCTGGTAGGCCTATTTTGAAACGTACTGAATTGAATTCCAAAATAATAAAAACTACTTCAAATTCAGGGGGGGAGTCTAACTTTAATAAATACTTTTTTAAAAACAAACGTTTTGGTAGAGTACAGTATTCTCAATAAAATGTGGCGTATTTGTTTTAATAATAACATTTTGTTTACACCAATAAAGTATAAATAAAACAAATATATTTGTTAGATTACCCAGGGTTTTATTCGACAGGACCCTTTGCATGTAATAGGTAAAATAATAAAAATACCTCATTACACTTAAAAAGTTTTTTTTAAATTTGTGTATAATATTATAAATAAACATTTGTTTTCCTTACTTTAAAATAATTTTTTGTTAAATTGTTATTATGTTTAAAAATTATAATGTGTCTATTTTAATAATAAATATGTTAATTAACTGTTTAAGAACTTATATATTAAATATGTTAGTTAACTGTTTTGAGAAATCTAAGAAATATTAATATAAAGAAAAGCAATACTCCAACCGAACATGGGTCACTAGAATGAGATCTTCCCTTCTTTTTTTCAATAATTTTATGTAATCCTTTAGCTAAAGTACACCAAAATTATAATACTTATTTAAAACCAGTTTCTCTTTTTAAAATCCTACCTTGAGTTTAGCAAATAAGGGTAAAAAGGTTGAAATAATTTTTATTCAAGATTTAACAATAAGAATAGTTAACTTTAATGACACAAAATTAACAATTAATAATTTTTTAATTTACAACAAAAAAATATTTTGAATATTTAACTTAAAAGTTCAAAAGGTAACTTTTGAACTGATTGAAAGTAGTTCATATAATATGATAAAAATACATGTTAAAAAATATGTAAAGGTATCAGCAATAATCATCGCAAATTACAATAAATAAATAATATTAAAAATTAATAACTCAAACTTCCTGTTATGTAACATGCTTTGTGTGTTTCGTTGTTTTTATCTGAAACTATAAAGTATTATTTCATTGTATAATATAGAAAAAATATAATAATTATATTAAATAAACTTCATACTACTAATAGGAATTTAATTTAGCTGCTTCTAAATTGAAATTTCAAAATATTATACCTAATATATTAACTGATCGTAAATATCTACAATAGATACACAAAATTGACTTCGCGCGTACGCCGGAAGTGCAACATTTGTTGATAAGATTTTAGCTGATCTGATAGCTAAAATTTAAACCGGCAAAAATGTACTCAAGAATATTGAAACAGTATCGTGTATAGCTTTTAAACTTCAGTAACGTGTATTAGAGGGTGGAAGAGTTTAATTCTGGCGCAACGAATGTTAATTATCTCCTTCACCTTCCAAAAGAAGTTCAAAAGTTAAATACGTGTCAACTAGTAAAGTGGTCTTCTTAGACTTTCAAGATCCAATTTTTTTGTGACTAGAAGAAAACATATCGTAAACAGTTAAGACCATTCTAACATGTTTTTACCTTCTCTTGCCTATTCGGACATAAAAAAAGGAAATTATTGTTTTCATGTCAATTTTTCGAAATCAAGTTTGCACCGGATACACACGTTTTTAGACCCCTTGAACCCAAAGAAACATGTTTTTTACGATTGGTTCGTGCATGTGTGTGTGTGTGTGTGTGTGTGTCTGTGTGTTTGTAATTAGGGCTATTGGGAGACATTGGTATTGATACACACCGTCGTACTGAAGACTCAAAACCGACCGAGGACACAAACATTGACCTCGGAACGTTACTTTGAAATTTGTATTCTACAGCCACCTACGATTCTGAAAAATATATATTTTTAAGAAAGAAAATGTCCCTTGTTAGTATGGTTTACCCAGTCAGTTAGTTCCAAGTGTGTCGCTCACGTAGCGCTGAGACTTGAGAGTCATACACACCACATACACTCGTTATTGTTCAGAGTCGCATAAGCGAGGACTCACGAGCCATTTTTTCATGGTTGACAAAAAATTCAAATAAGTCCTCAGTTGAATTGGAAAGTGGAAAAGTAGCGTAGGCTTAACAGCATCCCAGACCTTCCCAAATGCATCTACTTTCCAACCTGCAAATGACACCTTCACTTCATTTACCGCACAGTCTGGCTGTTTAATGAAATTCATTACGCTCAGAGGAGATAGCTCTGACTAGTGTCTTTTACAACTCTACTTCTTCTGTCCTTAAATGCTTCAGTCATAATTGGAACAGTCGATTAATTTGTGTATTTTCTGTTCATATACCAGATTACTTTTGGTTGTAAAAAAGGTGAAAATCCAATGCTGGTTTGTCAGTGATCTTTGTGTTTTAAGGTTTTCATTTGTTAATTTACAATTTAAGAAAACTTCGATACGTAGCATGCCCAGCTAGTAATATTTGAGCCTTCTTCACTAATACGAATGGATAGTGGTTCATGTAGTGTCGTTCCAGCAGTTAATCTTCATGACGCTGCTGGATATTAGTCCAATGCTCACATAACCTGTAAGAGACTGCTCCAATTATCAGTCTCTTATACCAAAACACATTCATTATCACGTGAAACTGATTCTAGATTTAAAATAATTATTTCACTGTCCATCACTGATTGACCTTTAATTTTGTTCTTCAATTTAATGAACATGATTATAGACATGCTTCCACCGTTCCTCAGTTAATGCAGCAAAAAGCATCCGTTGGCAGAAAGACTGGTATCATTGCTTTACTTACAACTGTTTACTCTTAAAATAGGTTTCAAGGGTGAAAATGAGAGGAGATGATATGACTGCTAACATGCTTTATGTGAAGGTACCCAAAAAATTCCTTTAAAAGTAAAATTTTTAAAATCGTACAATCAAAATTTAAAGTTTCCAGGCAACATGTTCAGGGGATCGTCTTGAATGAATGAGCCTGTAATTAGTATTGCAGTTAAACTATGTATGTCGCGTAAAACCAGTCAGTCATTTAAGACCTAAATTATGATGAAATGTAACTAAGAAATATATTCAGAAACGTATTCTGTACGCACCTGGTTTGTTGTACAACTGACATTTTGTCCTAAACATAGTTTAATATTGTCGTAAAAGTATTTATTTATGATAACACACAAATTGCCAGAGAAATCTGCTAAACTAGTCCTTGCCTTGACTCGCACCTAGCAAATACAATAACTGATTAACAGATACATCTAACTTCATATTATTTTTATTTCTTTTATTTAGTTAAGTATACATTACGATATATTACTAAACTAAACTAAGTTGTACAAATTGTATACTCTTCTAAAAAAAACTCTTCTTTACAAAGCATTTTGTCGGTGCATAGGAGTATACACGAAAAATTTACTTAATTTAATACTTATAACTACTACAAAAATTCTTATAACTAATAAAAACTTTTCTTGATACATCACTCCCGAACCATAATCCTGGCAACATAACGGTCTACTTTAACGGTTTTTGAGTAAATAATTTTATTACTTTCCAATTTAATAAGTCTCTAGGTATTGGTTACAGGTTTATTTAAATACAGAAAACGCTGGTAGCTTCTATAAAAAATATTTAATAATTTTTTAATACATACAAATTTGTTTTTTAGGCTTCAGAGCTCTTAATTTCCACTAGTGCTTCCAACAAATCCATAAATGTTTTAGAACGAGAAAACTTTTAAAAATCATCTTAATAAACACTTACTTTCGTAAGTATTAACCGTTGAACAGTTCGGTTGTGTTGGTCAGTGCTGTTTTTTGTGAGTGATATTTTCTTCTTACACAGATCTTTATGAGTTTGTTTAAGTACAATTATTAAATTGGGCGACAATCTGCAAGACTTCGACTATAAGTATCTTGTTTTTTTATATTTTTGTTTAAAAGAAAATACTAATTTAAATCGATTATAACCTAAATTTATTGATGGCTGAGAAGCCAACAATATCTTTAACAGATGACCAATCAGCTGTTACTACTAATCACATTAGTATGCAACATATCGATTGCTCTAGCGATATCGACCACGGTCTAACAGATCGAGTATTGATGGAGTGGAAACACGTTTTATCGAAACGTAAACGAAGCAGTCCTTTGGAAGAAAGCAGCAATTTCAATAAACAGGCAAATTATTCTGCTAAGGATCCGCGACTCTCAAATAATGGACTCTTAGATAAAAACAAATTTAATATTTTGAGTACTTTGCCGGAATCTGGTAATAATGATGATTTATCATCACTGCCTGATACCAAATTAGTACGACCACCTCCTATTTATCTTCAGTCCGAAATTAAATTTTTACAATTATGTGAATTGTTGAATCAAATTGTCGGTACCGATTCATACAAATGTTCATCAACTACGCGAGGTGTCACCATTTATCCATCAACTCCGGAAGCTTACCGGAAAATAATAAGTAATTTTAGGGAAAATAATGCGCAATTTTATACATATCAACTCGCTCAGGACAAGGCCTACCGAGTTGTAATTCGAGGTCTTCATCATTCGATCGGAGAAAAAGAAATTCTGGAGGAGTTGATATCGAAGAGATTTAAAGTTCGCAATGTCACAAATATTATTTCTCGAGATAAGGTTAAATTACCGTTATACTTTGTTGATCTTGAACCTGATAAAGGGAATAAATTAATATTTAATCTCAATTTAATGTTTCACACTAAAATTGTCGTGGAAGAACCTAGGCGAAACAGGCAGATTGTACAATGTACGCGATACCAGCGTTATTGTCATACACAACATTACTGCAATTTACCTCCACGATGCGTCCGTTGTGCTGGGCAACATTTATCATCCGATTGTACCAAAAGCCGAGATACACCAGCCACCTGTATTTTATGCAATAATGCTCATCCGGCACACTATAGAGGTTGCGTAGTTCACCGAGAACTTCAAAATCGCCGTTCTTCGGGGAACACATCTAATTTGGCAAATTTTAAAAAATATTCTCATGCAACAGATATTCCTTCGTCTCGATCGTTCAATCAAAACTCGGATCATAAATTTAATACTTCTTTGTCAGCAGCATCGACGTCAACTTCACCATAACTTACTTCTAACTCATTCCCTCCGTTGAAATCTCATCAGAGATCGTCCATTAACAAGTCAAATTCATCCCCAACTTCACTTCTGTCTCATCAATCATCCATTCAAGAAAACTTCGTTACAAATAACCCACATCGTACTCCGTCTGTTTCGTACAGCCAGATTGCGGCGTCAACAACCCAAAATGAAACACGATTAGACACCTCTGAAGTATCATCTCAGCTTACACATTTTATGTCAGAAATGAAACAGTTGATGGCTCCTATGATAACACTAATGTCTCAATTAATTCAGGTCTTACTTCAGCAACATGGCAAATAATTACGGAACTGAATTCCATGGTAGCTCTCCTGTGGAATGCTAATGGGATCCTTCGTCATCGGGATGAACTTGAACACCTCCTATACGAGAAACGAGTCGATATTGTTATGATTTCAGAAACGTATTTAACATCACGAAGTCGGTTTAAGATAACTGGATATAAAGCGTACCGTACTGATCACCCTGATAACACAAGTCATGGTGGAACGGCTATATTAATTCGTACGTCTATAAGACACCATCTGATGCCGCAGAATATTCAGGAAGAACATATTCAAGCTACAACAATAGCAGTACAATTTTGCAACTACAGCGTTTCATTTGTGGCTGTTTACTGTCCTCCACGGTTTGTACTTTCAGAAGAACACTTTACTTCTCTCTTCCGAGATGCAGGTCCCCGAGTATTACTCGGAGGTGACTATAATTCGAAACATCCTTTGTGGGGATCCAGGCTCATAAATCCCCGTGGTCGTGTTTTACATTCCTTTATACAGAAAAATCACCTTCATACTCGTCCACCACCCACTCCAACCTACTGGCCAGCAGCAAGGAACCGGCTACCTGACGTGCTCGACTTCTTTATATCAAAGGGTCTAAACTCCATCAATACAAGAGTTGAAACATTGTACGAGCTTTCGTCTGATCATTCACCTCTACTGTTAACTCTTCAGACATTACCGTCATGTGTTACACATCGTCCATCGTTAACAAGAGGGAATGTTGATTGGAATCGGTTTCGTGAAAAGGTGGACGCTAATTTAGATCCCAACGTCAAATTGAAGTCAACTGAAGATCTTGACAACGCAGTGGAAAACTTTACTCAAGTTATACATTCTGCAGCTTGGGATTCAGAAATGTTTCGTCAACCTGCTTTGTCCTATTTACCGCAATACCCTGTTTATATTCGTGAGCTCATTCGAGAAAAGCGTAGAGCTCGGCATCAGTGGCAGAGGACTCGCATGAGAAGAGACAAGGCAACATTCAATCATCTGTCAAACCGGTTGAAGAAAGAACTTGCACTGTTGAAGGCAGAGCGATTTGACGCATTTACAGCGGATCTGACTGAAAGTGATGGGTCCCTTTGGAGAGCAACGAAGCGTTTCCTTAAAGAGGCGGACGTATCTACCCCTTTACAACGGGTAGACAATTCGTGGGCGAAGTCAGAAGAACAGAAGGCAGATCTTTTTGCAAACACTCTGGAAAACACATTTTATCCTCATGCAGATGTTGAAGATGTTGAATTTACGCATCATGTAGAAGACTGTTTAAGTGCTCCATTGCAGTTATCTTTACCGCCTGTCCCATTTCGAGAACATGAAATAAAAGAGGTTATAGAAAAATTACCAAGGAAGAAGGCTCCCGGGTATGACTTAATATCTGCGTGCGTTTTAAAAGAACTACCGTCTTCGACCTTCCGGTATCTTATGATATTATTCAACGCAATAATTCGGCTGTGTTATTTTCCTTTACAGTGGAAGTTCGCTATAATTGTTTTATTTCCTAAACCAGGAAAAGATCCTCATGCTTGCACTTCGTACATACCTATAAGTCTACTCCCCGTTTTAGGAAAGGTTTTCGAACGTCTTCTGCTTCCTCGAATACTACTTCATTGCACTGAATCCAACACGATCCCACCACACCAGTTCGGGTTCCGGCAGGGTCATTCTACGATCCAACAACTTCATCGAGTCACTGATTTCTTAACGGAGAGTTTGGAAAGAAAGCTCTACGCCACTGGAGTATTTCTTGACATAAGTGCTGCTTTCGTTCGGGTGTGGCACGCCGGTTTACTTTATAAGTTAAAAGAAATCCTCCCAGACTCATATTTTCTGGTAATGAGATCATTTTTAGAGGATAGATTCTTTAAGGTGAAAGTAGGAGATGCTTTTTCCAACACCCACAAAATTAATGCCGGCGTTCCTCAGGGTTCTATCCTTTCACCTGTTCTTTTTACAATCTACACCAGCGATATGCCGTTGAAGAACAATGCACTTATTGCAACATATGCAGATGATACAGCCATTATTGCAAGAAGTGAAACAACAGAAGGAGCGTCAAGAAAGGTTCAACAATATCTGAACGACCTAGATACCTGGCTTAAAAAGTGGAGGATAAAGGTTAATCCTGGAAAGTCCGTCCAGGTCACCTTTACCCTTCGTAGAGGCAGCTGTCCGCCGGTAACCCTTGGTGGGGTCAACATACCAACTAGAAACAAAGTGAATTACTTAGGATTATGGTTAGACAGGCAGCTGACGTGGAATGAACATCTGAAAAGCAAACGCTTATTACTAAACAATCGCCTCAGATGTTTGCTCCACCTAGTTAAACCGCGTTCTCGTCTACCACTGAAACAAAAAATTACAATTTACAAGACTTTGCTGAAACCTCTCTGGCTGTACGGAATTCAGATTTTTGGTGCTGCTGCTCGAACCAATTTAAACAAAATACAAGTATTTCAATCAAGATATTTAAGGCTTGCCACTGGAGCACCTTGGTATGTGAGAAACGACACCCTTCATTCTGACCTTCGTATTCCCTACGTAAAAGACGTTGCACGACAACTTTATCAAAGATTCTTTGATAAATTACAAAATCAACCAAACGATCTCGCTCGACAAATGGCCATTCAAAATTTTCCAAATTTTCGACGTCTTCGCGGTCTATGGTGTAGGGATCTTCTTCGATAACATTCTGTTACCGTTCTTCCATTATCTTCATTTCATTATCTTCAACATCACATCTTCTTAAGTTCGTCACGGTTTGGTTTTCATTTTCATTTCCATGAAGATCATCTCCATCATAGCATGATTACATCATCCTGGAGGATACACTGCTGGGTGTGACCCCTCCTTTCACGCCTAATAATAACTCTCATCAAATCTAGTGATTGTGCTTTAATGTATAGTATAGTGTTCTAGATTTTAAAATTAAAGATAAAAAACAACTTTCGTAAGTGAGTTAAATAGATCTGCTGACGTTTCGTCTAATCTCATAAAGTGGTCTCACTACAAAAAATATAACGAAGCATGTTTGACGAATGAGTTGTGAAATGTTTATAGAATCTCTTCTGTAGAATATAAACTCAGTCCTGTATTCTCCGTACGGTAGTACCGGATATGCTCTGCAGATTTATTACGTATACAAAAATATAATTTAAAAATGAACACATTTATCGTTATCTGGAGAGCTAGCGCTGGGTGGTGTTCTCCTCAAAGCCATGAACGTGGTTGGTTTTTTAAAAATGGTTTTGTTAATTTAGTTGTGAACGTTTTTGCTTATTTTTATACAGTTGCAAAATAAATAAAGTAAAAAAAGTAGTTTTTGGAGAAGAAATTATATTCTGTACCTAGTTTTGTAAGTTTTACTGAATAAAAATATTTCGCCACGTTCAGACAGCATGCTATATAAATATTTTTTTCTAATCTCGTTAAAACTTACCCTGAAGCTTTTATTAAGAGGTGTAACTGTCGTAAATTTATTTACGAAGATTACCACTAGGATAAGTCTTTTAAATACGCTGATGAAGAATAAAGGCGACTGATTCACTCTCTATTGTACAGCGTATAAAATAAATGGTTCAAAGCAGCATTTTGGTTGATAACATTTTTTTTTGTAACAGTGTAGTATTTATTTTGAAATCAGTTAATAAATACAATAACTTTAAGCAAATATGAGAAAATCTGTGTAATGTCCTTAGAATTAAAATATAAACTTCACTCAGTAGTGTGTTTCAAAAAGACTAAACTTTGAAGAAAAAAATATATATATACAAAATTAAACTTGATGAACTGTGAATAAACATCTTGAAACACAAAGTTGTTGAAGTTGGAGATGACGATTATAGAGATGAAAACGACGCCGATTATGAGATGACGATGATTAGAAGTTGAAGTGGAAAAGATAAAAAAATTAAATGATTAAAAAAATCGTAAAGGTAAGTCTAAAGGTTTAAAACGTTTCAGTCTGTGAGCATCTTCGCTGTTGTCAAGGAGGTTAATCGCTAATGATTCTGATGGTCTTCTAGGTTTTGTAAATGTTTTTCACTACGTTGTTTAATTTCTTCTTTTATGAGGGGCAGGTTTAGGTCATTGTCTAATATTTCATTGGTTACGTACCATGGGGCTGCAGTGATTAGTCTCAGGCATTTTGATTGAAAGCGCTGCAGTATTTCTATAAATTGATGAACTAGCTGTACCCCATACCTCTAACCCATACGTCCAAACTGGTTTGAGTATTACTTTGTTTACGAGTACTTAATTTTCAAAGGAGATTTTCATACTCTTCTAACTTTTTGAATGGTTCTTGTTTAGTTGCCTTATTTCTTTTTCCATGAAAGCAGGTTAAGTCAGTGTGTAATATTTCACTGGTTACATAACCAGGGGGCTGCAGTGATCAGTCTCAGACATTTTTATTGAAAGCGCTGCAGTATTTCTATAATTGATGAAGTTGGACAAATAACGCATGAAAATAAAAAGAGTTACAATACTGCACGACCTAACACATTCTATTTAACACAAATTGATCCTATTTAATACAAAATAAATGCTGTTATCTTATTTAATACTATGATGAATATTAAAAATAATACACATATATTATAACAAGTTGTAAACAAATATAAATATCCACTGAAGATTTTCTATTAATTTAATAGTCACAGGCAGGCTATTTTATAACTAATAAATAAAGCAAATTTCTTTTCTGTTAGATTTTTGGTTGTAATGAATTACTACTACTGACAATACCGGATGACGTCAGGCATGATCCGTTTCTTTCACTCTTTGTCTCTAAACACAAGGAGCTGACGGCTACACAATACTAAATAGTTACTACTGAATATGATTTTACTCCATTTTATAAACTATAAAATATCATGTTTTGAAACATGGCGATCAGTTAAAATATTGACGTATCTACCAATACATAACAGAAAAAATTATAAACTTGCTTGGTTTATAGAGCAATTAGCTTCATGTCCCAAACTTTTTGTTACAACGTCATAGAAGTACTTATTCAAAACTTCACACGCCTCTCCTGAGAAATCTCCTAAACTAGTAAAAATGTGCCCATTTGTTGCCATGCTACTTGCCCTGATTCGCAACTAAACAAAGTAACTGAAACTTTTTAACCTCGTTTATTATTTAATTACAATTAGTAAATAAGTTTATTGAAGAAATTACGAACAATAATTTGGACTTATTCATACACCATATAGCGTGCCTTCATGTACGCAGTCTATGAAACGTTTAGAGTATTTTGAGATAAGGATATGTAGAAGAATGATCAGGATTTCGTGGATTAGTCGTATTGAATGTAGGCGCAGACCTGGACGAAGAAAATGCTCATTATTAAATATTGGTGACTGGCCAAGCAATAATACGCACGTTCTTTCGAGGGTGGTTCATAATATAGAGCGATTTACGAGAGCTTTAGCCAAGCTTCATCTATGAAGTTGGCATTTAAGAAGAGAGGATTGAAAACACAATTTCAATCCACAGTTAGAAGACACTACAGTAAATGAATTCTTACTTAGAAAAATCATTAAACTAAATACAAGTATAAAACTTTAAATACAATAGAAAAATAAACAAAAATTTTCATGTTAAATTTAAAAGATTGAATGATATTAAGAAAAAACTATCTTTATGATTTTAGAAGAGCTTTTCTAACAGAAACAAAGATTTGAAATTGAAACTTATTTCCAGATTTACTGGTCCTTTTAAATTCAAAATTAAGTTTAAGACATGAAGATGGATTACCAACAAGAATTTTATTTAAATATGTTATGGGAAAATGTGATTCAGGATTGGAATTAAATTTTCCAAACGATGCCATTAATTACCTCAGCTTTTGTGCAAAATAATTTCAATTTTATAACTGAGTGTCTAGTTTTTAAGACTATTTCCAATGGTAGAATCAGAAAATAAAAATAATTATTAATTTCTATTCAAAGAAATTACTGATAAATAACCTTTGAAGACAAAGTAGTATATATGAAAAAATTTAAGGTTGCACTTTTTCATTTTAAATGAAAATTATGCATAAAAGTACATCATTTAAAACATTTGGGTGAGATAATTCAGAAAAAGTTTTCATACAAAAAAACATTAACAGTTTTAGGTAAAATAAAGTTGAGTTACAGAATCAGCACACCAGATTCGAAAAAATTATCTAATTACCAAATTAGTGAAAGTTGAAAGCAACAATGAAACTTAAAGTTCAGTTTTTGTTTGAAGTTAAGTTCATTATTTAATTTGAAGGATGAAGTCTTTTGATTTTTTCTTTATTCTTTCAAAAGTACTCCTTACTCCTTCTGATTACGTCACACTAATATCGGCCGGTTGATAGAAAAGAATTCAGACAAACTTAACTTACTATAAAGGCAAACATTACAACAGGTATCGTGACATTCATTGTTCTTATTTCATTTCCCTCTGTTGTTTTAAATGTTGTTTTAAAGATCAAATTTAATGGTTTCTATTTTCGGAGTGGATGTTTATTATGGGATATTGTGTATAGAGATACGTTAATACTTACCACATAGTTTCTATCGGCAGG
This sequence comes from Catonia carolina, assembly GCA_035578175.1. Classification (NCBI taxonomy): domain Eukaryota; kingdom Metazoa; phylum Arthropoda; class Insecta; order Hemiptera; family Achilidae; genus Catonia; species Catonia carolina. The sequence continues at coordinate 86,089,575 of JAQMRL010000008.1, read as the reverse complement.
GTACCGCAATGTAATATTAGTTTTCCATAATTTATGGGTGCGATTAAATCTCCTTAATTTGGCTGTATAATTAGCGGTATTTTCTCCTAAATCTTGGCATTAACTTATGGAATGAGTTCGAATGTAAAACGGCCCCTAAAAACATATGAAAATTTCAAAGATTCAAATTATGTAAAATTAATTCGATAGTTTTTTTTGATCCCCTGTACTAGTCTTAGATGTGGGTCTTATTTGGGACAGCCGATTGCATTTTGCATAACAAATTTAACTCATCTTTCTTTTGTGTTTGGTCATTTGACTCAATGGAAAAGTCGTTTTACTTTTACAAAGCAAATTTGTGAGCATTACATTGCAATCGGCTTGTTCTTACTGTTTTCAAAATCATTGTTTAGTTACGTGCGTTACTTTACTCGTTATAAGATATTTTTTCGTCTCATAAAGGTACATAATTGTAAAATATTAACATTTATATGAAGTTAAGGAAGAGATTTAGCTTGGTAATAATGAGGTAAAGTATCAACATTTTTAGGAAAACTGAAGGCTTTCTTCAAATGGGTTTAAGAACCTTTAAATGGTCGGTTTTCTAATGTTACTACTAGAGGCGTAATTGTAGCTAGACCTAAGCTCAAGTTTAAAGCAAAGGAATTTACGAAAAAATTAAACCATGCTGAATTTTATGAAATGGGTAATTAGTTTTCACGTTTGAAGGTCACGTTTCAGTTGAAATTTAAAAAATCTTACGGAAAAAAGGTATCGCTGCAATTAGAAGTTAAGAAAAGTTGGAAAAAAATGTGTCAACAGTTTTGTCAGCTGATATTTTTATTATAATACTGATAAAATTGGACTGTATTTTTGTGCAAAGCTGGACGAATCATCAGTGTTACAAGTTCGTAAGCCCTTGAAGTGGAATGCTGTGACTGTATTTTATATTAAAAACATTTATTTTAAATTGTTCTTTAATTAATTTCTCTAACCCTTGTAGATATCCTTTCTACAATAAATGAATTTCTTACAAGATTTGAATCATACATTAATATTATACTCTTTATTTCTCGTTTACAACCTTGAATTTGAATTTATCATTATTATTATTATCTTGCCCCCTTATATTTACTCACTCCAATTAACTATTTATTTTTTAATATATAAATTTCATCTCATTTTTTAAAGAACGATTATGGGACCTCCACCTTCTTTCAATGTCCAGGTCCCACTAAATCATTTTACAATTTCTTCACCCTCCTTTAGTTGTCTAGCAACCAGATTTTGTTTATCCCTTTTCTTTTTTAAAATTAAATAATTTTTATTCTTTTATTTTCCACCAGCTGGGTCTATTTACATTTATTTTAAACTAAAAATAAACAAAGCCAGCTGTCAATGATTTTGAATCGTCACACCCTATATAAATATACAGGGAAGGAAAGCATTTTTATGTCAGTTTTTTGAAATTGAGTTTTCACCCAAAAAATCTCAAAAACATAATTTCATAGATTGGTGTGTGGGTGTGTACGAACAAAATATCTCAAAAATGAAATATCGTACAAAGTTAAAACTTTGGGTTAACACAACTTGATAGATACAATCAAGAAAAACCATCGGAAACAGCAGCGGAGAAAATTACGAAGTAGGATTCAAACTTGAGTGAAGTATGTAGGGTGCTCGATTGCCCAGGTAGACCATGTAGTGTGTGTCACCAGTGTTTGGTTCTGAAGGAGCCATTCCCATATTTATGGCACAAAATCTCCGTGCCCTAGGAATTTATTCTGAAGGTTTAGTAGAGACTTTATCTATGATACGCCTTCAATTATCTCTGAATCTTTTGTTCTTGAGCCATACAGACCAATGACTTTTGATGTCTCTTTTAATATTTGTTATATTTGTAAAATAATAGTTTGTTTTATAAATTTAGAGACATTTAATTTTGTAAATAAGTTAACCATATGGCTGGCATACTCCTGCTCGATAAGGGGTTCAGTCACGGGTATGACCTCAATTTTTGAATTTCTAATACAGTATTGAACAAGGTCTGATCGTCACGTCCTCAAGCTCAAAAAGAGGTAATGATTGCGCAGGTTTTCCTGTTTCCCGTTAGTTGAAAAAAAAGTATTTTGGTTCTTTGCTTATTGACCATCCTACGAGTAGACAGCCATTTTGAGAATCTACGAACGGGAGGTGTTGTGTTGACTATGTGGTGGTGCACGCGAGAGCTGTATCATAGTGTGTCGGCTGGTGCCCGTTTGTCCTCTATGCGGTTGCTGCATTACTCTGCCTTAACAGTGTGATCCTTGTAGAGGAGAGCATCCGTTGTCAGATTTTTTTCATTAATTTGTCCCCTGTAAAGCTTATAGGTGCTTAAAGCTATATGCTATTACGAGCTGTATATTACTGTCATAATATGGCCAACATACTGGAAGGTAAACCCAGAAAGAAGCTCTATCCTCAGCTTCTAAGCTACCGAGCTAAAACTAGGTACTATTGAAGAACCTGACTAACATTTTTATTAAAATTGGGTAACCGGAATAACTATTTTATCAGTGCAGTTATTCATTTTGTTGCACTTTACACTAAAATGGCTCCTGCGATTTTGTTTAAAATCACCTCATTTTTGTTACATTTTTTGTGCTATACAAGGTGTGGCTATAAAATAACGAGACTGACGTTGTAAAAAAATATATTTTTATATTATACATAATCACTGGCCGATATTAATTCCGGCTTAATACTTCTTAATATTTCTGGATTTAATACTTTTAGAACCAACTAAAATATTTCTGGATTTAATACTTTTAGAACCAACTAAAATTTTTCCGCTTGTGGAAATCCCACTAGCGGAAATCTGTTTAAATCGCGAGCCTCCACGTGGTTTGGCTGGATAGCTCAGAAATTCCAGGTTCTAGGACTCTGAGTGAACTAAAAGGGAATTGCATCACAAAATCATACCTCGCAAATCACCTCTATAGTTAATCGCTATAGTTGTAAACTTGGGATCTGATTCCCGCCGGCTATTTCACGATAGTCAGAAAAGTTAGAAGCAAAATGGAAAGGTCTTTTAAGAAAAATTCCACCGCTTGTGACATTACCATCATAGATCACAAGAAATCGCTACACTCGGGATCGGTGGGTAGCGACTTAAGAGATTCAAATGAGTCGGAGCATTTGACACGACACAAAATTAAATTCAAGAAACCCATTTATTTCGGAACACACAATATAAATTCCCTGATTAAAGTGGGTAAATTGAAAAACTTAATAGGTATATCGGAAAGGCAAAAAATACAGATTTTGGCATTGCAGGAAATGAGAAACACGGATGCAGAACCGTTTGAATCGCTGGGTTATAGAATATATAATGGATACCAGAGGACAAGGGGCAGAAGGCGGGAACAGGGTTCTTAGTGAGTCTGAAGGTGATCGAATCAGTAACAAATTTTGAGGCAGTAACGCCCAGAATATCATATTTAACATTCAAAACACCTAGAAAGTTCTACACTATGATAAATGTCCATGCCCCAACGGAGGATAAAAACAGGAAAAAAGAATACAAAGAGACAGTAAGAGAATTTTGGGAAACTCTGGATCAAACAATGGAAAACATCCCTAAAAATCACGTGAAAATCCTATTAGGAGATCTCAATGCTCAATTGGGCAAAGAGAGAAAATACAGAGATATAATAGGAAAATTCACAGCACATCTGAAAACAACAGAAATGGAATGAAATTGGTCGAACTTTGCAGAAAACACGACCTTATCTCAAAATCGACTTATTTCAAAAGAGCCTACAAAAAGATGAGAACTTGGAAACACCCAGAAAGCACAAAGGGAGAATGGCAATTGGATCACGTGTGCATGGATAGAAACTTCCACAAAGAAATGTACAATGTGAAAGTTTGTAAAGGACAAGATACGGGCTCAGACCATTACCTGGTGAAAATTAAGATGGTAGCAACACCCACTGGAAGAAAGAATAGGATAGTAAAGAACAGAGGGAAGGAGTATGATGCAACTAAAACCATTGGAAATCGGAGTTATTTAGACAAGACCAAAAACATCCCAGATAATTTAAATTTAACCCAATTATCTGAAAACTTACGAAAAATTGCTAAAGAAATATCCCCGTTAACTAAACGTAAAAAACATCCCTGGTGGAACGAGAAATGTGACTTAGCATTGGATAATCGTCACAAGAAATGGCTTAGACATCAAGCCGAAAACACCAACGAATCCCTGGAGGACTATAGAAAACAAAGTAAATTATCCCATGGTATAATTCGTAGTGAAAATAGATTATACCTGAAAACATCCTTGGAGGAAATGGATGCTAACAATCAGAAAAATAACACCAGATTATATTATAGAGGATTCAAACAACAAACAGCTAAATATGCCCCACCAACCCTAATACTAAAAAATAGACAAGGGAAAACTGCTCATAACAACCAAGAAAACGCAGAAATCTTGGCAGATTCATTTGATAAACTGTTGAACTGCGAAGATCCTACAGAACTTTTTGAAATTGATGAAAATACCCCAATTTTGACGGAACAGCGAAACATCCAAGAACCAACACTAATGGAAGTACAAAATGCAATCACAGAGATGAAGAACAATAAGAGTTGCGGAGAAGAACCAATCACAACCGAACTATGGAAATATGCGTCCAAGGAAACACAACTCCAACTACATCGGAACTTATGTGTATTCTGGAACTCAGAAATATTACCAGAACATTGGACATCAGCAATTATTTGCCCTCTGTTCAAGAAAGGAGATAAGACCAACCCGGATAATTATAGAAGAATTTCCTTGTTAGATTGTACGTACAAGATATTCTCAAGGATAATATACAATCGAATTAAAGACCAATTAGACCAACAATTGGGAGATTATCAAGCAGGGTTCAGACCTTGGAGATGTGGAGCTGATCAAGTTTTAACTTTAAAACTACTAATAGACTACCACAAGAAAATGAAACAATCGAAGAATATGGTGATTTCATTCATCGACTTTAAAAAGGCTTACGATTGTATACACAGAAATTCCATGCTGAAAATAATAAGAAATTTGGGATTACACCCGAAATTGATCAAACTAATCCAGTTGACACTAAAAGATACCAAATCCAAAATACGATTTAGAGGAGAACTATCCAAAGAATTTAACATCACAACAGGATTAAGACAGGGAGATGGACTGTCTCCATTACTATTTAACTGTGCACTAGAGTATATAATGAGAGAGTGGCAGAGAATCAATCCTCCCACAGTGGTATTAGGAAGAAAGAACAAAGGATTGAGATTTAGTTGTCTGGGATTTGCAGACGATCTAGCGCTACTAGCAACAAATGCAGAGGGAGCCATTTCCCAAATTAAATCTTTAGAAGATATAGCAGGAAAGATAGGACTCAAAATATCGTATGAAAAAACTAAAATGATGAATTTAGGAGAGGACAAATTTAAACACGTAATGATAAATGAGAACAAAGTGGGATTAGTTGAGAAATTTAATTATCTGGGGGAAGTAATCACAAAAAATAATAATGAGGTAATAAATTGGACTGATAGATCAGCCAAGATAAACAGCACCTATAAGATGGTGAAAAACACATATAAGAAAAATGCCTCTCAATTCAATCAAAATTAAAACACTATAAAACAGTTGTCCAACCCAAAATTACCTATTGCAGTGAGACCCTGTTTAAAATAAAATCCAAGATTAACACTGGCAGAGTTGTCAAAAAGGAAAGAGAAATAGTGAGAACCTGCATAGGCAAGAGAAACAAAGTGGAAGGACACTGGAGACTTTTGCCCAATAGTGAAGTTTACAAAACTATTGATCCAGTAACTGAGACGATGAGGAAAAAGAGAATATCATACCTCGGTCACATATTGAGATATCCAGAAAATAGATATGTCAAACAGATATTAAATTTCTGTTGTGGACTCGCTCTCAAACCGGTATGGATGAGAGAAATAAATGAAGATCTGGAGGAGATGGGATTAAAAATTGAAGACCTCCAAAATAAATCCGAAAAATTAAACATCATTAAAAGCTTTAAATTTGCACCTCCTCCAACTAAACAATATAAAACGAGTGTCGTATCAGATGACGTGAGACTGGCCCGATCGCTTAGAATGAAGGCCTACTGGAAGAAGAGAAAACAACGTAGTCTAAATAAATGTTAAACTAACTTAAAGTGATCCAGTGTGGTCTTAAAAGTAAAAAAAAAATAAAATAAAATAAAAAAAATACATAATCACTTATTGTCACCTTAAATATACACCCCTTCTCTATCCCTACAACGCTCCTTGCGAATTTTCTATTGTTGAAAACAGTGCTGGAAGTCATCTTCTGTTAGCTCCTTCAGAACACATGCCGCTTTCTCTTTTACAGCTTCCACAGACTCAAATATTTTCCCTTTTAATGCATATTTCATTTTAGGGAACAGGTAGAAGATAATAACATGTGATGAAATTTGGTTTTTTACTTATGATCCGAAAACGAAGCGCCTATCCATGCACTGGAAGAGCCGAACTTCACCGAGAGCCAAAAAAGCTCGAATGAGCAAGTCAAAATTTAAAGCAATAATGATTGTTTTTTTGATATCCATGGGATTCTGTACCTTCACTGGGTTCCTGAAGGTCAAACAATTAATCAATATTACTACCTTGAGGTACTTTCTAAACTACGTCAAAGAGTAAGGAAAAAACGCCCCGAAATGTGGAAGGACAAGTCATGGGTTCTCTACCAAGACAATGCGCCAGCTCATTCCGCGTTATCTGTCAAGAGGTTCCTAGCCAAATAAAGCATTTCAGTGTTAGAACATCCATCTTATTCACCAGATCTTGCATCACGTGACTTCTACCTGTTCCTTAAGGTGAAATCTGCATTAAAAGGGACAAGATTTGAGTCTGAAGAAGCTGTAAAAGAGAAAGCGGTATGTGTCCTGAAGGAGCTGATAGAAGATAACTTTCAGCACTCTTTCAAACAATAGAAAATTCGCTTGGAGCGTTGTAGGGATAGAGAAAGAGTGTATATTGAAGGTGACGATAAGTGATTATGTATAAAATGAAAATAAATTTTTTACGTCATTCTCGTTATTTAATAGCCACATCTCGTATATAATAAAATAAGCGATATGTCTGCTGATGGGGCTTGGTCTTTCATGTCAAAAAACAGTTGTTGTAAGGTCGCGACTTTAAAATCCATTTAAGGACAAAAACGCAGTATGATCAAAGATGTAGAAAATTTAAAAACCTAAAACTTTTATCTAAAGAATTGTTTTCTACAGAGCTCAGTTTAGAGTTATTTTTCATTTAGCGTCATTCACAGATGATTAATATTAAGTTATTTTTCATTTTATGTTCTTTACTCATGATTAAACAGATTATACTTTTCATTATTTACATTGGAGAGATAAAGTCCTGTGTTTTACCACCGGATTTTGCTTGCTCTATTTATCATATTTCTCATTTTTATTCATAATTTTCTAATTTATGCGTAAATTAATAGCTACCTATAAAATAACTTAGAATATATTAAATTCACTTTCTAGCTTTTACATGTTTTATGCCGTTGTCTATAACATGACAGTTTTTTATCTGGACTGCCGCTTTATTAGGAGAGTTTGAACTTGGACATACATGTCTCAATTAAATGTATTTTTTTTTAATTTATAGGTTTTAATAAATTTATTAAAATACTTACAGCAAATTCTTCCCACAAACAATTAATCGAAAAAATTAAAGTATAGATAAAAATTGAATGAATTAGGCAATTCATTTTTTTTAAATTGTAGTAATATTTTTTTCAGTTCTAAAAATGTAGGTTACGTGGATTGTAAATCAGCCAAATTGCGTAAGTATACACTATCGAGATGTAATATCAAATATAAATTATTTTTACGGACAGCTGAAACTGTGCCACATCAAGTAAACGTGAATGTAACACTACAGCAATTAAATTAGTACAAAAAAACCATCAAACCTGTAATACTGCGTAAAAATTTATGTATGATTTTTCTGATTAAATTAACAGGAAATGTTACAACAATTTTTTAATTATGCTTTTTTTGTACTGAATCTTTATTGTTTATATTAAACTATTTATTTTTGTTATTTTCTGTTTATCTAGCATTTAGAATTACGAGTTTTTTTATTTTTCTCTAACTATAAAAATATGGTAAAATAACAGCAGTTCGCGATTTGTCTAAAAATGGTTGAGGGAATAGTTTGTTTACCTTAATTTTTTTTAAATTTATTTGTTTAAGTCGGATCACTACCATGGTTATTAGCGACGACGTTGGTTTGTAACTGTGTACAATGAAGGATGATGATTTTTTTAACGTATGATAATGCCGTGCCTGAGAGCATTTTTCCAGCAAGTTTTTTAGCGTTTCTATTTGGATCCTAGCTTCTTTTATGTTCTTTGAGAGGAGGGCTAAATCGTCTGCAAAAACCGGGCAGTTAACTTTAATTTTTGTTCCAATTTCTAGTCTTTCCGGATTCAATTTCTTTCATTCTTATTATGTATTCTAGTGTGCGGTTAAATAGTAATGAGGATAATCCATCTCCCTGTCTTAATCCTGTTTGTATATCAAATGCGTCTGATATATCTCCCCTGCATTTAACCTTTGATGTTGTGGTTTGTAAGAACAGGCTGATCACTTTGATTAACTTTGGAACAGACCCAAGTTCCTTATTATATTTAGTAGGGAGTGTATGCAGTCGTACGCCTTTTTAAAATCTGAATTTTAGGTTCAGTATCTGTTCCTGACAATTCCTTCCGGGTCTAAATCCTCCTAGGCATTCCCCTAATCATTCTATAATTGGTCTCTTAATCTATTATAGATTATTGTAGATAATACTTTATACGTGCAATCCAACACAATATTTATTGTGTGAAATAAATAATTGATTGTTATAAGTTTAAATTTAGTTTTTTTATTATTTATGAAATCCAGATCCCGAACGAACCTAAGCTTAGGTGTTATAATATTATTATTATTATGTATGACATTATTACATCGGATATTCCTGTCTTGAACAAATCGGTTACTGCGATAAAAAATACGGATTACATTACAATTCCTGTAAAGTAAAAAACCACAAATGAAGCTTCCAGGTTGACGCAGCGACGTTTTTACTTATACAAAATTGACTTATTAAGCTGAATTTTGACAAACTAATATAAATGACTTTACCTTATGAGATATAACAGTGGTATGGTAGCCTACTTAATTACGTTCACATTCCTCAAGTGAGGAGTTCTTCGAGAATTTCCTGCACCGATGCTTAATTCTGCACGATTCATCGATTCGTGGCTTCTATGAGGACTAATTGGTAAAGTTTTATGGATTCTTAGTTTCAGATTAAATAAATTATGGTTTTAAAATATCTGAAAATCGTTAGATTTTTGCTGACTCGTTCGGAGAGTTGGAATTTTAGTAGATTTTTAGGCGCAGGAAAAGGGATTTCGTTCCTGACGAGTCTGATGAATTTCAAATATTAATTTTTGAGTTTTATCAGTTCTTCAATATCATTCTCAGAAGCGACGTCAAAAATGAGTGCAAGAAAGTGTCTTTTACTTTTTCGTTTTACCTGTTAAATTTTCTAATTTGTTATTTTTTACGTTGTGGTTGTAACCTTTATTAACATGTTATTTTTGCAATTTTTTGTCTGTTGTTACGTAGAAATGGTTATTGGTATTCAATATTGAGCTATCCGCTTGTGGAGGTACTGACAAGCGTAAATAAAATTATATAAAATTAGATTTAATAACTACAAAGTTTACCCAATTTTTTTGATATTTTTAACACCAAAACTATTGCAACCCCTTTCAGGCTAACAATAATCCCACGTGTAGTGCGGGCGTAATGTATAGCCGTTACTAATAGTTTTAAGTACATGAAAAGGCTTTTTGGGGATAAATAAAACCGTGTTTACTTCCAACGATTCTGCAGTTGTTGATAACTTATAAAAAAATTATAGCTTACTAAGTAAAACAAAAAATGGAGTGTGTCATGAAATGTATAAATTTTTTTTGAATCATTACAATAAGCTATTATTGAAAAAAAATCTAAATTGTAGATTACATTTAGAATGTAGTAATACAATTTTTAATTGTATAGGCATGTGGCTCCAGGAGTCACAGTTTGGTATTCAAACTGTGACTCCTGAAGTTTCGGTACTTTTGTTTGGTGTGGACCTTAAACAGGGACCTACTACCAGACTTGAAGCTTTTGAACTACGGCTGTAAAAATGAATCTTTAGAATATGATGGCCGCGGAAATTCATCAGCATCGTAGTCTTGACGAATATAGACCCAGGTCGTAAGCTGTAGTATCTCGGGTACATTATGAAAAATCAAAAAATTTATGAAATACTAATGCACATCCTGCAGTTAAATGTATATAATGGTAAAGAACTCCAGGTCGAAGAAGAATTTCATGCCTCACTAATCCTGGACCTGATTTAATAAGAATTCCGTGGAGTTTTTCCATCAAGGTCAGATTAGCCACAATGATTCCTGACACCCGAAGCGGACCATCATGGTAAGAAAGAAGAAGAAGAAGAAGAAGGATGCAAGACAGATAGACCCCGACGATTCTCAGTTGTTGAGATGGATGAATCCGTGGAGTGAAAGGATTTCTAGTAGAGGATTGGTTGGATCAGGATGTATGGAAGCAAACGTTGAGATAGAGATGGAGGCGACAACCACAGGGAACCCTTAAAAAATAAAATAACTGTCAATATTAAAATGGATACATATATGTATATAATAGACAATTATAATTCAGTGAAATATACAAAATTTTATTAAATTTCTAAGGTATCAAAGCAATGTGTTCACAGCTTTTGAAAAGACACAAGCATTAATATCAAAAAGATTAGTTGGTGGGACAATTTTGAGTTTTGTATATGTGTTTTTAAGTTTGCGATAAGGAATACTATACTTTAAGTCACGTAGGAATGATTCATAATTGTTCGTTTTACCCGTTGATATATTTTGTATGCAATTGTCCATAATGTTTAATGCTTTTGTGAATAAAATTTTCAATTCTTCTTTTCTAGTTGGTTCTTCACCCTCACCTTCAGGTGGTGTATCGGAGTCATCTGCATTGTCTATACTATCCTCTTCATTAAGATCATCGCTGAATTCTAAAATAAAAAGGAAAAAATACCAATATTATTAATGTTTTAGCGTTTCATAAACCTAAAATTAATCCTGGAATGTAGTGAGTCTAAATACTTTATTCATCCCTCATGTACGAGACTCGTAGACTACTAGGCTAGAACTATATGTAAATATTTGAAAACAAAAATATGTAAGCCAAATTACATGGAAATTCAAAAAAAATACCTTGGCCGCTGCAAGAGTAATTTGAATTACTTTTTTACTTCTGTACATAAAGATTTTTCTTTGGAAAATTAAAGAAACTACAAAACTGATAAAAGTTAGCCCCTGAAGTTGGAAAATCAAACATTAAACCGAGGATATTAAAGCCCATTTCGACCAAGTAACTATCGGTAAGAATAGAATAGAGAAAGAATACAAAGATCTGGGAACCAATCTTTAAACTTGTCGAACACAAATAAGAAGCCACGGAGCAAAAAGATCTAGGACCATTTTAAAAAAATTAATGTTTACAGCCTTACCCAAGGTGACCTAAACGGTTCTTCTTACTATTATAATCTTCAGCTTCTTACTATAATTGTAACTACTTCTTACTCGTATAATGATCTTCAGCTTCAACTACGGCATGTTTCAAAATATTAATGCGCTGCTCAGATCCAAACTTAGTTTAGTTTTTTGTTCAGAGTTTAGTCTTTTTTTCAAACACGCAACTGAGTGTGTTTTATTTTTCATTCTAAGAACGTTATTGTTCAGATTTTTCTCGTCTTCGCTTAAAGTTTATAATTTCATTAATAAAATTGATTACAAAAGAATTACACTTTGTTAAAAAACAATCAGTCAAAGCACTATGACTGACGACAAAAAGAGAGTCTTTAATTTTTGGAACTGATGTAAAGAAACCTCTGCCCTGCAGTTGGGTGTGTAAGTAGTTGTTTTCTAGGTTTATGAGTAATTATGTTTACAGAAAATACTGAACGCGAGAATTTTTCAAGGAGTGAGAACCCACTCACATTCAATCAAAATCGTATTTAACTATAACCTGCGTCGCACAAAAACGAGGTTCAAGGTCACTCACTATTAACGGCTACACTATACTCGGTCGAGTAAACAAACAGCGGTTACCGAATCAGCTGCTAAAGCGGTGACTCCGAAAAAATGCAACACTTTTAATGAAAACATCACAATGACAACTGTTACGCACTTCTAACCATATACAAAATTACAAGATAAATAGAAATGAAAAAACAAAAAGTAATATAGCACTAAATTCCTAATTGAAAATAAATTATAATTCTCGTAAGAAGGATGCGACAATACGATGTCAAAAGCGAACTGGTAGCATATAACGATGACATATTTTTTATCAAAAATGTGGAGAGAGATTTATGGGTTTGTATTAGTCATCGTCAAATTCAATTTTGAAATAACGAGTGACTGAACTAATACTAGATGACTAATCATTAAAATAAAAATGTTTACTTTTATAGTTACCTTGTTTCGTCATACAGATCAGAAGTAAATACATACATATAATACATGTACATTCTCGTAACTTGTAACTACATTTATTTATGAAAAAGAATGGAAATAAAGAATAGGCCTACCGTTTTTATAAATTTATTTGATCGGTACTTAAAACATCAGTCATGATAGGCCTATGATGTAGGCCTGACAGTTTAATTTATAAAATACTTTTAAACTATCTTGCATTTGAATACTTTTGAAAGTATTTTGTTGTTACTTTTAATTAGCGTGTACACACTTTTTAAATAATGCACATGCTCAGTGACGTAATTATTTGTTTACTTGATACACCTTCTTACGATGAACCGAGTATAGGTGTTGTCTATTGTGATGCGATAGTTGACCTTGACGCTTATTTTCATGTGACTTAGATTATTGCGTAAAAAAGTTGTCAGCAAGTGTAAATTATATAGTATGTCTAATTTTTCAAGTACTTTCTATCCATTAGTTTTTTCTTTAATTTGAGTGTAATTTTAATTACTTTTTTTACTCGAATATACCGCGCACCTTTTTCGAACAAATTCGATCCGATAAAATGATGTGCGCGTTATATTAAAAAAAAAAGTAAAAGTAAATGGCCTTTCGGCAATAAACCGGATGTACGGTAATGTTGTGTATCACAGCGGATGGAATTAATTAACAACATTACGTGCTTTTTAAGCGTAAAACTATTCTAAATATTACAGAGTCTGGAAAAGTTGTTATAGCTAATGACAAGGGCTGGATGGATAACTGTCTTGTCCTAGACTGGATATCAAGAGTGTGGGGTCATCGAAATGGTGCTGTCAAAAAGAGGCATGCTGGTCCTTAACAGTTTTCGCAGATACATGACATATGATGTGAAAAAATCTTTGCAATGCCGGAAAACAGATTTAGTGCTCGTACCGGGAGGATTAATATCTGTATTTCAATCTTTGGACGTTTGCATAGCCCATTCAAGATTGATAATATCTATATTAATATCCATTATATTATAAAGGAACTGTATACTTAATGGTTGGCAAATACTGAGCATACAACACTCCTTCGGGAAAAATAAAAAGGCCGGAATATGAATCAATCTGCGAGTGGATTAAAACTGCACGGCCACGGATTTCACCAGAGTTAGTTTCAAACATTTTTCTGAAATGCGGCATTTTTAATACGCTCAATGGGTTAGAAGACGGCACATTTTGGGACGAAAATCCTGACGCGGGTTCTGACAGCGACGGTAATAACGAAGACAGCGATGACAATACCGATGACAGAAAGTAACTTTTTATAGTTAATTTGATTTCTTCGTTTTAATTTTGTTCTTTTTATTTTGAAAGTAACTTTTCATAGTTCAGCAGTTTTTTTTAGTTTATTTTAATACGTGCAATGAGAATGTATCTATTCTCGCTAGTGAATTATTCAAAGTTATAAAGATTTTTCAATGTGTATTACAAACAAATTGGTAAGATTTAATTTTAATTTTTTTTTTGGAAAGTTTAATTTTTTCTGAAAGAACCTTTGAAAATCGGGTGCGCGGTATATTTGAGAAAGTACGTTATGTATTAATAATATTTGTTTGCTTTGTATTACTGCTAAACCCAACAAAGAAATATCTTCATTATTTTCTAATGACCAAAAAAATACAAACCTTTTGCCTTTTAAACGTCTTTTCAAATTTTTCCCTTTACAAAAGATTTTATTGTCAAACATTAGCCTAGTGTTTTACTAAAATTATACAATAAATGCATAACTGACTAGGAAACTTGAACAGTGTCAAGTAAAAGAGTATGAAATGGTTTTGTGTGTCGATTATTGAAATAGCTTTGTTTGTAACAGTCAAGTGGTGTTTGGTTGTTATGATTGTACACAACAGTAAGTAAGGAATTAATCATTTATTTGATTGTAAACCATCATATTTTATCATAAGTTAAGTTTATTTTTTTAAGAGTACCTATTTAAAACATTTTGTAAAAACAATTAAGTCTATTATTAGTTAAGTAGTTATTGTAATTCACTAAAAATTAAAGTTGTAATTAATTAATTCGTTAATAAGTAGTAGTTATATCTAGTAGTTGTATGAAAGAAATTTAGTTACCTATTTATAAACAATCAGATCCCGAAAAACTTGGATCTCTTTCTATATATCTCTTTCTTTTAGAAGATCTCTTTCTATATCTGTGACTTCTAACAGTACTGTTAAATATAAAGGGGTCTTGAAAGAATTTGTGTTTATCATTTTCGTATATAGTTATTATTGTAATCTGTATAAGTTTTCTGTTAATTCATCAATTAAGGTTATTATAACTAGAGTGTAAATTAATTAAAGTTCTTCTAGGCTGTTACAAACAAAATAAATAAATATTTAAAACAACTTATTACCTGCAGTGGGAACAGGATTTTGCATGCATATATGAGCCAATAATAAAATTATTAATATCTTTGAATAACTATTAACTGTATCAATAACAAACATCATGAATTGTGAAAATATTACAAATACTGTAGGTTAAAGAAATTTGTAAGTAATAGATAAAATATTATGTTCTTTGATTTCTATTTCTAAAGTGAAAGATGATGATGTTAGTGTATTTAATCAGTTAATTTAATTACTAATTTTATGATTCTTTCAAATTATTCACATTTAGTTATTTTTACATCATCGGTAGCTTAACAATTGTTTTGTACTAGGCTACATTTATGACCAAGACTAATGGCACTTGAACGTGAGTAAGGTTAAGTATCAACAGTCGCATGGTGACTTTGTTTGATAACCAACTCTTCTCATTTTTTGCAGATCACTAATTAAGGAGAGCCTTAATTGTTTACTTTTATAGATAATAATATTTTATTGACTACGTGAGTGATTTTGATCAAGTAAGTTAATAATAATAATACATATTTTTACGAGGTGTGGCTTTAAAATAACAAGACTGACGTTGTAAAAAAATTCATTTTTATTTTATACAAAATCACTTATTGTCACCTTCAATATACACTCCTTCTCTATCCCTACAACGCTCCATGCGAATTTTCCATTGTTGGAAACAGTGCTGGAAGTCATATTTTCTGTCAGCTCTTTCAGGACACGTGCCGCTTTCTCTTTTACAGCTTTAACAGACGCAAATCTTGTCCCTTTTAATGCAGATTTCACCTTAGGGAACAGGCAGAAGTCACATGGTGCAAGATCTGGTGAATAAGGTGGATGTTCTAACACTGAGATGCTTTACTTGGCTAGGATCCTCATGACAGATAACCCGGAATGAGCTGGCGCATTGTCTTATGGAGAACCATGATTTGTCCTTCCAAATTATTTTCCTTACTCTTTGACGTAGTTTAGAAAGTACCTCAAGGTAGTAATATTGATAAGTTGTTTGGCATTCAACAACCCAATGAAGGTACACAATCCCATGAATATAAAAAATAACAATCATCATTGATTTAATTTTTGACTTGCTTATTCGAGATTTTTTGGCTTTCGGTGAAGTTCGGCTCTTCCAGTGCATGGATTGGCGCTTCGTTTTCGGATAATAAGTAAAAAACCACGTTTCATTACTTGGCATTATCGCTTCCAAAAAATATGGGTCGTTTTCAATCGCGTACAAAGTGTCAGTACAAATATTTTTGCGAGCTTCATTTTTAACATTTTTGAGCGGCACGTGTCCTGAAGGAGCTAACAGAAGATGATTTCCAGCACTGTTTTGAACAATGGAAAATTCGCATGGGGCGTTGTAGGGATAGAGAAGGAGTGCATATTGAAGGTGACAATAAGTGATTATGTATATAATACAAATGCAATTTTTTACAACGCCAGTTTCGTTATTTAATATCCACATCTCGTATTTCCCAAGAATTTTTAGGGAGATACTTTTTACATTTAATAAAACTAAAATTACATCATTAACACATAAATATGTACTTTACCAAGTATTTTATGTACTTATGACTGATGTATTATAATTTATTAATTGTTTGTCTTTATCCACAATGTGTGTACATTACAATTTGTTCATTCAAGAACAATAAGCAACCCATTGGGATGAGAATGATTCCTGAGAGAGGATTGTTAATTGAACCCCAACCATCAAAAAGCACCGGTAACCTCTGTCTAGTATTCAAATTCATATATACAGTATATATATATAGGCTACAGGCTACACTCCAGAAAAACAACCGAGAAGATGTCTAACCTAGCGGCAGACATACGGAAAAGAAGGCTGCAATTCTATGGACACATCAGTAGACTCCCCCCAACACGACTCACTAACAAGATTCTTACTTACATAAAAAAAGTTAAATCAACAACACCATGGTGTACACAAGTGAAAATAGACTTACATAAGGCACAAATAGACCCAACAGGTATTGGAGACAGAAACACATTCAGAAACAGGATAAACGAATGGAATGTGATGCCAGAGAATGAGGTCCTTAGGAGAGACGAAGTGGACAGAGGAGAAGAAGCAAATACATGGGGAGAGAATGAGAGAAGTATGGAAAATGAGAAAGAATTCCCAAAAATGAGTCGGAATGCTTTGCGCGATCCATCAGGGTCCATACGCACATAATAATAATAATAATAATAATAATATTTATATATACATACGTAACTACCTTTACTAGGATTTGAACCAGGTCCTTCGTTTCTGAAAATCAGCTGTTGAACAGCTGATTCGCAGTGACGATTTTACTTCTAGATCAACCCAGTGGATGTTTAATTCATTGAAGGAAATATGATAAAGCTGTGGAAAGTAATTATTCCTTCATGTCAAACTGCCTTTAGCTTTGGTATTCATTATATAATAAAACTAAAGTAAATAAACTTTTTTAGAGAATTCATTAGGGTTTAATTTAATTCATTCATTAAAATAAAACAATAGGTAGTTTATATGTGAATAATTTATAGAATAACAGTTAGTTTCTCTGTTCTGTTTTTTCTCCAAAAAAATGTTTTCCATCAGACTATCAATTATAAACGGTGTGGAATATTAATCGTTAATAATTAATTAATATTAATTTTAGTGTAAAATTTCTAAAATTACAACTTTGGGACTTTGAAATAACAACAATATGTGTCATATTATATCAGTTGGTATAATTTTAATCTTAATTTTTATTTTGAATACGAGTAAGGTAGAATTCTCACAAAAATGACACGAGAAATGACCTGACAACAATATTACTGTAAAATTATAACGATGCAACATTCTTATTATTTAACTTTACCACATGATTTTTATTGTATATTGTGCATGCGAACAATATTTTTGTCATCCTCAACACAATTATGTTTTAAAGGATTAGCGTTGAAAAATTAAATTTATTGTTGGAAATATTCCCTCTACATTTTTTTTTAAAAGACACTAACTTTACGGCGTTTCTGACAATCGAATAACGGATTTTTAGATTAAGGTAAGCGACATATTTTTAAAAAAATATGTAATTATAGTATTACAGTTGAATTAAAATCATTGTAATATACACAGTAAAACAGAAACAAACATGAGGCTAACAAAGTATGTTTAATTTTTTTAAATAACTAAAAGTTTGAAACACAGGTTACATTACAAAACAACCCGTTTTGCACAATTAGTGTACAGTACACAAACTATTTTAAATGTTTATAACTATAACCTACCTTTATAAAATTACAAATTCATAAATTATTTAGTTTATAAAACCAATTTTTCTCATAACAGGTAGGTGGAGTGTAAATATTTGCACTCAATTTGCTTGTTACAGGGCTACAAAAATAGTTCTATTTCTTATCACATGGTATGACTGAAACATTCAAGAACAGAAGAGATAGAAGTGTTAGAGACAGTAGCCCTTCTGATCCTTACGGATGAAGTCTAGCCATCAACAACCAAGATCGGTTATGAGGTTGCCAATTTACTTTGTCTAACGCAGCTCCAACAAATTCTAGCTGAATTATCAGTCTGCAGCATGCACTGCCGGAACGAGTATGTGGATGATATGTAGTATCCATATTAAAAAAATACTATCACCGTAGAAAAACATATGTTCACCAAATATTAACAAAACATAAAAAAATTGTGTATTTTTAAGGCGAAAAACCATGGCGATTATCATCGCCTGAAAGAAAAAAATACACTACGAGTAAAAAAATAGTGTAACGACTACTTGTTTTAAGTTGATACTTTACAACTTTTCCGTTCTTATAATGCAAAGTCTGTGTAACTTCTATTCCAAAATTAATTTATATTGACACCGACGATCTCACCATTATCAGCACTGCAGACGGTCCCAGAACCTCTCGCGGAGAGCGCTACCGACGCGCAGCAGGCAGTGCTTCACCACCACTATGAAGTGGACTCGCTGGAGGGGGATTTAAGCGGCCAGACTGGCCTGCGAGGCAGACTCGCCAACCAGCTCCCGACCGAAGAAGAAGAGCCCACCCGAGACAGTATGCACCATCACTGGTCGGCGCTACCGGTGGTGGACGCACATTCCCGCATTGGTTAACCTTCACCTACCCAGCCGCCGAAGGAAGCCCGTGCGTGCCTGATGGCACCACGGAGAAGATACAGGTCAGCACGGGGAGGGAGCCGCCTCGGCCTACGCCGACCCGACACTGCAGGGCTCTGGGGGCCACCACTGTCACGCTGCAGTGGGGGACTTAACTGCCGCCGAGGGAGAGGTAGCCCTGAACCCAGTAGCCGATCCGTCACTCTTCGGGCTTCGCTCTCAACACGCCAGTTCGCTGCTTCCGGCCATCTATAACGGCCCTTTTCAGAGCTCGCAACTACGCAAACACGGCCCGTTTCAGGGCACCAACCCACTACTTACAACGGTCCTTCTCAGGACCCCTAACCCATTAAACAGCCCTCCTCAGCTCCACCAACTTCGCACGCAAGGTTTCGCCACTTGTCGTCGGGCGCGGTCGGGGACAATAATATTGCCTGCCGTGCTTCCCAACAAATTTGAGGCATAGGGAAATAAACATTGGAAAATGTACTGTCAACATTAATCTAATTATAAGGGTATAATCTTACTTTTATTATTACAGTCGTTAGGAAACAGAACACAAACGAGTCTACAAAAAATTTTAATAGCTAATAATTTAGTAATCAATAAATAAAGGCAAAAATGTTATTCAATTTCGATATAGCACGGTACTTAGCCTAAATAAGAAAAAAATTGGATCCACTTGTCTTAGCATTAGCCGAACGTCTAAAGTGGACAGTTTGTATCTTACTTTTGATATTACCGTATGAGAGGCTGTGAGTTCGAATCCCACACACAACCTATTAAAATATCTTTTTTTTATTTATTTATTTAACGTCGCATCAACTGCAATGGTCATTAGCGACGACGTTGGGGTGGAACTTTATGCGATGTAGGATGAAATGATTTTTTGTAACGTATGAAAATATGCCATGCCTGAGTGGGATTCGAACCTAGGACCGCATGATGAAAGGCGAGCACGTTACCAACTGCGCCAATGCGGCCGGCTATAAATAAATATCTTTATTTACTAAATATTTTTATTAAAAATTATTATCAAATAATTTGTTGTTAACTTAATACTTAACATAATAATTTGTTAACTTAATTAAATTTCAACAAAAGCTTTACAAAGAAGGTCACTAAGCCACTATTACAGATCACTATGCTCTGCCATCATCTGCAGTTCGTTCAATTAAAATAAATATTTTTTTATTATTTATACCATAATATTTCTTTTTCAAAATGTAATGTAATGCTAATACATATTATGTTTTTTTTAAGTGTTCTTAGGTTTGAATAAATCTTCTACATAAGAGATATAAAAGCACTGTTATATCTCTGTTATATCACTGTTATATGCAAGGCATATTTTCATACGTTGCAAAAAATCATTTCATCTAAAGTTCATTTCATTTCACACAAAGTTACAACCCAACGTCGTCGCTAATAACCATTGTAGTTGATGCGACGGGAAATAAATAAAAAAAGCACTGTTAAAACATATACTTTTACTTTATTATTGCATTAATACCAAAAGTATTACATTGAAGCTTGTAAATACACACATAAAAAGTATTCCAAAATACTTAAATTCGATTGTTTTGTAATTTTTGAACGAGCTCGGATATCTTTTACTTTATCTTCTGATGCTTTGTTAAAGAGATTAATGAAATTCTGTTTGTTTATTGTATAATTTGGAGGTACTGGTAGAAATACTATTTCATAACATTCCTTAATGGATTTAAAGAGTTTTATAATTATTTGCAGTATATTGGCATTACCGTAATTTACTTTATTTGTAGTGTTGATACTGGTAGCAGTTTCTGATACTGAAAAAATACAATTAATTTTATGTTAATTATTTGTTACACTGGCGAGTCCACAGAGGTAATTAAAAATTTATTCACTGTATTAAAAAACTTAAAATGTCAGAATATATTTTGGATAATTTTTAATTAAATATTTTGGTAATGGGGGAAACAATTTTTGTAAACAATATATAGTCTGAATATTTTCTAAATTATTATCCATAATAAAATTTTGAAGATATTTCATATCTTTTTGAAGCAAGTGGTTAAACTATTGAAAATCAAAAAAATATAATGAAATGATTAGTCTAATAATAGACAATTATTTATATATGCTCACTTCCTACAGCTCGAATGACCCGTCCAACAAAGTAATTACTGAAGTTACAGAGGGAATCAATTCTGATATTAAGATACTAACTATTTTTCTAGACTTTATATGGCTTCCGAGACTGTGTTGCATAAAATGCTGTTGATAAGATTGTACGAGTATGGTATAAGAGGTTAAGCGTGGAGCCTTTTTCTTAGTTATTTATTTATCAGATCGAGTTCAAAGTGTAAGTGTAAACGGACAATTACCAATAAGGTGTGTATTGAATACGGAGTACCTCAGGGTACTATAGTACTTGCCCCGATTTTGTTTCTCTGTATTTAAATTCGTTAATGACAGGTGCCATGTGAATGGAACATTTGTTGCGTTTGCGGACAATACGGTTCTACTATATTCTAGACCAGATCGGACTTTTGTCCGAGAGGAAGTGGAATCGGGACTAAGAACGTTAATCAGTGGCTAGATAACTCACTAACACTGAAGGCCTACTTTCTTTGTTTTTTTGCTTTAATCCAATTTTGCAGGGTCTATCACCTAACCACCAGTTAGCGGTCCATAACTGTTTGGATGAGTACAGTTGTAACTGTCAAAAGATAGAGAGGCAACAATCCATAAATAACTAGGAATATTAGTTGACTCTTCGTTCCATTGAGATCGACATATTAAAGTGCTTTACCAGCGTTTGAGGACGACTATTTACATTTTTAAAAAACTTCGAGTAGTACTGGTCAAGATAAGTTTAAAAACAGTGTACTACAAAATAGTTTAGTCCTATCTAACGTACGGATTTATAGGTTAGGGTGGTTCCTATTGTGGATACATTCCTCTGGTGAAAGGGAAAAACTTAATATTTTCAAAGTAATAAACAACAAACCTTCGAGGTATTCGTCTCAACAGATTTTCTCTGAATTTCCAGTGATTGATGAAAGGCAACTTTATGTCAAAGAAATTCTAATTAGGGAGCACAAAAAGAGATTACATCTACAGAGAAGAGACCATCATTACAACACCGGCCTAAGTTGGTACAGCAATAACTTTTGTTACAAAAGTATCAGTGTCTTTTAGAGATTCTTAGTGAATTGGGAAAATTTCGACTGTGCACTAATTTTTTTATGATTCTTAAATATGTTTCCGAACCTAAGGTACAACTTTATAATTTACCATACATTTGAGGGACTTGTAAGTTATTGTGTAATGTTTTATTGAATACGTAACTTTGAGAATTAGCAATAAGTCACAAAAATTTAGGTTCTTTCAAATTGTTGAATTCAAGACTGAAATGGCTTAAGCATACATCTAGATAATTTGAATTATTTAGATTTTTGAATTCATGGGTAAAAAGGTCTGTATAACTTTTTCAGTACCAGTTAGTAATTGTTGTTGTTTACGTATTGTTTATTTGGGGAAGAAGTTGATTGAAAAAATAATTGTTGACTCAATTTAAAATGATGGATGAAGGTTATTTGATACGTTTTCTTAATATCAAATTTTATTTAATATTACTAATCCCTACTTCAATAATTCTCAAATTATGCTGTATGTCGTTTGAGACATTAAGCCAGAGGTCAAAGGGTAAAAGATTTTTACAATGAATCTTAAGGGAAGACTAAGGTGAAAATATAAATTTATGTAAGTGGTCTTATAACCAAATTTATTGTTTCTTAGGACAATAATTTAATGAGACTTGTGATTTATAAATATTTTAAACTTCTATATCGATTATTTGGGGTGTATTGAATGAATTTGTTAAAAGATTGTGAAGTTTATTACCCATTTATTATAATAAATGGTTACAACCAGATCCCGAAAGAACCTGGATTAAATTCATGATATTCTTAATGTTTATACATAATTCTTCACACCGTACTCCTCTCAGACACACGGAAATACGACAAACCCGTATGTAGTGGGAAGGGAGAAACAGTATTGCGGGATGACAATGATACGTAATTTTTTCTCTCTAATGGCTCGATTAAAAATAGTTTATCTGTAACAATTGGCTATTTGCACAAAAAGAAATAATAAAACAAGATATACCAAAAGTGAAGTGCATCATTTTATTTTTTCATGAATCCTGATAATATATAAAAAATAAACAAAACAGTATATTAAAATATACAACTTAATGTATGTAGGTGTGTATATGTAGATTTCAATAATATTGTGGCATATTATCTATTTTATTTAATCTATTTATTATCTATTTCATATTTGACTCTAGTAAAATATGTGAAACATTATTGTGTAAACTGGTATTAAACCATTGTTTTTACAACATTTGAAAAGACGCAAGCACTAATATCAAATAATCTATTAGGATCAGTAACTGCATATTTTTTAACTGTATTTTTAAGATTTCGATTAACATTGCTATATTTGACATCACTTAAACTTTGGTATAATTCAAAAATATCTGATGATTGTGGCATTGTACCCTTCGTCAGCTCTTTTACGCATTTATCCATAATTGTAATTACTTGTTTAAATAAATACTTTAGTTGTTCATTCCTAAGGTATCCATCTGCGTCTTTATCGGATGGTGTATTGTAGTCATCTAGAGTAGTTGAACTAGGTGTCGAAGAAACAGTGGATATTTGATTAGCTCTGGTAGTTTTTATTGACATTGTGGTTGCGGTTGGAATGTCATGTTTGGTTGCACTACTGGGGCTAGACTTAGTTGTTTTTGAAGGCGTCGTATCTCTTGGTGTAACGTAAGGAGTTGTTATTGCGATGGTTGTTGGATAATCAGGTTTTGTAGCGATTGTAACAGGCCTACCGGTCGGTTTATGGGTAAAAATTGTGGTATTTGACGATGGATTCCGAGTTACTGGTACGATCGTAGTACTCGTTATGATCCCACTTGAGGTATTTGTTGAAGGTTTAGGCGATACTGGTTTGATTGTAGTGTTGTTTGATTTCCCGCGTGTGGTATTTGTAGAGAGCGATGGTGTTACTGGCAGTATTGTAGTGTTCTTCGATATTCCACCTGTGGTATTTGTAGAGGGCGATGGTGTTACTGGTAGGGTTGTAGCGTTCTTTGATTTCCCGCCTGTGGTATTTGTAGAGGGCGATGGTGTTACTGGTAGGATTGTAGCGTTCTTTGATTTCCCGCCTGTGGTATTTGTAAAGGGTGATGGTGTTACTGGCAGTATTGTAGTGTTCTTCGATTTTCCGCCTGTGGTATTTGTAGAGGGTGATAGTGTTACTGGCAGTATTGTAGTGTTCTTTGATTTTCCGCCGGTGGTATTTTTTGTAGAGGGCGATGGTGTTACTGGTAGGATTGTAGCATTCTTTGATTTACCGCCTGTGGTATTTGTAGGGGGTGATGGTGTTACTGGCAGTATTGTAGTGTTCTTCGAATTTCCGCCTGTGGTATTTGTAGGGGGTACTGGTACTAGTGGTAGGATTGGATCATTCTTTGATTTCCCGCCTGTGGTGTTTGTAGGGGGTACTGGTATTAGTGGTAGTATTGTAGTGTTCTTTGATTTCCCGCCTGTGGTATTTGTAGGGGGTACTGGTATTAGTGGTAGGATTTGATCATCCTTTGATTTCCCGCCTGTGGTGTTTGTCGGGGGTACTGGTATTAGTGGTAGTATTGTAGTGTTCTTTGATTTCCCGCCTGTGGTATTTGTAGGGGGTACTGGTATTAGTGGTAGGATTGTAGCATTCTTTGATTTCCCGCCTGTTGTGTTTGTAGGCGGTACTGGTATTAGTGGTAAGATTGGATCATTCTTTGATTTCCCGCCTGTGGTGTTTGTAGGGGGTACTGGTATTAGTGGTAGGATTGTAGTGTTCTTTGATTTCCCGCCTGTGGTATTTGTAGGGGGTACTGGTATTAGTGGTAGGATTTGATCATCCTTTGATTTCCCGCCTGTGGTGTTTGTAGGGGGTACTGGTATTAGTGGTAGGATTTGATCATCCTTTGATTTCCCGCCTGTGGTGTTTGTAAGGGGTACTGGTATTAGTGGTAGGATTTGATCATCCTTTGATTTCCCGCCTGTGGTGTTTGTAGGGGGTACTGGTATTAGTGGTAAGATTGGATCATTCTTTGCTTTCCCGCCTGTGGTGTTTGTAGGGGGTACTGGTATTAGTGGTAGGATTTGATCATCCTTTGATTTCCCGCCGGTGGTGTTTGTAGGGAGTACTGGTATTAGTGGTAGGATTTGATCATCCTTTGATTTCCTGCCTGTGGTATTTGTAGGGGGTACTGGTATTAGTGGTAGGATTTGATCATCCTTTGATTTCCCGCCTGTGGTGTTTGTAGGGAGTACTGGTATTAGTGGTAGGATTTGATCATCCTTTGATTTCCCGCCTGTTGTGTTTGTAGGGGGTACTGGTATTAGTGGTAAGATTGTAGTGTTCTTTGATTTCCCGCCTGTGGTATTTGTAGGGGGAACTGGTATTAGTGGTAGGATTTGATCATCCTTTGATTTCCCGCCTGTGGTGTTTGTAGGGGGTACTGGTATTAGTGGTAGGATTTGATCATCCTTTGATTTCCCGCCTGTGGTATTTGTAGGGGGTACTGGTATTAGTGGTAGGATTTGATCATCCTTTGATTTCCCGCCTGTGGTGTTTGTAGGGAGTACTGGTATTAGTGGTAGGATTTGATCATCCTTTGATTTCCCACCTGTGGTATTTGTAGGGGGTACTGGTATTAGTGGTAGGATTGGATCATTCTTTGATTTCCCGCCTGTGGTGTTTGTAGGGGGTATTGGTATTAGTGGTAAGATTGGATCATTCTTTGATTTCCCGCCTGTGGTATTTGTAGAGGGTGATGGTGTTGCTGGTATGTTTGTAGTATTTTCTGAGTTACCGTTTGTCGTGTTCGTTGATGGTTTTTGTGTTATTGGGTGAATAGTATTGTTCGTTTTGTTTTCACTTGTGGGACTGGTAGAGGATTTTGGTGTAGCTGGATGGATTATAATAGTATTTGGTTTTCCAGAATCAGTTATGGCACTCTGAGTAGTTGATGACCCTGGTGATTGGCTACTAACGGAATCTGAAACTGCAGTTCTGGGACGACATGTGCAACTTATTGGATGATAATGGCTGCTCCCTAAAATAAAAAAAAGAAGGCGGAATTATTTTTTTTTTTTTTGTAACTTGAAACTGAAAAACTGTGGAGAAAGTTCAGCCTTAACAGTTTATTAATCTGAAATATACTAGTACATAGGTAGAAACATACAAGAATAAGTGAAAGAAATGTGCTGGCTATGACTGCTTGGATTCCTAAAAATTAACTTAAAATTTAAAATTAAAATTCCATCGGTTCATTAAGATTTAACTATAAGTTCACTCCCTTAAGTTGGGAATTTGAATGGTAAGACCGAGGATATTAAAGCCCTCCTCAACCATATTAATAACTATAAAAAATATTTAGAGAAATAGTCAAAATTTCATAACCAGGAACTCAGAATGGCGAACGTAAGTGGAGTTTGAAGAAAACGTTTCATGCTTACAGCAGCACTCAAGAATTCATAGTGTTGAGAGATTTTGGAGACGACGTAAGGATTTCTTAAATGTGTTAGAGTTCAATTTTTCAGTTTTTAATTCAAGAAAGAGAACAAACAAATTACAGATACCTGTAAAATGCCAAAAGTTAAAAATTTACCTTCAATACTAGTAAAATTCATCTCGTTTTAAAAATGACTTAATTGATCATTGCGTTTAAGAAGAACCAAGGCTTAAAATCATGTGAAGTAACATACCTAATACGTACATTTATATAAATGTTTTACCATCGGCCGAAAGGCTAGTTTGAACCTCTAGAGGCTTTACTAAGTAAAACAAGTAGTGAGGTGGTTTACTAGTGCCTTCACATTGAGTGGAAAGTACGCTTATCAGTATGCCAAGTCCTACTTTCCACCCAACAAATGACATCTTTACTTCATGTTATATATTGTCTGACCTTGTGATAAGAAAGAGAAACATTTTTTGTAGTCCTGGCATTAGCAAATCGAGTGCAATTAATTTAACACTCCACCTAACTGTTACGTGCGAGTACTTATAGTATAGGTGAACAATTTTGGAAAATTGAAGGGAAGTTCAAAACGAACAGAACGAATACTCATTGATTTTTCGTTTGTTTTATCAATTATTGGCCTTGGTTTTGAACTCATGAAAATGTTTTACGATCAGAAAAAATACATTTTATTAAGATTTTCGTAAGCTACGTCAATGAGAGATTTTTTAGTCTGTTTAAAAACATATCAACATCCTGGTTATTAGTGATTACTTTGGTGGTAGAGAACGTAAAATTTAAAGTATATTACTTTTTCAGGCTGTAGTTGGGAATCAAACCTGCGATCTCCAATTTGCAGCATTGTCCACTGGGCCACAGAGAAGGCAGAGAGAAAAGTTTTATTTTTACATTCACAAAATTTATACAAAAACCCAGAAAAATACTGGTTTTGAATTTTTACGATTGTTTCATTGTTATAATTTTTTAAACATTTTGTTTGTGTTCTTGAATCTGTAGCTACAGTATAACTTTACGCTTGTAGCCGGTTTATTCAAGAGTATATCTTACCCGTAAATCAGTAACAGGTGATTAACTTCGTTAAAAGTTGTAAGCTTCTGCAACTCGGGCATATCATAGGGTAATCACAAACGATATAAAATTCTAAAACGCATCCTGCAAGAACAATTAAAAAAAGAAAGAGCTCCTGCCAAAAGAAGAATTTAATGGCTCGCCAATCAGTGACCCTCGTTTGGTATGAGCTCCGCGGAGTTGTTCCGGATAGCAACTTTTGTCCGGTAACCAAGGTTCGAATACGACGATCGCCGTCATCAGAAAGGGATAGGCACAGCTAAGAAGGAGACTCGTAAATTATTTCCAAAAATATTGAAAAAAGAAAAGACTAAATAATTTGGTACAGATTGCACCGATACTGTGCCGTATCTGATATCTGATTTTATACCTGACTACATCATACAATACACTTTCTAAAATTAATGGTAGAAAAGAAAAATGAGGTCTATTGAAAAGTTTAAAAAAACCTAACCTTTCAACCGACCTTAAAAGACAAATAAAAGAAAGAATGATTTAATTTTACCAATCACAATAATTATTTTTCAAAATTTACATAATGATATACAGCCTTACTCAGGAAGCTGTAACGTTTCCAACAAAGACAGCACTTTTGAAATTGGTTAGTTACCTGGTCTATTAGATTACCTATTGCAAACAAGTAAACAAAATTATTTCCTTATACTATTACTACTATAGTTACGAAACTAGAAACCTTTGCTGTAGATATTATGCACCTCACTGCAGTACATAAGACGATAACAACCTCGATTTTTGCCTATGAAAGATAACTAGAAGAATTTACTTCAGTGAAAATTTCTTAAAATTAAAAAATTGTTGAAATTAACAATGGTAAAATAATGTTGTTGGATTTCCAAGAACACCATTGCTGGGATGTTATCGTTTAAATTATTTTGTTTCTAACCATACCAATAGTTTAAATAGTAAAAACAATTACCTGCGGTAGAAACAGGATTTTGTAGACACGTAAGAGTTAACAATAAAACAAGTAATATTTTTGAATAGAAAATGACCGTATTTATTACCAACATCACGAATAGTGTAAATACTAGAAATAACTAACGGCAGTCAAAAGAATTAGGTAACTAACGAATAAAATAATATGTACTTTGTTTTCTGTTTCTCTAGTTGCAGATGCTGTTAATATACTTAATTAATTTAATTACCTGATTTTACAATATACTTTAATTAGATGAAATTAGTGATGTTTATATCATAGGCAACTTTATGATTTGTTTGTGCTATACTGATGATCAGGACTATTGGCAGTTGAACGTGAGTAGTTAAAGTAACTCTGGTTTGGCGAGCAAACCAAAGCCAGGATTCATAAGAACTGATTTATAGAGATATTATTATTCATAAGATCTCTAAAGTTGCTTTTACACAGAAGTTTTAAACTACAAAATTTACAAGTTTTGAAAAAAGTTTAAAATTTTCCAAAGAACGATTTAGAAACAGATTTCTCGAGTTGTAAACCGAGTTCCATCTTTCCAGTAAATTACTGAAACTTCCTTAGATCTTAGTTTCAAACAAAATGTTCAACAAAAGTTGCAAATTTTCTCCCGCCATCCCTGCACCTGCGCGCGCTGCATTTTAGTGATGTAGTCAGCTGCTATTTTAATTAATTGCGTGTTGACTATAGTCTGGTAGCGTTGGAAAGTTTCTTACAAATTGCGTGTAGTTCTGTTGTGTGTATATATTTTGTTTATTTAATTAATTTTGTGTATTTTTGTAATACTATGGACGATACAAAAACTATTAAAATAGCTTTGTCAAAAGAGAAGGTTCTAAAATTAAAGGCCAAAATATAACAAGCACTTGCAATGAGAATTACATTTTCCACTATCCACAGCTTGAATAACACTAGACGTACGAATAAGGTTGATACTTGTAAAATTTGAAACTTTTTTACTGACTGAAAAACGCAAAAATACTTATTTTTTGTTTCATAAAAAATTGAAACTTGAGTTTCAAACTAAAAATTGCAAACATTGTGTTGCAAACTGTTGTGTAAACCTAGCAACATAAACATCAGTTACAATGACCACTACAACAAAAATTTCTACTTCATGTACCTTGTCCTTTCAGAACGTTGGTAACCATCTTAGCAATCTGCATTTCATTGGTAGCCATTCTAAAAAGCGCCCTCATATTTACACGATACCCGTTGGGTAGGTTCTCTAGCACAGACGTTTTCCTTCAATCTGGACCACGTTTAAAATTCACGAAAATCATGAAAAATCATTGATTGCACCTGAGGTATGGCATTGAAAATTAAAACCTCGCACACGTCACTACATTTAAATATCTGAGAAGTTTTATAAAATCTAGTGGCAAAAGCCCAACAGTCATAAAAATCCGAATATCACTAGCTAAAGAAAAATAAACAGCTAACATCAGAAAATCTGTCTTAGGAAACAAGAAAGAATTTTGTTAAAGCTTCATTCAGAATAAATCACCCCCGAAGTCCCCAGACCTTATGCGATGTGGATAGGAAATCGGAAGCCTTTGAAATGTGGTGTTGGCTGAGAATGCATTGACAACTCTATTTGACTAATGAGATTGTACTGATAAGACTGGGTGAACGAATATCCCTACTAAGAACAATCACTGGACATCGGCTGTCCAAATGTGAAATTCGGTATGGTTCACCAACCTCGTTGAGGGACTTATGGTAAGGTCGTCGTACAAAAGGGAAGACTAAGACTGGAGGTTATGGATAAAGTAAGGGTAAAAAGAAAATGTATAAGCAAGTGAAAGGACTGGCTATGGAAAGAGGGGATTGTAAACCCACCAACCTCATGATTGAGGAGAGAAACAAGAAGTAACTCATTTACCCTCTATTTTGCCTTACATGATATTCCGAAATAACCTATAGATGTGTCTAACCTCTCATTAAATGTCCTTAGTACTCCAATTTTCTTTATTTAATTGTACTAATAAGTTGAATTCTTTTTTCGAAATGATGGGAGTATCTTGAAGTTACAGATTTTTTTCACTGAACAAACTTTCAACTTCCTTCTGTATCGTATCACCTTAGACGTTTCAGGTCGTCACCCTTCAACATCCAGGCCTCAACATCACACAACAGAACTGAAAACGTTAGGCAACTTTGAGGTGTATGCTACTCAAGGCTCTGGTCATTTCCTGAATTCTTTACGGAATTGTTATATTTTTATCTTCATTTTACTGTCACTATCGGTATGTAACAGAAAACCCAGAAAGCTACCTTGAGATACGTGTTCCAGTTTTGTACCCTTCACAGTAATATGAGCCCTCACAGTCTGCTGCTTACTAATTATAAGAACCTTGATATTTTTTTACGTATATATCTAAACAAGCTTTCGTGGACCTCAACAAGACTGTAGAGCTTGTTCTGCAAATCTTCATGATTGAATAGTAACGAACATCTGCATATTCCCTGTGTATGATAATCAACCTTCTTACTTTCAGTATTTTTTGATTACATTAATGGAACTTATGTAATATAATAATCCCTATATAATCCTGCCTTCAGCCCTGACATTCATTACAATCTAACTCAATTACGTATAATTTTTCTAGATAATTCGTGAAGATTTGATATAATTCATTCGTTTAGTTAAAACAATAGGTAGTTAAAAATAAAGATATATAAATAGGTATAATGATAACCAACTGTTAGTTTTTCTTTCCTGTTTTTTTTCTCTAAACTGTTTACTCATGATATAAATTATTATAATCGTTATAAAATAATATATACGGGGCACGTTCAATAACTAACGAGACAAATTAATATTTAGAAAAAACTATTCAATTGATGACAATGGAACTAATACTACTTTTCGATGTAATCTCCGGCAACATATAGAAACGTGTCCCACTGTTCTGTGAGCTTTTTGATTCCTGCAGTGTAGAAGTCTTTACTTTGATGTTTGAATCATTCGTGTACCATTTTTTAATCGCTCCATTGCCCCCGAACTTCGTGGAGTGTAAAGATTCTTTGAGCGGACTGAACAAATAAAAATCGGTCGGGATGAGTTCTGGGGTGTAAGGAGGACTATCAAAACCTACTAACTAGTTATGGGACTTATTTATGATAACAGGATTAATAACATGGTTGCTGGATTGAACCAGTTATCGTGATAACAGGTTACTAAAATCACCCTGTTATCTGTTACTTTATAACACCGTGATTCAAAGCCGTTCAATAAACTGATGTAACAATGACGCTTGTCTGACTGTTATAACAGCATAAGATAGTTAAACTAAAAATGAAGTTATCAACAACCTTTTCGTCTAATAACACCACTTTTAAGTTTAACAATGTTATAATACTGTTATTAATACAAACACAAGGTGGAAAATCACATTGAATCTCTCATGGACAAAGTTCAGACAGAACTATTTTCTGTAACCAAATGCAACGCGGCAAACCAACCGCAAATTTTCGCGAACACAAGGGTGCCCAGTCGCGCTAAATCTTTCACGGATACACAGCAAGGCAAGTTACTATAGCCTACATTGTACACCGAGCCAAAGTCAGCAGCCATGCATCCGTAAAGGCGTCGGTAGAATTAAAGAAAGTCAATACTCAAAACAAACTGTCAAGCGAGTCATAATGCGCCGCTGGACGGTTTGTTTTGACTACCATTTTTCGTACCTATAAATTTTTGTACTAAATAGGCCTAACGGTTTTCAGGCCCTCTGAACCCATAAAAAACATATTTTTAGCGATTACTTTGTGTGTGTGTGTGTGTATGAGTGAAAAAATATTATCTCAAGAACACAATATTGTACAAAGTTGAAACTTAAAACTTAAGTTAGGTATCACTAGGGACCCGACACGAACATTTTCATCAAAATCGGTCAAACAGAAGTTAATATTGTTTTTGTGTAATTTAGCACTCTTTTGTAATTCTCTCAAAATCCGCTCCTACAAATTTTTTATAAATCGCCTCATTTACTACATTTGTATTGCTCTATAAGATACGGTAAGCGCCATGTGGACTGAAATTCTTTAGGAGAGGCCTGTGTTCTTGTGGTGAACAATATTTTTTTTAAATTGCGGCTTTAATAGACTACGCATTTTAGGGCAAAAGCTATAAAAATTAAAATTGTACAAAAATAAAAAAACCTTTGGCCAACAACTTGCATTTCAAGCACTTTTTTCTACAACAATTAGTTAACGTTAATTAGTGATTTTCTGTACTTTTCTCATAAAAATTGACAAAAATCTGGATTTTTTAAGATTACTGCCTTAGTATAACAAAAATACATAATCCAAATTTTGTACGATAAAAGCGTATATAATCAAAGTTATAGGAAACTGAAAACCTACAACTTTTATTTCAAGATTTTTTTTCTACAGAGCCAATTAGCGTCATTTAACGATTGTCCATATTGTTAGGTGAAACATAGGTTGATTATCATTTTTATTCACTTAAGTTTTTCATATTACATTTTTCCCCCATGATTAAATATATGTTATATTGTTTATTATTTAGATTGGCAAGAGAAATTCGTTTAAGTGTTTCACACCAGATTTTTATTCTTAAAACAGCTTAAATATCATCCAGTGCATTATAGTAAAAATCAAACTGTCCAATTCTTAAATAAAAATATATTAAATGAATGTCTTTGTAATATTATATTATATAGTTGAGAAAGAAGGCTGCTCTAAGCCGGTAGAATAATTTTTTTTTGTTATTAGATACTCTCAAACAAATCTCAAAATATTATTTTGTTCTTAGTCATTCTCTTTGTATTTTTATTACATCATTCATCATTGCATAAATAACTGCGTTTAGAAAATGTAATATATTTGTGTCCAATGATCATCTTCAGAGTGATAAGAGTGTTAAGATCTTGGAATCTGTTTGATTCAAAGTAATTTTATTTCAAATTCCCGTCATCTTCATCTGATTCAACATCTTTGGGGGTTGTAGGATTTATCACACCCTGTATGAAGGCCTCATCTGTAAGAATTTGTTCTATTGGCTCATTTTAGTTCTCATAGCATTGGCTTAGGCAGGTGGAGTGTTAAATTATTTGCACTTGATCTGCTAGACGTGGTCAGCCAATTATATGACTGAACTATTTAAGAATAGAAGAGATAGAGGTTTAAAAGACACTAGTCACAATTATCTTCTCTGAAAGTAATAAATTTCATTATACAACCAGACCTTGTGGTGATTGAAGTGAACGTGTCATTTGCAGGGTGCAGAGTAGATGCTTTTTGGAGGGCCTGGCATGCTGATAAGCATAGGATATTTTTGTACTAAGCGAGGAAGGCACTGGTAAACCACCACTTTCCTCGTTTTACTTAGTAAAACCTCTAGAGGTTCAAACCAACTTATCGGCTGTTGGCTTAAACAACAGCATTGGCTCATCTAGTTTATAGGGTTCCCCAAAGGTAAATCACCTAAAATGTTTTTCAGTTAATCTTCAATTGTTTTACTCTTAGTAATTTTCTTATTTCAATGAAAAAAGTTTAGGCCAAGATTTCTTCAGTTTCCTGGTTTACTTCATCCCAAACCAAAGCAGTAGTAAAAACAGTATCATTAATAGAGATACTTCCTTGAAAATCTTTAACCTTGCAATCCAATGTGCGTGAATTCTTTTTATCTAAAAGTCATGCTGGATTATCAATTAAGATGTCAAATTAAATTAGTAAGTTTACCGTGTATTACCTGGATATTAATAGTAATTTTAGTCCGATTCACGAAAGAAAACACCTATCTTTAAATAGTATCTTTAATACTTTAATCTTAATACTTTAATCTTAATCTTTAATACTTTTAATACTTTTTAATACTTTTACTACTATTTACTTATTTTACTTATTTACTTATTACTTATTTTACTTATTTTACTTATTTACTTATTTACTTATTTACTTATTTACTTATTACTTATTACTTATTACTTATTACTTATTACTTATTACATATTACTTATTACTTATTTACTTACTTATTTACTTATTTTACTTATTTTACTTATTTTATTTATTTTATTTGTATTTTTAATACTTTTTTTAATACTTTTTGAACCGTTGTATGTAAAAACAATTACAATACATCAAATTAAGCTTGTTTTATTGTTGGTTACAGGATATACATTAACATTTTCGGAAATTAATAGTGTATCAAAACAAATTACGCATAAAAAGTACCCTGTTTTTAACCACCTTTCCAGTATTCTGAACTTCAAGGTACTATTACTTTGTTCACGCGTACTTTAAAATGTAAAGGGCTACTAAGTATTATATGTTAATTTAATCCTGTAACCAACAATAAAAAATCTGGTGTGAAACACTCACACAACTTTCTCTTGCCAATGCAAATAATTTACAATATAATTTAACATTAGTAATAAAATATTAGAAATGAACAAAAACTAACCTCAAAAACATAACCTTATTTTAATCATGAGTGAATGACGCAAAATGACAATCGAACTCAGTTTGGCTTAAAAATACGGAAAATCACGCTTTCACGCTAAACTAGGCTCTGTAGAGAAAAATGCTCTAAACAAAAGTTGTAGATCTTTTAATTTTCTATAAATTTAATTATATACACTTTTGTCGTAAAATGCATACTAAGACCGAAATGTTAAAAAAATCGATTTTTCTCACGTTTTCGTGAGAAGAAAAACAGAAAATCGCAAATTACCGCTAAACTAAGCGTTATACAAAAAAATGTTTGAAATAAAAGTTGTAGGTTTTTAAATTCTCTACAACTTTTATTATATAAGTTTTTGCGCTAAAATTTATATTAAAGCCGTAATCTTAAAAAAACAACGTTTTTACGTGAAAACAGCCTCACCGAGAATTTCAGCAAACATGGCGCCTATCCTATCTTGTAGAGAATAAAAAATTGAGTAAAATAGGCGATTTTAAAAAAAATCGTAGGACCAGTTTTTGAGAAAATCGCAAAAAACTGAAAAATTATACGAATAAACTACTACTTCTGGTTGACCGATTTTGATGAAAATGTTCGTGTCGCGTCCGGTAATGGTATGTAACTTGAGTTTCAAGTTTCAAGTTCGTACGATGTTCCGTTCTTGAGATATTCTGTTCACACACAGACACACAGACACACACACACACACACACACACACACACACACACACACACACACACACACACACACGCACACACACACACACACACACACACACACACAGACCAATCGCTAAAAACATGTTTTTTGGGTTCAGGGGGTCTGAAAACGTATAGATCCGGTGAAAACTCGATTTCGAAAAATCGACATGAAAACAATACTTTCCTTCCTATATATTCATATAGGCAAGAGAAAGTAAAAAGCTTTAATTTGATGTATCATAATTGTTTTTACATACAACGGTTCAAAAGATATTGCTGTTTGAAAACAGGTGCTTTCTTTCGTGAATTAGATTACAGTAATGGTATAAATTATTATTTCTATTCAACACATGGTTTTGGGTTTAAAACTCCTATTTTAACAAAACATTATGTGAGAGCTAGTGTAAATATCAGGCTACAAAATTATTTAATAATGTTTTTGTTCAAGTTAATCAATGAAGCATAAATTAATGACATTTTTTCAGATGTATTTTTAAATCGCTTCATTAAATTGTCGCGTACAATTTTACACAAAATTAGAAATTTTTTTATAAAATTGTTTTAACTCTTGTAATAAAATCTTTGTTAATAATTAATTTAAAGATTTAACCAAGTAACTCTCATTCTAATTGGCTGAAATGTTAATAATAAAAGTAATAAATTATTATTTTGCAGTGAATTCTTTACTGAAATTATTTCGTTAACTGAAAATTTCAGCATGAATGCTCTCAAAGAACTAATTTTGTTGTAACAACCTTTCCAGATAGTTAAAAATTACATTAATAATTAAACCATTACAATATTCAATATACCGAGTGCCTCAAAAAATTTTTACACATTTTGAACGGATATAAATTTTAAAAGAACACTTACAGCTTGAAATCCTGCTCAGCTGATAATTTGAAACAGCTGTTTTTAACAGTGTAACTCATTGCCATTATTTCTCTCATTTAGTATAAAATAAACATGGCAGACGTTCAGTTGTCTTTTGATCAACGTATGGGTTTTGAAGTGTTTCTGGAAGACTGAGAATCTTCAAGATGTTCAAAGACGATGGCAAATGGAATTTCCAACCCAACCACCTTCAAGAATAACAATTGCTAGGATTCGTGACAAATTTTAAACACATGGGACAGTGAGAAATGTAAACAAGGAACGGTCTGGGTGGAGAAAACTTCCACAAGTAATGAAAGTGTCAACGTGGTTATGCAATTCTGTATTAGAACACTGCGGTAGATGTATTGCAGTTAACGGTAATCATTTTGAACATTTGTAAGTTTGTATTACACGACAAAACAAATAGCCTTACTGAATGTTTTCGGCAAATAAATATATCCGTTCAAAATGTGTATACATTATTTTGAGACACTCGGTATATCGATCCATGGTTGCTTGAGTGGTTGTGTGAATTGCTATTCGTGCATATCCATGAGGCAAGGCACCCACTAGTTATTTTGTCGTGTAATAAAAAAATGAAAAAAATGAAACGCACAGTTTTAAATTAAAGTACAAACACATGCGATTGAGAAATCACAGCGATGTCTCGGCATGTTTCATTTTTTACGACTTATCTGTCACTCGACGAAATCCCTAGTGGGTTCCTAGCCATAAGGAGAGGTTCAAAAACAACAAACTATAACTGAAGTAAAGGGATTGGCAAAGCAGAATAGTGGTACAATAAGTTAGTATCCTAAGCAGGATAAAAAGTTTCTACTATTATGGTACATTAATACTTGTGTATTTTGACCACCTACCGTTCAGAATAATACCAGTCAACTCAGACAGGTGGTCATCTTACGGAAAATATAGTGAAAGAATGGAGAACGAATTGTAAATTTAAGTTTAAAGAAAATAAATTCATTTTACTGTATATTGTTTATTATTATTTAAACATAATTATAAGTTAATAATAATGTAATAATTATGTAATTTATAAACAACATCCAGTGCCATCCAGTGCTTCCAGTTTGTCAGCCGGATGACAAAGAGCGTTATCCATCACAAGTAACGCCTTTTCGGGTAAATTATTTTCTCTAAGATGTCGCTGGACATTAGGCACAAAACATTTGTAAAACCACTGACTGAAAATTTCTTGCATCATCTAAGCACTCCGTTGCGAAAAATAATACAGCAGTAAAAAGTCACGATTTATATTTTTAAACGCTCTCGGGTTTTATGACTTGCCAATGACAGCTAGATGAAGTCGATGACAACAACTTGCGTTAGAACATACAAGAATAGAGATGCGTTCTTTTCTTACTTTGTATCCAACCACAGAGCTCTCAGAAGATACAAGAGTATGCCAAATGGGCGGTACCAACGCACTAGACATATTTTTACTTACTAACTATTCCCAAAAACGAAATTTTAAAAATGTATCACCTAGAAATATATATCAAAACACTTTTTAAAGACCTGTATATTTTTTAAGATTAAAACAACCACCGGAAGTTATCTTGGTGACCGGGAATCCATCTTGTTGTCATCCCCCACCGATACGCGTGTACACCGTATGGGCGGCACCAGCGTACCCGACATACATATTTACTTTCCAACCATTCCCAAATACGACATTTTTAAAATTTATCACATAGAAACATTATATCAAACCACTTTTTATAGAGCTGTTTATTTTTTAAGATTAAAAAAACCACCGGAGTTATCGGGGCGACGGAGAGTCCATCTTGTTCTCATTCTCCACCGATACGCGACTACACCGATGGGGCGGTACCAACGCACTAGACATTTTTACTTACTAACTATCTTCAAATACAAAATTTTAAAAATTTATCACCTAGAAACATATATAAAAACAGCTGTTTTATAAACCTGTATATTTATTAAGATTTAAACAAACACCGGGAGTTATCTTGCCGACCTGGAGTCTATCTTGTCATGCCCCGCCGAAACGCGACTACACCGAAGGGCCGGTACCAGCGTACCAGAGATATTTTTGCCTACTAACTACTCCTAAATACGACATTTTAAGAATTTATTACCTAGAAACATATTAAGTAGGCCTACCAATGTTTTTTTGTAAAAAAATCAAACATTTTCCAGAGGGGTGACAAATTATCGGATGTGACGAGTTAACGGGGTTCTAATGTAACATTTAACTTATATGACAAAATATTTCACAGTTATAGTTCACTCGGTATTTTTATTGAAAAAGCCACTTATTTTTGTTTGTTTCAAAATAACACTTCAACACTTTTCCCTCGACCCGAATGTAATTTTTTAATGAGATTTTCTACAATTAGAGCTTGATGAAACGGTGATTATTGCATTACCTTTTCCAAGTATTTCAGCATTTCTTGATGCGTGGGAGTTTCATATATTTTATGAGGTTCGTTATCCTCATTTTCAGATTCGGTCCTGTCATCATCTGAGTTTATTTCATTTTCAAGATTTTCACTCAAAACAGACTCCAACACATCTTCGGGTGTAGATTAAACACGGTCGTCAACTATCATGTCGTCTTCTAAAAATTGCATATTGAGCACATCATCACGGACTACCCGGGGAAGAGATTGTGCAATATCACTCATTTCACCTATAGAAGGTGAAGAACTTTCCTCCTCGTTTTCTTCGCCTTCTTCTTCTTGAACCAAAAATCCATATCGGCGAAAACAAGGTCAAAGATTACCGAGATGCCATTCAGCGCAGTAGGTGGTCAATCTACACAGGAAAAGTTTGATGAAACTAGGAAAAACCAATGGACAATGTACAACATAGACTGGTGGTCAACTTATAGAACCACTGTTTCCTTTTTTTCCTCTATAAAGTATTTGGTTCCTGTCTGAAATGGTCAACTTGGATAGACGGTCGTTGGTCAGTTTCATACTCAAGTAAATGGTTTCAAGGTTACAGCGCCTACGCGCCGGTCCCTAACTCGTTTACTTGATCATTATACATTTATTTCTACTAATTTGTGGATACGTGCCTTTGTCATGGTCCTTGCGGTCGAAATCCGTGTTCCCTTCGTTCTTGTATCAACTTGTAAAAATCCGTCTCCTTTTTCCTGCCTATCTTCTCACTTGTTTGCTGTTAGTTTATGTGGTGAGATCGTGTCGCCTTATGATGAACTGTAGGAGTAGGCCTGCCTCATGTTCATAATAGTCGTAAATTAAAGTGTTCAGTTCTAAGTTATTCTTGTTTTTTTTTGTTTTTTTTTTTTTTTGTTTAACGTCCTACTCTTCTGCAATTATTGCTAATGCAGACGGTGAAGGATGAAATGATTTTTTGTAACGTATGAAAATATCCCGTGCCTGAATGGGATTTGAACCCAAGATCACATGATGAGAGGCGAGCACGATACCATCTACGCCAATGCGCCCGGCATTCTTGTGTGTGTGTGTGTGTGTGTGTGTGTTACGTAAAGTAACGACTCACCGTAAGCACTAAAACTCAGTTTATTGTTTGCATGTCCTAACAGAAGCATTTCCATTGCATTATGTTTTCCCTCATGTTTCCATCAACCTAAATTGTTTCAGTTCATAACGATATGCTATCTCCTCAACGAGTATCGAAAAGTTGAGTGGCTCTCCGCAATAAATTTATCGCTTCAATTTGTGTGGGCTGCCTTACAACTACCTAGGTTCAACCAGTCATGTTATAAAGGTGGTCAACTTGACAGGTTTTACTGTAACAACTATAGGGAATTTTGGTTGAATTGATAACACAATAATATTATAATTTGTAACATTCGTTTGTTTTTTATTAAAATGTAGACATTATACTACTTAACAGTAACACCTTCTTATTGTTTATATATTTAATAATTATTATTTGATCATCACCAGCGCAAAATGAATGCATTTCGTTAAAAATTACTTCTAAAAGAATAATATGTTACCAAGTATCATAATATCATTATCATTACCTATAATAATTATTATTAATTTTTTTCATTAATATAAATACTATACGTTTTTATATAATAAAAATCAATAAATTAGAGTGCATGTGCTAAAGTTTTACAAAATAATAAACATTCATCTCTAATGAAATTTATTCATCAGTTAACATTATATTACAAAATTATTTAAATATATTATTACATTGTAAATACAATAGTACCATACTATCAGCATTGTTCATTATTATTATTATTATTACTATAACTTTTTATACATATAACATAATTATTAGAAAAATGGACATTCAATAATTGACGAGATAAATACTAATGTACAAAATAAAACAGATCGTTCAATAAGGCTTTGTGTGTCAAATTGATAACAAAGTTAATAGCTGTTCAATTATAATAAAATACATAAATATAACCACTTCATTTATTTAAAAATGTCAGCTTTACTTAAAGCGTGTAGGCTAAAACTAAAGAGCAATGTTCAGTGATATGATTTTTGTTATTTGAAGTTGTAAAACCAATGGAAATTTACTCAAGAATATTGAAAACAATATGATGGAAAGTTTTTTAACTGGAGTAATGTATATTAGTGGGTGCAATAATTTAATTCAACCCTTTAAGAACTTCCACATTGCAAATTTGTATAGAAGTTCTTTTTCTTGAATACAAATGATTTAAATTGCTAGTTTATATAATATTAGTGTTGGAACCACGCATTCGATCATATGTATGAATGTGATGTGCTGAATTTTAGCAAAATAAGCTTGAGGTGGGTTTGAAGACAGTTATCTTGAGAAGTTGTGTTGGAACACGCAAGAAGTTGGGTTGGGAAAAGACGCTACATTATCCTGAGGTCTATGCTATAAACCTCATTACCCGTTAGATTTTCATTTATTTGGCTCACTCAAAGACTTTTTATGCATTAATAGGTTTGACAATAACAAATTGGTCAGAAAAGCGGTACATCAATGGTTCAAACAACATGGTTAGCCTACACTCTTATGCACGGAATCAGAAAGCTCTTAGAATAGTGTCTAAATGATTCTGGAGACTATATTGAAACATATTGCAAGTTTTATCATTGTCATTGAATAAATAATTTGTTCATTACACAAATTTATCTCGTTAATTATTCAACATCCCTCATACATAATTATATTGCAAATACAGTAGTACCATTCTTTATGTCTTATTTATTAATATTAATATCATTTTTCATACATTTAACATAATTATACATTATTTATTGTGCACTGATTCGTCACATTTCGATATAACACTATTACAAAGATAAATAGTTTTTTTAATTATTACTATTTTTCTTCTGCACAAAGTTTACATTTAGTTTGACTAGTAAAAAGCATTAAAAAATAGTTTTTATTAATTGTATAGGCAACATGTCATCTTATTAATTTAGGATAACGACAGCATTATGTGATGAAATTTCATAAAACATGTTAAATTTTTTAATATAATGTGAATAATAATTTTATGTTGGTATGATGAATTGTAACTTTTAAATAATGATCACTAAAAAGCACTGAAATGTCACTACTTTATATCAGATTACACCAAATCTTATAAAAACTAGAACCTCAAGTTTGGGAAGGTAGAAACTGTTCAGTTAAATAGAATAAAAAAAGATATATGTATATATATATATATATATATATATATATATATATATATATATATATAATGAGATATTACTCAAGTATAATCATTTAAATGAGCAGACATTTAAAATGAACAGATAAAATTTAAAAACAATATAATATTGCCTGCTACTGTCATCTGCATAACATATCAAAAATGATAAATCTAAATAATAATTGAACTATCTTCAACTATCTTTTAAATTGGATACCTGCTCCAAAATGTTCCCATTAATTAAATATACAGTCTATGTTATTCAAATATGTACAGTCCAAAATCTTCAGGCACGTTTTTGCTGCCAAGGTGACTGCAGCACTCACAGCAGTCAGGAAGCTCACACATTATATTTTGATGATCATTTCTCCATAATTTAAAAAATGAATGCTTTAAAGGTTTACTTATGTTTTGATATGAAATCATATTAGAAGTATTTATAATATTATACTAAGCAGAAAAACCAATTTATATTATTTGTAATTTAATTCAGAGATATGCAAGTTCATATAACTGAGCTTGCTATTCCATTAGAGCACTAATGTGAAATTTGCAACTTTTGCTACCTGTAATTCTGTACATGCTTCATGACTATAATTATATTTGACTGTATCATGGTGCAATATAAAATATAATAAAAGAGTCTCTAGTATGTTTTTAAATAGATGAAATGTATATCATTGTTATATCATTTAAAATTTTAATCATCATGTTCGGTGGTCTATTTAAATGATAAACCTATTCCACAAAATGATTAAGTTAAATACTTAGGTATGCATTTGGACCAAAGGCTCACCTGGCGAAACCATCTATGGACAAAAAGAAAACAACTTGGTCTGAAATTACAGAGATTATTTTTGCTCTTAGGAATTCAATCCAAACTTTTTTTGGAAAATAAGGTTCTGTTATATAAAGTTGTATTAAAGCTGATCTGGAGTTACGGGGTGCAACTATGAGGGACTGCTAGTACAACCAACCTTGACATGATTTATGTTACCTTGGTATGTTACCAATGAAATCATACATTAAGACTTAAACATCCCTTTTCTAAAAGATGAAATTAAAACCTGGATTACAAAATATCTGGAAAAATTGGAAATACATAAAAATCTATCTGCAATCAATCTTCTTGGCAATAACGACATTTAAAGACTAAAATAACCTTCTCAATTTACTTAACGGACCGTCAACATAGTCATCTTAATCATCGTTTCTTTATTTTTAACAAGATCATAATTCAATAAAATACTAAGTTTGTTTTTATAAATTGTATCTTTTTAATGCACACTACTTGGGTGTTGTGTTTGAGCACTTTCATCGTTAAATTCACACACTGTTATAGTTTTTGCTTTAAGTTTATGTGTTTATTATTTAACTGATAGCAAAATTAATACACTATCAAAAAATCCACACAAAACTCAAAGGGAGTACAGGATAAATTAGTATCAAACATTTTATGTCTTAAAAAGCATAAAAAAGACACATTACAGAAAACAAATTGTCAATATCAGTCATATAAAATGTAAAATACTAGTAGTATAAACTACATATTTTATAAATTCCTGGACTGCATAATACGACTTTTCAACCAGCTAACGCACTTCAACTCTCTTATTTTTATCTTTTCTCACAATCACAATCTTTGTAGAAGATGGGAAATCAGTTTTGATCCAAAATATGATGGTTTTGTTCATAGAGAGAACATATGAAATTCAGCAAAATCAGAATACTGCCTTCTTGTGAGATAGTCATGAGGTTTTTCATCAAATCATCATATTTTACTCACTTTGCTCACAGTACATAATAATAAGCAGGGTACAAAAACATTAATGGCCACCTCCATGACCCAGTGGTTAGCGTGCTACACTGTAAAGCGGAGGTCCAGGGATTGATTCCCAGCCAGTGACTGAAAAATTGTTACAAATTTAAAACCACAGTTCCTCAATCTAATGTAGTCGCTAATAACCGAGATAATGATGCGATTTATAATAAACTTACAAAAACAAAAATTTATACTAATATACACAAAATAATATTCTAGACCAAACTAATAAACGTAATTATAATTTTAAAAAAAATTGTTGACAATTTTTCGTTGCATTTTAAATCGTTGATTATATTTTACAATTCGGCACTTAAGTAAATAATTATAAATTTGCCCATACAATTAATAGATATTATTCTACAAAACAGTCATCGCTTTACAAATAATCATTCATTAAAGTAGAAGTACTATTAATGATAAATTTCACTAAAGATATTATAGGCCTAGTGATTATCGTCAGCATTTTATTAAGTAGGTATTTTTA
This sequence comes from Catonia carolina, assembly GCA_035578175.1. Lineage (NCBI taxonomy): Eukaryota > Metazoa > Arthropoda > Insecta > Hemiptera > Achilidae > Catonia > Catonia carolina. The sequence continues at coordinate 86,044,871 of JAQMRL010000008.1, read as the reverse complement.
TTTGTTTGTTTACTTATTTACATTGTTTAGGCGTACCAGTGAAACTTGCTCATAGATTATACTTAAAAATAAAATAAGTAAGAAGTAAAAAGCACTTTGTATAAATCTAAAACATTTTTTCAACTATAAACATTTTTATTCATCTAATAACAGGTAACATAATTATTTATTTTGTGCTATTTACATATTTTTTCATCAGTTATGTACAGTAGTTTAAGTAGTTGTGTGCAGTCTCTGGTATTTTATACCGATCAAATTTGTAGTAAAGTATCATCTGGAATACAGGCAGTTACTGCTTTCTATAAAAACTTTGCAACAAGTAAATGTTGCAAAAAGTCGGTTGAAAGCAAGTCTATAGTTGTCACAATGATGAGAATGAGTCAGGGAGCATGACCACCTATTTTCCTACTCATCTAATAGTTTCAATTCTACCCATTTTACTTGTATTTATTTTTTCAGCTCCATTTTTCTATAATTACATTTTAGACTGAATTAGAAGCATTTATTACCAATAATATTATTTATGATGAACTATAGGAAAAAAGTTAGAGGCTTCACCAGAGACGATGGTTCTATCGTTCAAATTTTAGTAAATCTAACTTTGATTTGTGGATTTGAATGCTAGACAATAGTTGCTGGTGTACTTTGATGATTGGGGTTCATTTAACTATACTCTCTCAGTAATGGTAGGCCTGAATCCGTCCACATCTTCACCTCATTTACATGTTGTACACATTACCCTCATCTCATTGGTTTATGGAGTTGCTTATTGTTCTTTAATTAAACAGATTACATCATACATGTTAAGGATTAAAAAGGAAATACGCTATTAATTTTGTTAAAATCTTTCGCTTACGCCTACATGAAATTTGAAGTCATTAATGGCTGAACTTTATTTCACAAAGTGAAACACAGTCAGTGTTCTCATTTTTTATATGGCAGATGTATAACTGCAATATAATTGCTGTGTATGCAGTATGTGTAGCACTAATGTGCATATCCTCTACTGCAATTAATCTTAGCCTGGCTTGCTAGCCCCGACTTAGATCTCGAAGATGTTACAGACATGTATTATTTTTAAAACAAATTGCCAGATTAAAATTTGATAAAAAATTGGGAACAGCAGCTTATCATGGTTTTATCTATCTCATATCCAATATGCATTGCCCATAACAGGAAGGTGGCATATTAAATTTTTTCACTCGATCTGCTCATTCCAGGACTACAAAAAATAGTTCTCTTTCTTGTCACTTGGTCAGCTAGCTCCAGGGCAACAAAAATTAATTATCTTTCTTATCACATGGTCAGCTAATTTAAGGCTGAAATATTTAAGAACAGAAGAGGTAGATATGTAAAAGACTAGTCAGTGTAATCTCCTCTGAGAGTAATCAATTTCATTATACAGTCAGACCCTGTGGTGAATGAAGTGAAGGTGTATTTGCAGGGTGAAAAGTAGATGTTTTTCAGAGGGCCTGGCATGCTGATAAGCATACTTTACTTCTCAGTGAGGAAGGCATGATAAACCACCTTACGCCTCCCTTTACTTAGTGAAGCCTCTAGAAGTTCAAACCATCCTTTCAGTTGATGACCTAAACAACAATCCAATGTTCTATATCATTAGGTTAGGTCAGGGAGTGGTAATTTTTTGTATGGTGGATCTAGAATTTTGCTAATAACGGTGTTAATGACTGAAAGGAAAACTGTTGGGAGACCTGGAAAAATTGTTGGAAATTAATGTTACAATACAGCATTTGAGGTCAACTGACCACACAAAATATGAGTACTCATACTTCTTAATTTTAGTGTTAGACTCAGTTTAAATAAAACAATGTTGTATGGATATACTTTTTAGGAGATTACTTTGTAGGAAAAACTATAGTTTATCTTGCTTTAAGAGGGCTACCCCCAGCAGAATCCACTACTGATAACCACACAAGTTTATCATGTTGTGAAAATAGCTTGTGAATTTCCCAAATTTTTTAATAACATTTAAAAACTTTAGAATAGGTAAAACTTTTATTAGACTTACTCAGATATTTCATTGTATAAGCAAAACAAGAATGGATTGATTATACATTCTTAAATTGTACATCATGGCATATTAAGAAATTTTTAAAAGAAAGAAAAAAAATTATTTTAGGATTCTTCAATTACAACATACAACATATTGATGGAAGTTCCAACACACTTGATCTACTGTACTCCATAAAAACTGTGATATTTTACTCAATATATCTTCAATAAATTTACATAAATATTATTATATTCTATTCTTTAAAAGATTAAATTATAAATTTATATATTATCTAATGAATTTGGTCGTTGTTAATTAATTAATTACATATTATTTCAATTAAATTTTATTCTTATACACTAAATCAAGTAAAGTTTACAGTACATGATAAAGACTTTTGCACCATCAGTTTCTTCATAAATATACAAAAATGTATTATATTTTATTTATTTTGTTCTTTTATTAGTAGTTATTATTATATTTTAATTACTAAAAGAGTAGAAAATATAAATTGCAATTTTATTGCATTCATTCACATCGTAAAAAAGAAGCTCTTACATTATAATTATTATTTATATTTATAGTGTATTCTATAAACCTATAATATTATGTACACACATATATTTATTTATTTTGTAATTATGTATAGTATTACTCGCTTATCCAAGGATAAAATTTTCGCCTCTAAAAAATATTTATCCAAGGATCTGTGTTAACTGACACAAAGGATGAGTTGGAATTATCACCTTGCTATGGATTAGATTCAATAATTTGTATTCTAAAGATCTCACATTGTCGCTACAACTATGAGTTCCTTTCAGTGATATTATTCTTTTCGTATTTATGCACTAACTAGCAACCTGTCACTGCACTTCTTGGCAGGCTTAACTTAATGTGTTTAACAACTTCTCACATAACCTTACATGTTGAAACAAAATCATACTGTACAAATGGAACTAATTAGAACAGGGAACAGGAATTTTGTTGATATCCGCATGAATCACTAATGGAAGGAGAGAAATATGACCAGAAAATAACTGAATACTCATTAAGTTTTTATACTCTTGGAAAACTTTTGTTTTATTTTAACTCATACAGTCTACAAAATTAGTTATAATTGTAGAACTACTGAATATTATAATTAATTTATTTATTAAAAGTTATAGTAGGTATCCACCGTTTAAAGAATTTTCTTTTATTTATTATACTAAATAGAAAATTATTAAAAAACCAACCGAATGGTCAAAGCATAAAATATGTAAGAACACTTACTGAATGTTTAGTGCTTTCTTGGTGTAACCACATCATCAGCCTGTTATGTATTTAAAATTAAACATATTTTAAAATTTTCAATTCTTATTACATTCTTAAAATATTATCGTAAGCTGACAATGTGGATTGAAATGAAAGTGCTTCTCATTGATAAATGGTTTTAGTTATTCTTTGACCATTCTGGTGGTTTTATTTACAATAGATAAGGCCTTTTGGCCAACCCAGGCTGTCAGCTGGTAGAGTCGTTATTTATTATTAAGTAACAGCGGTTGGGAAAGTGACTTTGTATGATGACTAACTGACAGCCATTTATGAACAAATACCACCAAAGGTTCCTGTTTAAATTCAGACTACCTAATCCACATAAAAAAGTACAGCAAGAACCAACGATCAAATTGGGTAGTTGTCAATAACGTTCCTGATAATAAATTAGAGTAGGTACTGGAGTTTGTGATGAATTTTAACAAAAATTGTTGGCTCTATGGTGGTAAGGTAAAGACTGTTAATTGAGTAATGGCTACAGTTCAGAAAGCTTTTAGTGTTCTGTGGTTTCATGAAAACCAATCTACTATTGTTGTTCAAAGGCATTTTCCTCCTGGACATGATCCTCCACGTGTAGACTATTAAATGTTCTGTCATTATCTATTCCATGTTATCTGAGATACAAATTCTGTTACCAAAGTTATTTTGTTGTCCGATATAGGATCCTCAGATGAAGTCAACTCAGATAAGTGAGTTTCTACTATATATAGAGTTAAAAGTTACATTAATATTACTTAATCTATTTTATAAATGTAATTATTGCATTATAATTATGTATTCTTCTACATACTACTACTCTAGGCCTAATTATTATTTTTATGTTTACAAATTATTTTTTTCAAATGAAAACAACTGATATGTTTATAATGTACTCATATAAAAAAATGTTGTTATATTTGTTTTTATTATTGTATTGTTATTTGTTATATTTGTTAACTGTTAAACCCTGATATATCAGATCAATATTGCGGCTGATCCAGGGTAATAAAATTTAAGTAAGATTAGATTACGTTCGATTTCAAGTTAGGTTTTGGAAATAAAATAATATATTTCAAATGTGAGCAAACTCATTCGCCAAAGTGTATTGTATGGCTGTACATTTGAATTACATTGATAATTTTCTGCTCTTAATTTCTGCAAAAAATTTATTTTTATTATTTTAAATATTTATTTGAATGTTTTAGTGCTTTATTATTTAAAAATAAAGCTTCCTAACATTCATGTTCTTATTCATTATTTATAAAATTGGTCTCTGTTATTGAAATACAAGTTACAGAAGGTTAACTTAACAGATTTTATTATGTAATAAAACATACCGTACTACGCTTAGGCATATTTTGAAATATTTTATAAATTGACATCATTTGAAAAAATATGTAATGCAGAAATATTAATTACGTGATGGTAGTTCGTTCTGAAGTTTAAAAATATTGTAAAAACTCTAAAAATGACATGAGTTTGATTAAATTGGCTGAGATATTTTTTCCTAAGTTAATTAAGGAAGGTTATTTGGCTCAGGAAATTCTAACTTAAGAGATCAGTTCCTTTTTTTGAATCTTATAAGATTTGTTGAAATAACCATTTTTGGTGAGAGCTTGGCAGTAGACTGGAAAGGTACAGAAATTGATGTAGACTTTTGAAGAGATTGGTGTAGGATAGGCTGATTATTCTATGCTGTGTAAGAAGAAAAAAATGTTAGGTTATGTATGTATTGTTAAATGGCCACTTTGTATTGAATAGAAACAATACAATGAGCCAAAGGAGAAATTGAGAAAAATTTTCAGAAAGTATTTGGTCCAATAAAAACAGAATAGCCTATAACAAATATACGAAAAGTCCAACCAAAGATCTAAGACCAAAGATCTTTATCTTTGGTAAACTGTGAATACACAGTTTACCAAAACTGTGGATCAAAAGACCAGTGAACAAAAGGCAGTTATTTTACAGCTACTTGTTTAGAAGGAGTGAAGCTCGATTAAACAAAAAAAATCTTATATAAGGCCTACTATATCAAAAGCATAAGAGGTCCACTCAAAAAAACAAATAGAATAGAATGAAATTTTTAGAATAAAAGACTGTGACTGTTTAAACAGAAAAGAACTCAGAAAGCAAACTCATAACTTAGAAATAATCGCTTTTGAAATAATAAAAGGGAGAATTATTTACTCTGAAGAAGGGAGAAAGAAGTTTAATGGAATAGATTAAACCTGCGTAGAAGTGGTATGATGGCAGAAGCAAGATCCAGAAAAAACAAATGAAGATATTTTACTAAGTGCGTGGTTATTTTCAGGCTTTTTTCACTAGCAATAAAATATAAATGAATGGACACTAAGAGGAAATACATTCATTATTTTTATAACTGTTATTCTACAGCACTTACCTTAAAAATGCTACACATTTTTACTGAACACTTGTTCATCTCTTAAACCCTTTCTCTCCAACCATCACACCTTTCTCATCCTCATTTCTTTTATCTGGCTAGAAATCATAGTTAGGCCCTAGATCTGTGGCTTATTCTTAGTACTTAGTACCTACTTATGCATTAAACCAACCACTACCTAAGGTTACTGAAATAGTTTGAATTCAACTACTCACTGAATCAGGTTGCACTATAATTTCCGACTCTTGGAGGGGATACAAAATGGAGGAGTTAAAAGACACAGGTTACTTAGTACTTATGCATTAAACCAACCACTACCTCAGGTTACTGAAATAGTTTGAATTCAACTACTCACTGAATCAGGTTGCACTATAATTTCCGACTCTTGGAGGGGATACAAAATGAGGAGTTAAAAGACACAGGTTTTCAACACTTCACGATGAATCATAAATATAATTTTCCCGAAACTGGAGTGTATAAACAGCAAGTAGAACGCATGTGGGGTCAGCAAAATTGCAAAATTAAGAAACAAAGAGGTACAGCTCACCATTGCTTGGATTCTTACCTCAGAAAAAACACCGAGTGGTCAGCAATGACAGTTATAGGTGGAAATCGCTACCTAACTCTCCTCAATGACATTTCTGCATTCTGGGAGTCACAGAAATGTAACTAATCATCATAAACTCATGTAAATTGTAAAGTATTATTGTACATTATTAAACTTTTGTTGAGTATAGTTTGTTTTGTTATGTATAAGTTAATGGATCAGTTACGTGATGATGGTGATCGGATTAATGCTTAAGTAACCTATTCTCCTCCATTCATTACAGTACTAAACGTCTTTCTTTGATTGTATTGATTTTTAATTTTTTTTTTAAGAAAATAAAACTTATCAAAAAATTTAAGTCTATAAAATATATTGCATAAATTATTTTACAGAACTCAGCAAAATTATGAAGCAGGTTTAGGTACACAAATTAATAAACTTTAGTGAATGAAGTACATTTAACAAGTGTTGTATGCTAAAATTTTAAATACACTGTTATTTCACTCTACATTTTTTTAGATATTATTCGTAGTGCTTATGATATGTCATTATATTTTATCTAGGTACAATATTATCTGTTTCCTTAAATACCTACATACAATACATTTTTTCATTCATGAACATACATGATCAGTCAAACGATATTTACAAAAGTTATCAACTCATTTAGTAGAAAATGTTTTTGTTTTGTATTTCTTTAAATGTATTTTCAACTGTTAGGCCTACTGTATTTTTCTTTGTTTACTTTTTCATTAATATTCTTGTAGAAATATTTTAGTATATCCTTTTATTGTGAAATTTATTACCAGTTGTTTTAAATCTATAAAGGACTTGTATTTACTGGATAGTAGGTAAATGTAAAAATTATATTATTTATTTTTTAAATTATATTATTATTATTATTTCATTATTGTATTATTTTATCAATTATTATTTATTATTTTTGTTAGTGCTAATTATTTTTAAGTTAAGTTAACAGTAATCAATGAACCTTCAAAATTTGGTGTTTTTTTTTAAAGGGGACATCATTTCCAAATACATTCAGATTTTAGCAGCTTTAGGAGTTGTGTTTCTAATAATTGCTTGTATCAAGTCCAAAGTATCAGTCTACTACCACTTGCCTCATCAATATTTTTAATAGAATCAAATATAGTGAGAATAATAATCGTTGTTCTCTCAGTTGGTGTTCCTATTCTGGTACTGATACTTTTAGCATCAGTACCGTTCAATACTCACACTGAGTTGTACTATGAACAAAAACATCCTGTTTCGACCCAGAATTAACCCAGGCAACATTTTGTAATTTAATCCAGTCTTACTGATGTAAAATATTTATTTTTTCTGTTTGTAGCCCTGAAGATCTTTGATACATAATAAATTTAAGTTTATGAAATTAATATTTTATTTGTAACGTATATAAATTTTCCATATAATGCATTCAGTCCAGAGTATATCCTGTGGGCAAGATCCAATGCGATGTCCAGAGCACAATTCATACTGTATTCCTATTTTCAATTCTATGATTTGCTATATTTTGTCCTTAGGGAAGGTTGGTGTTCAGTTTTGTGTCCTGTGTCTGTGACAAATGTATTTTAACAACATTTTTTTGTGCGTTTGCTATTTTCTTGTGGAACTATTTAATAATTTTTTACAAATTTTTGAAAATTGTTTTACAAAGTTTTATATTGTGTGTATTTATTTTAATTGCTACAATTTTCTAAGATAAATTTACATTAAGAACATACAATTATCATAAAAAAACTAAAGTTTAACAGTTTACATGAAGCTATAGGCAGAATAACATTAGTTTCTGTACTTTCTTGCTACTTTTTCTTAGTGGATTGCTTGTATCAAACACCTAATAAAAAATCTGTAATGTTAATATATTTTTTCTACTATTGATCAATTCTCTTTGTTTTATAAAAAAATATCTTTTCAGTTTTTAATGTTTTTAGGTAATTATTTTATTTTATTAAAATTAAAATTTTTAATAAATCCTGTAAATGCTGAAATAGGTATTTAACTGAATTTTTCTTTTGTTGTGACAACATTTGTGTAAATTAATATTCATTTTATTCAGTAGGATATGTTATGTGTACAGGTTCTCATGAGTGATTAGTGAAGAGAGACAATAATTTTTTATGGATTTGGTATCTTGTAGTTTTAAACTTTTCTCATTTGTATTTGTTTACTTTTATTTTATGTAATCCGTTAACTGTAAGATGGAATGGAAATAAATTTATTATTGCCAGTCGCATTGGCGTAGTTGGTAATGTGCTTGCCTCTCATCATGCGGTCATGGGTTCGAATCCCACTCAGCACGAATAAATAACAAAATTTATTATTAATATTACTCTGTTTATATCTACATGGTAACTATTAAATTAACTCGTTTATAATTTTTCTGTAACAATTGTGTGTCTATTTTACAAAATTAATCTTGGAAAACTGTACAAATAAAAATAAATTACTTAACAAAATTTGTAGAACAATATTTAAAAAATTGTAGAAAATAACTAAAGTGTCAAACAAGGAAACGAAAAATGAATAAAGCTAACAAAATGTTGTTGAAATACAATTCTAACATAATGAAAGACACAAAAGTGAACCAACCTTTCTTGTGGACATAATACAAGAGCATACAATAGGATTGAGAATAAGAGCACACACTGTGTTGTGCACCTAATTTGTTAAAATTGCAAATTATAATCTAAAGTAATCAATATTAGATTCAAATAATTTTTTGTGGAATAGTAAAAATAGATAGTAATCTATTTAAAAAGCTGTATAAAAAGTTTTAATAGAAATTTATTACTATTTATTTTATTTATATTTTTTGGAAATTATAAATAACGTAGTATAAAATTAAGGCCTCGAAGACTATAAACAATAAAAAGTAGATTTACATAAAGTTAGGGATTTACTTTTACAAGATAGTACCTGTATATTATATATAATATTTATTTAGTGTCATATTAATGAGCTTAGAAAATAGATAAATATATTATAAATAATAATATGACATCATATTACTTTTAATTCGTTTTAAAATTATTCTACACATTTTTTTAATCATGTTATTATCGAATTACAACTTGAATTTCTTCTCTGAAGAAACGTGTGAATTTCTCTAAATGTTGGTCTTTCTGAAGCATCTCGACACCAGCATTGTGTCATCACATCGGCGATATCTTTCGTCGCAGCTGAAGGCCTTGGAAGAATACAAAACGTTCCTTCGTCGTTTCGTAAATGAGCTAAACTTCTCAGTACATCTATATCTGTTATTTCTTCATATGGTTTACGTTGACAAAGTAAAAGGATTTCCCATAAAGTTACACCAAATGCCCACACATCACTTTTTGTTGTGTATTTTCCCTGGAAAAATAAACAAATTTAAATAATTATCATAAATGTACTGTTCTGTGTTGAGCTGTGGTATAATGCAGAGAGGTGGCAACGTAAGGGTGCAGGGTGTATAAAATAAAAATACAATTTGAACTATTCAGTTGATACTACATCCGTGGCACTGCCCCGGGGCCCGGAAGCCAAAGGTGCCTGAAACTGACAGTAAAAAGAAAATTATTTTACCTAATCTAACTTTCTATAAAATACCCAGCTCTTTAATTTTATTCTACCTAAAAGTTAACAAAATTTTCATTAAAGTGCTAGAGAGTAAATGTTTTTGTGTGTCCATTCAATTTGTAACTAAATCATGTTTTTTATATATTAACATTAGTGTAGCAAACACAGCCAACATTTTACCATGTATTTTTAATGTGTGATTTAATTAATTTTTTAATAAACATTACACACTTTTTAGAAAATGTGATTAAGTATTTTGTCTTATTCTTATCACCTTATTATTTTACAACCATACTCACTAAATAAACTAACAAAGGATGGTAGAAGCACAAGTGATATCAAAAAAAAGAATTGCTCAAGCTAGAAAAACCTTTGAAATGAAAAACAGCTTACTGACAACAAACATTGACTTAAAGATTAGGAAAAATTTCTTAAAACACTACGTTAGGAGTGTAGCATTATAATGGAGTGAAACGTGGGTGATAGGGGCTGTAGAAAGGAAGAGGATAGAAGCTTTTGAAATGTGGTTTTATAGGAAAATGTTAAAGATTAAGTGGGTGGAAAAAATAAGTAATTTAAAGGTTCTTAGACAAGTTGATGAGAGCAGAAATGTATGAAAACATCTTACCAGAAGAAGGGATAGGCGAGTGGGGCATATCTTAAGACACCCAGGTTGTCTATCAATAATGGAAGGTAATATTGAGGGAGTTAACTGCAGGAGGAGGCAAAGGTTAGAATATATAAAGCAAATTACAAAAGATGTACGGTGTTACAGATAATATGTAGATATGACAAAACCTTGTGGAAGATAGAACAGCTTGGGAAACTGCATCTAACCAGTCAAGAGACTGATGACAAAAAACTTACTTAATATTTAATTTCTGAAAGTTGTATCATAAAAATAGTCTATTTAATTATTTTTTAATTGTAGCCATAAGCTACGAGTAGATAAACACAAGTTATGTTACAATTACATTTTGTGTTTATCTATTCGCCAATAGATAAACACAAATTTTAACAGATTGGAATAAGCCTTATGGATATAAAAAGGAAGAAATATTGAGGGGCCTCACTATGAAGATTTGCCCCAGGGTCTCCAAGTTCATAGTTACAGCACTGATTGTCACTGTCGCCTCCTTTTATTACATACAGTGTTGCTGACAACAAAGAAACTGCCATGCCAATAAAGAAAGACTGAGAATATTTCTGACAACTCTGTCAAAGAAAAAATAACCACTCCTACTTCTACAGTTCAGCCATCCTAAGTTTGCTCCTACTGTAAACAAACCAAAGTCAGCTACTACAGGGTGAACGCTAGGGTCCACCACTTTATGGATGTCGTATTCCGTTTAAGTTAACTATGTTTTAAATTATAAGTACTTAAAATATCAGTCATGATTTGAGGTAGGCCTAATAGTTTCATTTATAAAAATACTTTTAAAAGTATTTTGTATTCAAATACTTTTAATTGTTTTTGTTGTTACTTTTTAATCAGCGTGTACACATTTTTATATAATGCGCGTGCTCAGTGACGTCATTATTTGTTGACAGTAGGAGTAAACTAAGGAAAGCTGTACTGTATGTACAAGGGAGGCTCCACTGAGCGCGGATTGCATTCCACTCTACAGCTCTAACCAGACACCAGCTATCAGCATACATCTACCATACTCTGATGAAGACCTATTAGTGACTCCAAGAGTAAGATGAAGATGATGCAACAGAAGAGAAGAAGATTAACAGGACATTTTGAAAAGAACATTTCTAAGAGAAGAGAAGAAGATGATCCTTCCACTCACCTAAAAAAAACATTTCTGTTAATACGTAACTACAGTATTTAAAATTTCTTACCAAGTAAATAGATTCCCACGCCATCCATCTAATTGGCAGTGACATTCCATTTTCCATTCTAAAATAATCAGCTGCATAAAGCTCATTATCTGTACCAAAATCGGATATTTTTATATGGTACAGTTTACCGACCAAGCAGTTTCTGAAAACAAAAAATAAGAAATTACATTAATGAATTCTTGTTAAATTAAAAATTCAAGATTGTAGATGTATATGATAATATTGAACAAAATCAAAAATTCTTGCCATTCTGAATTTATTTCTTTTAAATGTGTTAATACTCATTAAGTAATATTTAGTTTTTTTGAAGGATAAAGATATTTATTTAAAGACATTGCTCTCTTCCATCGCTGTTACCATAATCCTACAAACCAATTTTTTTGTTTTTTTTGTTTAACGTCTGACTGTTCTGCAATTACTGCTAATGCAGACGATGAAGGATGAAATGATTTTTGTAATGTATGAAAATATGCCATGCCTGAATGGGATTCGAACCCAAGACCGCATGATGAGAGGCAAGCACGTTACCAACTAAGCCAATGTGGCCGGCAGAAATCAATGTTAGGTTGTCTATAAAACCAAGATATTTTTGATCCACCAATGTACCCTATACTTGATCTAAAAAAATTATTTTGGCACATTCCATTTTCCATTCCTAAATAACCTTCTCCAGCACACATTCTTCACCTTCTCCAGTTAAATAGAACAATTGACATGCTATCAACCCACGTAACACTAGTTAATTTCAAATCTTCAGACTTCTCCTAGATATTTTACATAAAATGAAAATTAATGTTTCTTTAATTATTACCACTGTTTTGATATTTTCTCCAATTTTTTTAAAAATTATCAATTAAGTAGTATTTTTCGATTGACTAAATCATAAGCTTTCATAAAATCAAAAAAAAATACAACCACTAGATCTTTTGAAATGTTTTTTCCAGTAATCATTTTAGTTTCCAAATCAGTTTTGCACAGGAGTTTCCTCACCTGCTGATGTTTTCTTTTCAAACAAAACCAAAGTACTTTGAAGTTTGAATCACTAGAATATGAAGAAGAACTTTCTATGGATAGAATTTGGGGTTATTTAATGTTGACAATAGGTTGGCATATCTGATAAACAGCACATAGGAATGTTATCTGTTAGACGCCCCACACTCTGTTAGCATGCCTACAAAAACTGCAAATGCAAAATGTTTGAAAAATTATCAGATAAAGGACTCGGTTGAGAAGAGTGTATTGTAACACATACAATACAGACATACAAAAGTGTTAATGTTAATATAAACTTCAATTTTAATAAATAAAAATAACTTAAAAAATAATAAATAAAATAAAAACTTCAATGTTAGTGAAAACTTCATCAGTGGAACTTAAGTGTTAAGTGTTCAGAGTTAATATTAATATTTAGTGTTAAAATAGTTAAGTGTTAATATTTTTAAGTGAAACTTCATCAGTTATAAACAAGGTATGTATGTATCATGTATTACCAACGCATGTGAAGTATATAAATACCCCTTGTACTCGTACAAGCTGCAAACCGCAATGTATGTGTGTCTTGCACGTTGCATTTGCAGTTTTGTAGGCGCATTAACAGATTTTTTTTTCTTCTTGTTTTTTGTTTAGCGTCCGACTGTTCTGCAATTACTTCTATTGCAGACGGTGAAGAATGAAAGGATTTTTTGTAACGCATGAAAATTTGCCGTGACTGAATGGGATTCGAACCCAAGACTGCATGAGAGGCGAGCACGTTACCAACTACGCCAATGCGGCCGGCACTAACTGAGTACAGGGTGTTTAACAGATAAGATCCAACAGCTGCAATAATTGTGGTCCCTGGCTGCGTGAACTCTTCAAGAAACGCAACCAGGAGCTTCAAGACAATGTCAAGACTCATTTAAAGTCATTGATGGCAACATTTTATAAAGAGAGTATTGGAAAGCTTGTATACAGGTACGACAAATACCTCTATCGTCAAGGATTACATCGAAAAGTAGCCATAAATATGTGTAACTTTTAATAATAAATTTTTTTCTGTATTTAATTATCTTTCATTTATGACCTATCAAAGGACGAAAGAAAACAGCCCTCAAACTTTGTAAAAAATGTAAAGATCAATCAAAATCAAGGTACCAATTATTTATTTCATAATTATCTTAAATATTTTTTTACTTCATATGTTATAACAGTTGCAAGAAATTAAATAAAAAGGAAAACGTATGAAAAATTATTGTTTCTGACAGCATTGTGAGGAAATACATTTAAAACAGTGTTACTTAATTGTGAATGTATTAAGTTATTAATAAGTACTTGTTAAATGATACTACATTGTGCGGTATACTCAACAGACTTTACTGACAAACTCAGATGACATCTGTTTGTTTTATTCAATTAATTGTTTTATACAAAGAAGAACTCAACAGTGTTTTGTTCTCTTAAAATACTTATAGTTTAAGTTACTGATGTATTACTAGATTATACTGGGCGCAGAAAAATAATCTCCTTATTTTAAAATGTAAATAAAAACGCAAGTTTTCTGTATACAACCAATTTAATTTTGGTTACTTTTTCTGTGACTTGGGAAGTTTATTCTGTTTAGGTTTTAAAAAGAGTATTGGACAAGTGGTGTCCGTGATTGTTAATGCATTGCTGTAAGCTCACTGTGAAGCTCTCAGTAGCTTTTTGTAGCATGGCTTGAGAAATGCGATAGATTTCCTCGCTTATCTCTTGCTTCAGGTCTTTCAAGTTCCTAGAGTAACATTTGAACACCTCTGCTTTCAAGTAACCTCACAAAAAAACCATCACACAAGGTTAAATCAGGTGAGCATGCTGGCCATACAATGTCACCTTCCCAAGAAATCAACTGATTTGGTTAAAAATGTTCATTGTTATCCAGGGTGTATGGGCTGAGGCACCATCCTGCTGAAACCAGATGTTCTCAAGAGCACGCTATCATAGTGCAGGTTAAAAACTCGTCAATCGTATTGGCATAGTTGTTTAAGTTAACAGGAATCACAACACCATCTTCTTCAAATTAATGAGGTTTGATGATTCAAAGTTGTAATATTTCACATCATACAGCAACACGTTCACCATGAAGAGGCCTTTCATTAATCTCTAGAGGATTGTTTTCGCTCCGATACCTAAAGTTTTGTTCATTTACACAGCCGGAGAGAGAAAATATGCCTCATCACAGAAACAAATGAAGGTGTCTGGTGGTAGACTGTCCAGGATGTTAAGACATGCTCCCATATGGCTCTGGCAATCATTTTTTGAGAGTTCTTGGATGACAATCATCTTAAACTTCCTTCTTTCCTCTGCCAATTGTCATTATTCATACCGTTTTGGGTTTCTCCCACAACTCACTGCACAGCAATAAATATAGGGAGGTTTTTTTGCTGCACCTGTATTACAACCCTGAGGTAGTAACTAACTTTATAAAAATACCTACAATAAATTTTTTTTAACATTGTGTATGCTTACATATTTTAATTACTTGAACTTTACAACATTATTCACATTTAATAGTTTTTCACAACTACCTCATCATTATCGTTATCATTCTCTTATCCCTCTTCAAAATTTCCTGAAATTTCCTCGGATTGGGCCCAACACAACTTCTCTACATATCTGTCTATCTTTGGCCATCTCTTCTCCATTGCTTCTATGGCATCACATCTTTTTCCCAATCCATCCATAACTGAACCCATTCACTTCACTCTTGTTCCCTAACTATATCACTTCTCCCTCTATATCTTCTTGTCTCCCCGAGCATACTCCTCTTGAATTAATTTTTGCTGTTTGATTCTACTCTATGACTTTCTTCCACCAATCCATGTTAGTGCTACATAAGTCAGTATTGACACAAATTAAGCATTATTTTTTTTTTTTTTTTTATAATGCATAGAAATTTCTTGATCCTGTACTAAACATCTCACTCTTTGGAAAAACGTACTTTCTGCACCCTTTTAGTTGACTCCTTTTCTAATTTTCCATCTGATACAAAAACAGTCCATAAATAATGTTCTTAAATTTCTCTAGCACCTAATTTCCGGTTTTCAATAACCAGGAGTTTACTACAATTTTAGGAGTATTTGATGGAATTATTTGGTACTTACCTAGCAGCCAAATCTCTATGTACAAAATTGAGTGATTCTAAGTATCGCATGCCTGAAGCAATTTGAGTTGCCATGTATAACAGTGTATTTAAACTGAAATAAATAAATAAATTATTAAAATTTTATTGCTATATTAAAATAATAATATGCAGTCAATTCCGGATAATTGGAGCACATCGGGACCAAAGCATTTTGGCCCAATTAAATGGCTGGCCCTAATAAACAAATTTGTAAACTGTGGCATATATGATACTGTGTTTTATTAAAATTATCACATACATAAATTTTACAAGCAAGTTCTATCTATATACACACAAAACAAATAAAAAGGTATCAGAACAATGATTAACTTTTTAGCAAAACCTTTTGCCTTGGTTTTAAGCATTGGACCACTGACACTAACACCTTGCGAAGTTACAGTGGCAAACTATTCATTCAATGCTTCTCAACAAGTGGATCCTTCCTTTATGTTTTCTTTTCTGAGATGTTCCATGATCTTTTAACGCCTACTCTTGGTGTATTTTCTTTTCTTGGAGCACGATACAAGATATCGTAATTTTCGATACCTACACTGGTTAGTTCCGACAGTTTACGTTGGCTTAAGTTAGGTAGATACGTTTTTATTTTGTAGAAGCTTTATTCATTCACACAGTCATATCGTTAAGCGCCATTTAACTCACAAAGACGCTGATAGTAGGTACTGTACTGTAAACCTACGCATAAAAATATCAATAAAATGTGTGAAACAAATGGGAATTAAAAAAAATAAAAAAGTATGCCTGGAGATAGTAAAACAACCAACTCGATAAACAGTGTGTTACTGTACACTTATGAAATCACAAAAACAGATGAAAAGCATGGAATTACGAACATTCTATGTGTATATGACAAGTGACAACTAACCATAAATTGCAAGGAAGCTATGGAGCTTGTAAGGTTGGGCATAACTAGTGGATAGGCTATTACTCACTGAAATTTGTGCAATGACGATTATGTAGCCTACACATTTTACTGTAAATAACATCTCTATTATGACTGACGTGTGATTACTATTGTTTATCTGTCAAAATGTTTACTTTACTACCTCTATCCTTCCCATTATCTTATCTTGCCGCTTAGAACCACGTGTTGTTAGTCACTGGCCTGTAATGGTTTTAATAAAACATATTGTACATACATCAGATTGGCCCCAATAAGCGACATTATGGACTGAATAAACGGAGTACTTATTAATGTAAATCATGGTCTGTTTTTGTTTATTGAAGAACTGTCCCAAAAAACTGGCTGCCCCAATGAACCAGTGGACCATTTATCCGGAATTGACTGTACATGTAAATTCTTTTTATTACTAATATAATATAGTCCACTAACATTATAATACTTTCATAACATTGCCTTAATAACACTTGAGGCGTGGGATAAATAATGCAATATATAATAATAATAAAATATTTAATATTTAAATTTATAAATGGATGATAAGATGATGTAACCCAGGGTACATTTATGTTCTGACAATTTAGAAATACAGTTACATTTTTCCATTAATACATTTGGTCAATCTTGTTTAAACTTGTCTCTAATAAAGCAGTGTTGCGTAGGTTTGTAGGATTTCCAATTGTGCTAATACGACGAAACAAATTGAACAGCTTTACAACATTAAATTCTGTTACAAACTTAGTGATAATTCAACAAAAACAATTTAAAAGATTTTAAAAGTTTATGGAGAGGGCGGAATGACTCAGAAACCAAAATGCAATCTTCACAATGGCAACATTCTTCATCTTCTCGACTGAAAAAAGTACGACAGGTGCACAGCAATGTGAAGGTTATGCTGACTGTTTTTTTTTTTTTACAGCAGAGGTGTCATACACCATATGCTCCTCAGGATTAAACTATTATTAAACAGTATTACCAAGAAGTCCTCTGATGTCTTGTGATGCTGTAAAATGTAAGCATTTTTGTGAACAACAGTAACATGGCAGCATCATCATAGACCATTATAGAAAAGTTTTGCATAAAGATTTTTTACTAAATGGTCAAAATTATAATTTGATTCCACTGCTTATGCCGCCCCCTTACAGTGCTGCCTCTCTGTACCATAGCATGGCTCAGCCCTTCTTGAAAGTCACATCACCATGGTCCTTGCTCGACAACAGCTGTTCCCTTCAATCTTCATGGCAGATGGCTGACTTCTTGTTGATGAACTGGTAGTGCAGTCTCTGGACAAGTGGTCCAGTAGTAAATACTTTTTGGTTGAACTAATTAGGGGGAAATTTGGCAGGCTTAAAAAGAACTTATTTATCTAGTCCTTGTTATTAAGGCATAATAGGTATTGTAGCAAAAAGCCATTAAAACATTCACTGCGAACATGTACCTGCTAAACTACCTTAAATACATTTTTTTTTTATATCATAATTATGTTCAATTCACAAGATGACAGAAAATGACTCCAGAGTAGTCATACCAGGAAATGGCAAACCTGCAAATCTATAGAAAACATTGTAAAAATATTCCCTAACATAATATACTAGAAATACAAAGTGAACTTTTAACTTGGAGGACAGTATATACTGTGATCCGCATACTGGGTAGCATCACCCCACATTACTATGTACTGCGCTTCGCACTGAAAGTGTTAAAAATAATTACCTTATTGTTTTAGCTCCTGATGAGATTGTCCGGTCACAAGACACAGTTGAATGACTTTTAAGAAACTGATGTAAGTCACCATGTGGAAGGTACTCCATTAAAACGGATAATGGTTTTTCACTAAAACAAACACCTAGTACTCTCGCAATGTTATCGTCTTCTATAGCAGCTAAAATACGAACGTCTCTCTCAAATTCTAATCTGTAAATAATAATAGTTCAGTTTGATAATTCATTGTGTATTAAGGATAGTAATTTCTTTTGTATGTCATACAGTAGTGGAGAGTGGATCCATGTATTGGGCAATATCTTATAAAATAACCCTCTCATTCCTTATATGAATTTAAATTATAAGTCATAACCCATGTTCCCTACAAATAAGTGAAATGATAAATACTAGGTTATAATTATTGAAAAATATTAAAGTTAATGATATCAATTTTACATTAGCAAAATTCGAGGTTAATGTAAATGTGTTTAAACATTTTTATATTAGTTTCAGTTTCATCGTGGATTTCTGATTTCAGAGATTACTGCATCAGTCATGTTCAAAGCCTATTCTCCTTGTAATTTAATGGTTAGAAGCAGTGTTACCTCTGAACTGCTCTATGAAACTGCCACATCACCTCTTATAATAGAAAGAACATTTCCAGTTAGAGACATCATACACCTACGTCTATAGATAGACCAGATCATCCCACCTAATAAAACTATACCTATATATAAAAAAATTAAAAATTATTGAATAAATCCTGTAGAAAATGTAGAGAAATCTTCAGAAATGAACTGCTGATCTGTCTAAATAGAAAGTTTTAGACCAATGCGTTGCTGGTTGTGACCTGTCGGACTGAAGCATTGATCTTGACCATCATATCTGCTAGGAAATTAAGGATAATGTAACAAACAATGGAAATTCTATCTATAAATTTATAAATTTCACTCACCTTTTCAGCTGCCTTGATCCTTTTTATCTATTTACATATGTTTCGGTGGATCCACCATCATCAGAGTATATAAAATATCATATGAAATTTTAAAATATTTTTTAAAACATACAGAAGATGTGGCATCTTCTATAGGTTTTCAAAAATATTTTAAAGTTTCATATGATATTTTATCGTGGCATGAGTGCCAAAAGGTTCTATGTGACAATTTTGATTTTTTTGAGTTCTTTGCATGGTTTGACTCCCAATAACGTAAAGTATCTATGGCTTAAAGATCTATGTGATTTAAAACTTTCTAAGGTTAGAAATAAATTAATCATAATGTACTATGTGCATTATGCAGTAATGGTTATTTAGCATAAAGTTCTATCTCAGAATATGCACATAGAACCAACTATTCGGTATAAAGTACTTCTATCTGTTTAGTGGCTAAAGGTACCATGTACACATAAGTCAAAATTACAACTATTAATAGTTGCCATTTTGACCTATGTGTCTGTTCCCGCCTTTACTGCATCCACTTTGAGGTTATGTTGACTGTCTTTGGTTGGAAACAACACACGTTCAGGATCAATAAGATGTTTAATTTTAATAACAAAAGTTTTATGTACTCTTAAGTAGATAAAAAGAATCAAGGCAGCTGAAAAGGTTAATGAAATTTATAATATTTCTTTTATAAAATCGAATTGATTTAAAGCTGCTGGATGCATTATAAAGATATATTTTAAACAATGGAAAACTTGACAAGTCATTACTGGACCATTTAAAAAATGAAGATCTCCATTGAAGAACATGTATCACTAATCCTGAAATGGAATTGGGTAGGACAATATTAGGCTACTCATATGACACACAGGACATGTGATGCAAAGAAAGATCCCCTGCGTATTGTTCTAGTGATATTAAGAGAATGGCTGGCGAATGAATGTAGAAATCTCAAAACTGGAAAGAGTGGATAAAAATGAAGGAGGTCGTTAGTCAGCAATGTATGCAAAGGGCTGGTTAATGACGATTTCTATTATGGTGGATAAAAATTTCAAAGTTACAATTTTTCACTTACTGTTCAGATTCAGTTGCATGAAGTGGTAGTGATTTTACAGCCACTAATCTTTTCCCTAATGTTGGTGCACCTCCATATTCTGGAATTCCATCTGCTTCTGCCATGTAAACCTGAAAAATTAAATTAGAAACAAAGAACAAAAATTGAAAATCAATATTCTAAAGCTTTACTATGATCTTAGTAAATTGCAATTGTACAAGACAAAATGAATAATAATTTTCAATAATATCAAAGCCATTTCAGGTCTTCGATTTTTGTAAAGAACACAAAAATTGTGGAATCAAATAAAAGAGGAAATAGTAAAGGATCTGTTATTATAAATAAATGGATAAAGGAGATGTGTTTACAACATGGTTTTTTTCTAAACCCACAATTTTGCTATAGGTAGTAATTTGTTGATTATGGAACTGAGCAATATAATGTACAACACTGCGTATTTTTCCACTTGAAAATTTTGGACTGTTTCTATTAGCTATGAATTTATTGCAGTTAAATTTGAAAATTTTTGAGGCTATAATATTTTTTAAATATAATCTTGACATATTATTGAAAAATCTAACAAATTTTAAACAAGTATTTGTATACGGTTTTCGTTTTATAGTAAGCAGAAAGGAAAATACAGAGCATACCATAATATCCATATTAATTATTAAGTTTATGACCACCATCTTGGAATGCATAAATATTTTTGAAACCTGGTTTTACCAAAATGTTGAAAATTTAAATACCTTTAAAATGTTTTACTGCACAATAAGTGTTTGCATTTGAAAATATTGCGAGTTGAAACCATAACTTTACGGCAAACTCTGTATTTTTGAACAGGAACTGTTTTATTTTTAATGAATTCTTGGGAATGATTTAGTGGGGAATAATTTTGTTTCAGCTTTCTATATTTAAACCATTCTTCCATTAATTTAATGTAATTCTTTAAGTAGTCCATCCTGTATATGTGACAGTTAGTTTTTTCTTGTCGACTTTCTTGAGTAAATTCTGCAATGATTGAGTTTTTTAAATTCTGTGATATATTCAGGAAACTTTGTGTATCTTTAATGATTGAATAATTTATTACCATTCGGTATGCTCCTTCTCCTAGTTTAGAAAGCATTCTAAGGCGATGTCTTGGAAATTCTGGTACTATTATTTCATCTAGTCGTCTTTTCAATGCATTTAGTACTTCTTGCTGAGTTGGTGACTGTAACAGAAAACGATACAAAATTGTTAGGTATTTAACTTAATAGCACAGTAAGTGAATCATAATTTGAGAATTTCATTTTTTCAAATAACTAAAATTTGATCTAGTTGTGTTGGAATAAAAAACTGTCAACATAATAGTGAGTTCGAAAAAAATTAAAATAATTTTATTTCAAAATCATTTAGACATAAATAATGCACATCAAAAAAACAAATTATTTTAGGGTAAAAAACAACTATTTTTTCCATTATTTTTGTTGATTACCTCTTTTGGAGTTAAATATTACAGATTTAAGTGTACTTAATAAAAAAGTATTTTGATTTTTTTAATAGATAAAAGTATCATTTATTCTTCTGTATAATTTGGGAATAAAGTTGTGCACTCAGCACTAGTGATGGCAAATTTAAATTCTCTTGTATTCAACTATTTTGAAAATGTTCAAATAATAAAAATGTAAAGGTGAATGAACCAACTAATCACAAACTGAAATTTATGCCGGATAATTTAGTTATCAAATATAGTAAAGTACTTTCACTGTTACCATTCATCATCAAACAAATAATAATGAACAATATGATCAAAGCCTCTAAAATAAGAATAAATTTAATATGTTCAAAACACCTAAAAACTGTCATTTCGTGGTTCGTTTTACGTCTGTTTCTGCGGATGGTGCCAGACACAAATCACACTATCAAGTAGAGAGAGAAGTAACACAGGTGGGTTTGGATGTCAAAGAACAGAGAAACGCAGCGGAGGGTGGAATAAGTCACATGAATGAGAAAGGGACAGAAGACTGATCAATGCTGACAGTGTTATAACATTGTAGTGATGTGTTCATAATATGAGTACACAGCATCAAATAACTTTGTACATTTGAGGTTCTAAATAGTATTATGTATCAATAACATTCAAGCAGGAAACTTTATTTAAATAAAATGTTTTTCGGAAAAAATTATTCGATTATGAAAACTATTCATTTGTCCCAAGACCACTTAGCACTTCATTTGACATTAAAGTGTTTTCAAACCTAAGTTTTTTAAAATATCATTAAAAGTTGCGTCAAACAGCCTGGTCAGGATTGACTCCTGTGGGTTATGGAATGGTACGTTTTGAAGTGTCAAATTTTTCAAACTCACATGGTTGGTCTAGTCTGGTAAAGTCGTCACTGTGAATCAGCTGCTTAATAGCTGATTTTTGGAGATGAAGGTTCCTGGTTCAAATCTTAGTAATGGTGGTTAATTTTATTTGGATTTGAATACTATACAGTGGTTACCTGTGGTGTACTTTGATGGTTGGGGTTTAATTGACCATATTCTTTCAGGAATGGTCGCCCTGAGTCTGTACAAGACTACACTTCATCTATACATCATACTCATCATCTTTATCTCATTAGGTCCATGGGGTTGCTTATTGTTGATAAACTGAACAGATTGCAATATACACACATTAGGGGTTAAAAAACAAATTTCCAGACTGAATGAAACTGGGACTTTATGATGTGTTGTCTAGGACACTCTGTTGTAGTGATGGCTAATTAAAATTTTTATTGTTGATTTTACTTACTTTCTTGGTCAATGTATCAGTGAATAATGACATTGATGAAGGTTCTGTATTTGTTAACATATTTAATTGAGGTACTGCATATTCGTGTTGAGAAGTATCTGAAAAAAATCAAAAATTTTTAGTAGTAGGTATGAAAGTTGTTAATTAAGTAAAATCATTTCATCAAAAATCCTGTTTTATAATTTTTAAACAAAAAATTATATTGTATTATTAGAAATAAGTACAGCTTTACAGTTCTCAAAAAGTTGGTCTCTAAATGGAGGATGACAAACTATCTCCTTATAAGAAATTCTTGAAAATCTCCATTTACTGAAAGGTGAGGTTAGTTACTGTGACCACTAATATTTATATTTTGAGTCAATTTTTTGCCTGCTGGGATGAGTGAGGAGGCTATCAGGGACTATATGACTCAGAGTAGAGCTGCTCTTAACACATTGGGTTTATGTCTACTTTTTGTTGTTTAGGTCATCAGCCTGGCTGATTTGAACATCTAGAAGCTTTATTAAGTAAAATGAGGAGTGAGGTGGCTTACCATTGTCTTCCTCATTGAGTGGAAAAGTATGCTTATCAGAATGCTAGGCTATCTGAAAAGCTTTTACTTTCCACCCTGCAAATGACACCTTTGTTTCATTCACCACAGGGTCTGACTATAATGAAATTCATTGCTCTCAGAGGAGATAACTATGACTGTAACTGGGATTGTAAAACATTCAATTGTATCTTTTACTCCTCTACCTCTTCTGTTCTTAAATGCTTCATATTATTGGCTGACCATGTGATAAGAAACAGAACTACTAGTTTCTGTAGCCCTGGAACTAGAAGATTAAGTGCAAACAATTTAACATTCCACTTGCCAGTTATGGGCAGATCTGCTCCTTATACGGTAAATAATACTTCAGTGTTTATTTTTATGAGTGACTGAGTGCTTTATACGAGAGCGTATTGAAAAGTAATGCCTCCATCACTAAAACTATTATAATGATTGGGTAGACAGTCTTAAAAGTGGTTAGTCATGTACTGCAACTCTTTGTAAACAAGTCACCCTAGTGGCGATTCATGGCCGCAACCGAAAAATTCAAAACAATGCCATCTGCCAGGAACGTCATGATTACCGTTCTGGGATTGTGTAGGTATCGTTCATGTGGAGTTTTTGGAACGTGACTGCATTGTTAACTCCAAGCAATAATGTTGCTACCCTGTCAAATCTGAAAAGATGGCTGTGTAAGGTTTGTCCAGACAAAGAGCCAATTCTGCATCATGACAACGCTTGTCCTCACACAAGTCTGAAAACAAGTACAGCACTAGAGAAAACCTTGGGTTTCAAGATGTTTTACCTCATCCACCTTATACCCCCGTCTTGCGCCGTGTGACTTTCCTCTTTCCGAAGCTTAGAAACACCTCAAGGGCATGTGTTTCTCTTTAAATGTGGAGGTGATAGCAGAGGTGAGGAAATGGTGTCGTACAAAAACTTCAGACTTCTTCCATGATGAACTTTTCTAAAGTGTAGTATGTTGGTGTAAATGTGTCACTGTTAATGGCGATTATATAGAAAAGTGATTACATTGATGAGTAGGGACAGTTTAATCTATCATTTCACACTAATATAAAAACATTATATCCATTACTAATAAACTTATAGCGATGGAGGCATTACTTCTCAACACACCCTCGTACTTCCTCATACAATGCTTGTTTTGCATATAAATACAATTTCAATTAGATGCAAAACAATTTTTGCAATTGGATGGCTTGTGTGAACCATTTTTCTAACCATAATAACGCATACAGCCAATGGCAGAGCAGAGATTTTTCTTTTATCAGTTCCAAAGATAAAAAAAACAAATCATAGAGAGATTATACTGTAATAAGTTAAAAAATAAGTGTAATAAATTCAAAATGTGGCAGTTACCTGAAAATTGTGAACCTTTATCCCTAAGTATGCAGCTGTAACTATAATATTGGAATGGTTCTTGATAATCATCTAATTTTAAATCAACTAATACACCTGTGTCAGGTGTAGGTAATAAAATTCCAGCTTTACTATGAACGGTCGCATTCTTCTCTGTCGTACCACAACTACTTTCTGATGATATTAAAGGACCTGGTAATGCTGATTTTCCTGCTAAAGGACTTGCAAAACATTTTCTTTGTCGATGTCTAAATATTATTAAGAATATCGCTACTGCAAGTAATATTATCACAGCCATTAAGATTCCGATGATTATTGCCATTAACTGTTGGTCTTCTTGATTAGCTGTTGATACTGTAAAAAAGATATTCATAATTAAAAATGTTCACGTACAGTACATTGTTTATCTGGAAAATCAAAATCCAGATGAACTGGAAAAAATAGGAAATAAATAAAAGAAAAATGTTAAGGGAAAACTCACCAATATTGATAATTTTTTTAAATCACTACGATATGTTTAAATATAATCATTTACTTGTGTTTAAGTTTTGTCATAAAGAAATCATTAATTTGTTTTACTTTACTTTATATTAGTATGGTATTTAAAACTCTTTGCCTGTACTAGGCAGGAGGAGTGTTAAATTATTTTCACTCCATCTGGTAGTTCCAGGGCTACAAACACTAGTTCTGTTTTTTATCATGTAGTCAGTCATTATATGACTACATTATATACATGATACATTATATACATGTATATATTTATATTATATACCTATTATAATGACTACATTATATATATGACTACATTATATGACTGAATACATTATATTCAGTCATTATATGACTGAAGCGTTTAAGAACAGAAGAGTTAGAAGTGTAAAAGACACTAGTCACAGATATATCTTCTCAGAGTAATAAATTTTATTATAGAGCCAGGCCCTGTGGTGAATGAAGTGAAGGTGTCATTTGCAGGGTGGAAAGTATATATGCTTTTCAGATGGCCTGGCATGCTGATATGCATACTTATCCACTCTTTGAAGAAGGCAATGGTAAACCACCTCACTTCTATTTTACTTAGTAAAGCACCTAGAGGTTCAAACTAGCCTTTTGGCTGATGACCTAAACAACATTTAAAACTCAACCCTATTTGTGTTCTGAATATACTTCATATCTGAGTTATGGAAAACTATCATAGTTATTTTTTTTTTTATTCCTAATTTATGTACGTTGCAATCTGTTCAATTTAGAACAATAAGCAACCCCATGACCGAATGAGATGAGGATGATGTGTATGACGTGTAAATGAGGTGTAGTCTTGTACAGACCCAGGCCGACCATTCCTGAGAGAGTATGGTTAATTAAACCCCAACCATCAAAGTACACCGGTAACCACTGTCTAGTATTCAAATCCGTATAAAAGTAACTACCTTTACTAGGATTTGAACCAGGAACCTTCAAAAACACAAAAATTATTTATTCAAAAATTATTATTATTAACACAGTATTATTCATATAACACAAAAATTGTTTTTTACAACAACATTAACATTTTAAAAGTACATATTTATATATAAATTTTATTAAACATAACATTTTATAACTAACAACAAATTTTAAATTAATTTGCTTTGAATTTTATTCAACGTTGTAGAATATAACAAAGCTCTACATTGTTATTACATTGCTCACATTAACTCATGTTGTAATATCTCGGGTTGTAATTAAATTCTTCTTGCTATTACGGAGGTTGTCATTCTCCATAACAAATGTTCTGTTATACTGCAATATAACTATTTACTCATTTTATACCCTACCTTATACAATCTTATTCATTCGCCTATTGTTTAATGAAGATTTGTTTGTTTGCAATTAATATCCATCCCTTTTCAAGTTACATTACGGAAAACAAAATTTATTCTATTGAAATTTATCCTAGTCACTCTTTTATATAAATTCCACTCGCTACATTAGTTTTTATGTAATATTATTTCATATATTATTTATCTCAATAAAATATTGTATTTGTCTGGGTACTAAACTGAGGAATTAGGGATACCTTAAGGGGAGCACTATACCTCCTATCTAACCCATCTTTAATTGACCTCTTTTTAGGTATACGTTTCTAAGAAACCGTTAAGAGTTAGGGCTTCAATTGTTTTGTGCCTTTTCTATGACATCTTTTTAAGCTCTGGTACAAGAATTATTCATATAGAGCTAGCGATACCATTTCGAGATTTTTTTTTTTTAAAAATGCAAAAACAATTTAATTTTTTTATTTTATTTCGAACTTAGTAATAATACTGCAATGGTTCTAGTATCATTTGTCACAATTATATTGGGAAAAAATGCTCAAAAAATTTCAACCTTCAAAGTCAAATAGTTTTTGGGAAAACTGTACCTTTATGGAAAAAAGTGAATTTGCGGGAAAAGAGCTGTAAAGCTTTATTTAACCTAAAATCGGCCTGCACCATAATATTGATCCTCACCAGACTGTTCTTTTTCCTTTTTAAAAGGAAATAATTTCCTTTTTTCTCTCTTGTCTTGCTTCTTTTGACACACTTTCCATTGCCTTCTCAGCTTTCTGTGTTCTTTGAATATCGCAACTCTTTTGTTTTCTTAGATTAACTCAATTAAAAGAAATTCTGGTCAAAACATTGCTTAACAAAAATCTGCATAGCTTCCGTAATTTCTATTGTACAGTTATAATTTTTATATGTAATTACACAGAAAAAAAACAGAAGGCAATGGCGCCAAAAATTAGAAAAATAGATTTTTTCTTTTTTCAAGGTATAGTGCTCCCCTTAAGCTTAAGAGAATGTTAGTAGCAATTTTTTAAATTCTCATCTATAATTTTTCCTATGTCGGTCCATCATACCCAGATGTCAGAAACTACAAGATATAGCAATAAACAGTTTTCAGATTTGTAATCGACACAAAAAATTTGTGGGCCTGGATTGGGTTTGAAGTTCCAGTTTTGATCGAAGTGGCCCAAAACTGGAAGTCCAGAAATTAGTCAGAATTTGGAAACAAAAATAAAGTCATATGATTCCTCTTAAAGAGTGATACAGAAATCACTAATGGTTTTTACCGTAGGTCAAAGGTAAGCCTTTTTTAGGTACCGTTGGCACCAGCCATGAGAATGGCTGGTGCCAACGGTACCGAAACGGAATTTTTATTATTCTATTTATTATCAAAATAGCTATGATATTTGAAACGCAATTAAGACTATTGATTTCATACGTAATTTTTGGTAAAATACTACCATATTAAGTTTATTTTTTTTACGCAACCTCTACCGCCTGTCATTATAGGTTCCATGTTAATTTCGACCTACCTTTCAGGCTATTACCAACTTAGTTTATAGGCGGAAAAATAAAATTAGTTTCATCAGTGAAATGAATATTTAGGTAATTAACTGCTCAGAAAACATCGTTAGTAACTTTTTATATGTATTTACATCCCTATTTCTTAATTTCTCAATAAGTCTGCTAGATGAATTCTTTAACCTATAATCTCTTTCGTTTTCCCTTTCTTTCATCCAATTTTTTAATATATTTTTTCTCTACACTCTTACAAATTGAAAGGAAAATATTAGCTGCATCTGTTTCTATGGTTGCAAACTCCATACACCTTACAACTACACCGTGATAAATATGAGCAACATCCTCAAAGGCCATCATAGCAACCACTTTGAAGAAAATGTATCAAAGTAGTCATCAACGAACAAAGAAAAATGATAGATGAAAATTTTAAAAATTGAGTATAACATTAACACAAGTATTTGAGTGATATTAGATATAACTTAGTGAAAAGTTCGTTGATGCTTGACTCTTTTCGACTCACTACTCATGGATCCGTCAATCTACTGACCTAACTTCCCCTTACAAATATTTTTGTACCTACTTAAAAACTTGTAAATTTTAAAATTATTTGTTGAAGTAGCTACCTGGAATTTCGAAAGGTGGTCTAAATTGCTCTCGTCTCATTAATATGTCATTATTACTCTCTTCGGTTTCTTCAACTGGCATTGGTTCCACAGTAAAATTCCCTTGTGCAATCACTGCAACAAAAAACAAATATTAAGCTAAGAGTATAAACTTAATTATTTAATGCTTTAATTTTATATCTAGATAGGAAGTTAGAAGGTCCTGGTTTTAATTTTAGCCCATTGTCTTGAAGTTACAAACTGTTATTTCAATGTTAAAATGTTGCGTAATTACTAATGGCTATGTTTACCCAACCAGAAGAACATTATCCCAGCCTTCTTGATTCTTTACCTTATCTCAGCTGAGTAATCACCTGAGGATTGAATTTAGCTCCCAGGTACATTATTTGGTAACCCTTTAACTGGCTGCTGAACAACTGACATTAGGTGAAAAAGAGCATACTTTTGCTGACTGTAATGTATTTGGCCTTTTTCTCATTCATGTTCAAGCTATAATTTTAACTTCTACTGGTTGTGTTGGAATGAACTGTTGATCTTTTAAGCAATCATTTTTCAACCCAAATATTTGAAATACAAATGGTTTAGTTTTTCTGTATATGAGCTAAAAAAAATTTGGAGAGGCTGCCTTTGTGGCTTAGTGACTAACGTGCTAGCCTGGCACATCAAAGGTCCCGGATTTAATTCCTAGCTGGGATCTGGAAATTTTAACATGTTTAATCTCACCATCACAGTACCAAAACTCACAGTAGTCAATAATGACCAAGTTGTTGATGCAACTTCATAAACAAACTAAAAACAAAAATAATTGGACAATTTCAACTCCCTGTGACTGAGTGAATCAGTCAGTCAATGACTTTTGAATTTATAATGATTACATGAAAGAAGACATTATTTGTAAATTTATATTTCTTATGTAGTATGCACTTCAAACCTTTCTGCCTTACTGTTTACTAGTGACAGAAAATTTTAAATCATAAATATTTAAAAACTCAACAGTTTGCACAACAATCTTCATTCTGTTGACACATGACAAACATTTTACTTTGTTATTGTGACCAATATTAAAAGAAAGAGCATTTTAAATAAAAAAAATACAAAATCAACCAATGACATTATTTCAATCAATAACGTGAATAACAGTTGACATTTTTGTCAATTGCTTCTTTTCATACCTAGCAAATAAATTTTAAATAATGTTTACTATGCACATTCGATTCATTTTGTTTTGTTTGTTAATGGAACTGTTCTTTTCAGGTTATTTACAAAAATATTGATTCATTAAATTATACTCTAATGTTTTATTGAAAGGAAAATAACCAATGGTAGACTAATATAAAATAACCAATAGATTGATGAAATTTTCTCATAAATTATTATAATAAAACTCAAAGGCATTGATTATTTTCATTTTGTAGTTGTTTCAATTTACTATCAGAACAATTTATCAACGTTTATTATTGTCTTCAAATTACTTTTTTTTCAAAAATTAATTAATTATTACATCCTAAATGTTTGGAATATATATTTTGTAAAATAACAATGAAAGATTATATTTTTACTTATTCTTGCCCTTTAGTATGCATGTGAAAGAAAAGTATTGTTTTCATATCAATTTTTACTGGAAATACAAATGGTTTTAGGACCTCTTACCCAAAAGAAAACATGTTTTTAGTCATAGCCTGTTTGAACAAAATATTTCAATAACGAAATAGCATAAAAAGTTTAAATTTGGATTTTAAATCAGGGTCACAAGGAGACCCAACATGAACATTTTCATTAAAATCAGTTTTATTTTAATAGCCTCATTTTTTATGATTGATAAGATGGCGCCATGTCTACAAGTGAATATAGAAAAAATGTTTTAATATTAGACATTATGTACACTACTTACTTTTCAACAAAATCACCTTGATGATTGAGGCATTTGTCGTACCTGTGAATAAAGCTTTCCAATACCCTCTTCATAAAATGTTGCTGCCAATGAATTTAAATGAGTTTTTACATGTCTTGAAGCCCCTCGTTGTGTTTCTTGTGTAGTTGATGCAACTGGGGACCACGATTAATGCAGCTGTGTATTGTGAAACCTTACAAAGTTTGCAGAGAGCCATTCAAAATAAAAGAAAAGGCATGCTGACTTCTAGAATATCATTCTGATCCATGACAACACCTGTTCTCACAATGCTGGTGCAACTCAATGACTCCTTAAAAAATTTCAGTGGGACATTTTGACCGACTATATAGTCCCAATGTACCACCAAGTGACATACATCTTTTCCGTGAACTGAAAGTGACTTAAAGGGCAGTGCTTCAAAACTTATGAGGAGCTTTAAGATATCATCAAGACTCATTTTTAAATTCATTGGGGCAATTTTAAGAAGAGGGTATTGAAAATTTTGTGCACAGTTGCAACAACATTGCCAAGGTGATTGTATCGAAAAGTAGTCATAAATGTATGTAACTTTTAGTAATAAAACATTTTCTATATTCAATTGCTTTTATTTATAATCTATCGGAGGTTGAAATTAAGTGCACAAGTGGTTAAAATAAAAACTTTAATTCCTTTCATTCTTGACAAAAAAAATGTGTAAATTTCAGGTCTTTAGATAATCAGTCAGTAAAGGATTTTTTTTTAATTTGACTAGCCCACTAATTTGAAGAGCACACTAGTTACATAGTCAATTTCTTCGCTTAGGGCTTTTAGTTGGATTCCTGAGCTGCATTCTTTGGGCATGAAACTCCTGCACTTTAACACTAAAAGCCTGTTTCCCGTTTTCGTTCTTCAGTCCAGGCCTGCCCAACTATTCACCTTCGTAACCAGAAAGTTTACGAAAGATTTTAATTTGTTTCTACAAAAGTCTTTATACTCAATGTTTTTTTGTGAAATGTTCATAGTTTCTATATCTGCTTCGATTTCTTTGATCCATTTATCTCTTGTTTTTAGTTCCTCTCGATATTTAATTAGCTTACAGGTCTCATTCTCTTTGTCACGCAATCTCATCACATAACCATAATACTGCAACTTCGTTTCTTTAATTTGGTTATCAAGATCCCAGGATAACTTTACCATATATTCTGTGCATTTTATTTAATTTTTCTAAGTTTCCCTTCCTATACAGGGCCAGTGTCTTCGCTGCATACAGGGCTTGTGGAAGAATAACCGTATTTAAGTGCATTCATTCAGTGATTATAGATATGCATTTTTTGTTATAAAACATCTTCATCTGTATGTAAGCCATCTCTAATTTTCCGATTCTTTTCTGTAAGGCCATAGCATCAGAACCATTGTGTTGGATAATCTCTCTCAGATAATCAAAGTAGCTAACTCTATTTAGTTTTCCATATTTTGTATTTAGAGTTTTCGGGCTTGTTTTTTTGTTGTCATAAATACGGATTTTTCAAAAGTAATGTTAGGGCTGTGATGCTGGCCACTTCTTTAAGAGTATTATCTGAAATGTGGCTTGTTCCTTATTAGTTGGGATCAATGTCAAATTATCGACAAAGGCCATAACATCGAATTCTATTACTTTTGAACCCTTTCCTTTTACAATTATTGTTTTAAACTTGTTTTCTTTATTAAATTCTTGGTATTTAGTTTACCACTCAAAAATTATTTTGTGTAACACACTGTTGTATAACAGATGAGACAGACCATTACCTTATCTGAGTCCAGTTTTAATATTGAAGGGTTCAGAGAATGCTCCCATAAATTTTGTTCTGGAAAAGGTATTTGTTAATTTGACAAATTTTCTTATTTTTCTATCCACACCAAATTCTTTGAGAATTTTAATTAGAACATCTCGGTCAATTGAGTCATAAACCTTTGTAAAATCAATATATAAAAACTTATGTAACTATTTGTGCATCTCTGTACAGATCTTCTGCACAACATTTTGATATTAACCCTTTATAGGGCACTAAGGGGAAAAATATACATGATGTAAAATATTTAATTTTGTTTTATAGGGACTTGAATAATGTATTTCTAGTGCCAGAATGGTAAGATATTTCTTTTTTTATCTCAAGCCCTATTAAGTATACTTACCAAGGAATGTTTATTGAAATGGGAATCACATAATATTTAGTGGTAAGAATGCTTATTTAAACAACTTGTAGCCCTATATAACAGAAAAATTTAAAGTTTACTTATCTTAACTTTATATTAGCATGAATGCTTGGTTTCCCGGAAAAAAATCGAATTTTCTAAGCACTGTACAAAAGTAATAACAAAAAACCATAGTAGCATACGCTGGTATGAATCCTTACCACATTCATGTAACTCATGAAGCAAATAGTCATTACGCACTAATTTCAAAATGAGGATAGCCTACTTACCAGAGAACATCTACAAAACCATAAAATTCCAATAGGATTCAACTGCATGGCTTATTCTTAAAAAAAAATCGACCTTATTTCCAGTGGTAAGTATACTTACTACAGACCTATAAAGGGTTAAGGGTTTGTTTTTATGTATACAGATATATATTTGAAAAAAAAACATGGAAAATAAACATATGAATTTCTTTTACTATATTTTTTTAAAATAATTAGGTTTAAAATATTTTTAAAACTATACATATAACGTGTTTTTGTTTGTTTTGAAGTACTGATAATATGTTTGTTTTATAATGTGTACCTATTGTAACATTACTTTATAATAATATTATAGTAAGCCTATACACTAGAGTATTCTGTTACAGTCTTAGCAATCTCAGGGGTTTCTTCACAAAACATGTAGGGACAAACACCCGCAATTTGTATAAATTATATAAACGCATGCCAGTAACTCATACGAAACCATTTTCAACGTAATAAACATAATAAATTATTGTAAGTGTTTTGTAAACTATGATATAACAATGCAAATGTAACATTTAATGCGAAAGAGCTAAAGAATGTATACGAAGGGTGAATGCGGAGAGGGTATTGGGAGCAGTGAGCGTGGCTTACAGAGTAGCAGTACAGAATAGTGTAGAGGGCATAATGGGATTCTTGTGAACCGTTGTGTCAACAGCTCAACTATGCAGGAATTCCAACAATGTACGTCTAGCACAAAGTCACTTTGTTCACCTTCTATTGAGCAAACTTCTTGCCTCCTTTAAATTGTTGTAACTCTTTCAATCTCTCTCTCTCTCTCTCTCTTTATTTTTTTATTTATTCTCTTTTACTATCTCATTTAAAATTACTAGTACCATGAAAAAGGTTACTTTCTGACTGGAAAAATATTTTTCTTTCTACTTTTTTTTTACCCCAGTAAAAAGAACTCTGTCACAAAGTTAATATTATCTCCATGTCTACAAAATGAATTGGCCTCGGAAATATTAATTTTCATTGTTCACTCTTCCGTTCATTCATTTGTTATAATACTGTCTCAATTAATATTTCATTCTTGCATACATTTTTAAATTTATTGGCTTCAATTTTTTTAACGACTAATAAAAAATTATTAAATTTACTTCAATATAAAATTAGATTTATATACTAGAAAATTGTAACTGGTGTACTTTGATGGTCGGGATTTAATTAACCATACAATCTCAGAAATGGTTGGCTTGAGTCTGTACAAGACTACACTTCATTTGCACGTAGTACACATCATCCTTATCTAATTGAGTAATGGGGTTGCTTATTGTTCTTAAATTCAAAAAATTACAACATACCCACATTTTTTAAAATATCTAATGTGTTTACGTTGTAATCTGTTCAATAATTTAAGATCAATAAGCAACCTCATGACCCAATGAGGTGAGGATAATAATATGTATGACGTGTAAATGAGGTGTACTCTTGTACAGACTAATGCCAACCATTTTTGAAAGAGTATGGTTGATTAAACTCTAACCATCAAAGTACACCGGTAACTACTGTCTAGTATTCAAATCCTTATAAAAGTAACTACTTTTACTAGGATTTGAACCAGGAACCTTTGTCTCCAAATCAGCTGTTAAATAGCTGACTTGCGGCGACGACTTTTCCACTAGATCAATTTGGCACGTACACACATTAGTGATCAAAAAAATTTAAGATGGCTTTGTACTTTTATTTCCTAAACTTCAGAAAAAGGTTTTATCCAAGAAATTTATAAGAATTGATTTACCTATGAAATGTTGTGAGTCCATGAGGTAATAGATTATTAATAATAATTTGGCTATCTTTGTGATTTAGTGGTTTGTGCAATAGCTTATAAAGCAGGTTTGATACCTGGTTTGGGCCTGGACATTATTAAGGGCCAAAACCTGTGGTTCTAATTTCATAACCTACAGAAGTTGCTAATTACCAAGCTCTTGAAACAACTTGATATAAACTAAACTCCCTTCCATGAGAAAATGTGTCTCATGCCTGGTGGAAATTTTTAAAAAGGCTTACCTTTGACCTATGACAAAAAGTATTAGTGATTTCTGTATCTACTCTGTAAGAGTAATCAAATGACACTTTTTTGTTTCCAAATTCCGACTTTGATTTCTTGACTTCCGGTTTTGGGCTTTTCCCAGTCAAAACCAGAATTTCAAACCCAATGATTTCTGTACCTACTCTTTAAGAGGAATCAAATGACACTATTTTTGTTTCCACAATTCGACTTTGATTTCCTGACTTTTGGTATTAGGCCACTTCCAGTTGAAACCAGAACTTCAAACCCTATCCAGGCCCACTATCTTTTTTTTGTAGATTATGAATCTGAAAACTGGCTGTTGCTACGTCTTGTAGTTTCTGACATTTGGGTGTGACAGACGAATGGATGAAAATAGAAAAATGATAGTTGACAATTTAAAAAAATTTCTACCGATTAGTAAATAATTACACAGGACACAATGGCGGGATTATCACCAAGTTTGAATAAATCTAACATTTAATCTTTATCAAGTACTTCAAATTTTAACTTGTCACATAATACAGCCTAATGTTTATTAATTTTATGACAATAAATGTTATTTTATTAAAAATTAATTTCATCAGTTTCAAATTTATATTTTTTTAGTTATCAAAATTAATTTTTTTCTTTTTGAGCACATTCAGCAAATTTTTTTCTCAATTAAATTTTATCATGTTCATAAATATAAGTTTTTTTGGTAGACTATTTTCAGTTACGTACTTTTGTTGTTATATTATTGTGAATTGTACCTTTTCTATAAATTGTTTACTATACTGTTAGTTCTAGAAGTAAGTTTATTCCTGGGTATTTAAAGCATTGTCCTAAATGTTATGTCTTTAAATGTCAAATTATTTGGTAATTCTATAGAAATTATAGTTTATTCTCTCAAGACATTTGTAGATGATGTACTAAAGACAACCCCCAAAATTTTAAAAGTTAAATTTTCATAAAAACCCTTGTCTTTTGTTCAGTTTAATATATTTATAATAATGTAATATGATTTATATATTTACATAATATTTTTCTATTGGCAATATTAACAGCACTTTAAACTTTGTTTTAAAACTTAAAAGAAAAACTTTGTTAAAAAGAAAACTCGAAACCAAACTTTAAAACTTCGTTTTCCCCATCATTTACAATATAATAAGAACCTCTTTTTGAATTTAATTTATCCTATGGAATTTTAGAGTATCCAATTAAAATCTTCCCTATAATTGTAAAATTATTTTGTCTCTCTGTTACTGTACCATTGTTTTCTTTATGCAACCAAAGGACTTTTTGTGCTACTGTGCTTTAATTTTCATCATTTACTTCAAAGTATTTTCTTCAAAATTTTATATAGCTTATTTAACCACTTCTGTGGTATAGAGGTTAGTATGCTATGCTAAAAAGCAGAAAGTCCACAGTTTAATTCCCAGCTTGTTTCTGGAAAATTATTACCTATTTAAACCCACTGTTCCTTAACACAAAGAAATTGCTAATAACTTAGTTGTTGAAAGGACTTGAAAAAAGAAAAAGAAAAATGAATAAGATTTTCAATACAGTAAGAGCCCCAAGTTATCTAAAAAAAAATGAGATGGACTCATTTTGGATAACCTGGATTTAAAAAATATGGGTGCAACAAGAATGAAAAGTTAATTTATTAGGAATATTCCTTTATTAATCTAAAAAAAAATATCTATTTAACATGTGTTCTGAGCATTTTAACCGAAACATAATATTGTAACTACTAAATATAAATGAAACGTAATTATTTTTACTGTAGTTAAAAAAATTAGACATTTTCTTCTGAACATTATTAAGTTTTTTTTTCTCATATACAGCCAATTCAAAACCATGTGACAAGACTTACGACACTTCTTGAAGCTCGTTTTGGATCCCACATTCTCAGCATTCGCTCACTGTAGATTTTTCTCCTTTCTTCTGTCCACCTGGTGTTTGTTTTTGCTCCTCATGCAGGTCCTTAAAGTCCATAATTAGTTGTCTGAATTTGGTCTGTTTCATTAAGTTCATTTGGTTTATACCGGTTTTCTCAATATCCTTTGTGACTTCTTTAAACCATTTATCTGACAGCTTAGGTCTATTCTTTGATGTCTTAAAAATTTGTTTTGTCAACCAGTTGTCATTCATTCTATACCGTTGTCTATAAAATTTTAGTTAACTTTTTTAATTATTCATTTTCTTTGTATAGTT
This sequence comes from Catonia carolina, assembly GCA_035578175.1. Lineage (NCBI taxonomy): Eukaryota > Metazoa > Arthropoda > Insecta > Hemiptera > Achilidae > Catonia > Catonia carolina. Next base: position 86,007,243 of record JAQMRL010000008.1, on the reverse strand, counting down.
CTTCTCGACCTCGTAATGTATAATTTCCGTCTATTGTCTTCGAACCCATTATCTTGCAGAGGATCTTTCTCTCAAATTTCTCTGCTTCTTTAAGACCAGCCTTCCCAGTCATTCTTGGGCACAGACACACAGGTGGACAGAAGAAATGAGAAAAGCCTACAGTGAGAGAATGCTGAGAGTGTGGTTTATAAAAAGAGTTTCCAGAAACATCTAAATTCGCCCCACATGATATAAAATTGGCTCTATACAAGAGAGAAAAAAATGTAATTTAGCAATGAAAATTTTTATGTAGGTTAATTAGATGTAACTAATGTAATAACTCTATTCAAATAAAAAGATAATTTATTTTAAGAAAATATTAAATTATTTTTACAAGTTGTGCTTTTTAACTAAAAGAATAGAACTTTGTCATATTGTGTGTATGCATTTTTTCTCAGTCTTTTTATTCAATATGTAATACAGATAGGTTCTTTTGTATTCTGTTGTTTTGGCATAGCGCAGTTTGCTTGAGGTTCTTTCTGAATAGTAATAATCTTAACCATATCCTTTATATTGAATTCCTTCTGCTTGCGCTTTTCTTGTTTGCGTTATTTCAACTGACTCAGCAAATAAAATTTTATAGAACTTTGCATTATTCAACAGTTCTATGATTAATTTTATTTATAAATAATATTATTAAAATATAACAATTAATGGATATCAAATTCTCGAATAGTTTCATTTATTTATTCAATATTATTGTTTTTTTTTAATTTTTAATTTCTCATACCCATATCAAATACAGGGTGTTTTCATGTTATGTTTTAAAAATCAAATTTTTACCAATAATACATGTTTTTTGGTCACCTGAACCCAAAAAATATGTTTTTATCAATTGGTCTGTGTGAAAAACATTATTATTCGTGTTTGTTTACTATATTATATACAGGATCAACTGATTCTCTTCAACAAGGAATCGATTGAACATTTTCATCAAAATTGGTCAACGGTAGTGCTCAAAAATAGTAGTTTATTTGAGCAATTTTTCACTTTTTTGCAATTTCGTCAAACACGACTCCTACGATTTTGTTCAAAATTAAAAAATGTCATAGTATTGTTTTTAGTTATATTATTTTGCATAATGTATTATTACATTTCTGATTATTAATAACACTAACTTTAATATTTTTAACTTACTTAATAACAATAATTATTCAGTATTTAACATTTCTATCTTATAAAATAAAGGAAATAGATATTTTGGCCATGATTTAAGTTCGTAAAAGTAGTGAAGGGTTATTTTAGGAGAGATTACGAATTATTTATGCCCCTCCTCTACTACTAACTTTAATGAATATGTACTCTGATGATAATGGATCCACCAAAATATTATTAGTAAAAATAAATAAATAAGAAAACAATAAAAGCAACATTAAAAGAAATTCAGGTTAATAAAACCAGTACTATTTTTTAAATTTCGGTTAATTATACAAGCTACAAATTGTATTCTAAGGGTTTATCAAGAAATGCAATACAGAGGAAGATAAGTGACATGCACTAATACACTAATTACAATTATGTAATTAAAGCTTCATACAATAATATAATTTTATAGTAGCACTTATGCAATTAAATGTCACTTTAAATTTTAATTAATCAGTATGAAATATTAACGTTCAAATTACAAGTGATATGACACAATAACTAAAATATTACTCTTGCAAGAAGATTGTAATATTTGAAATTGAAATAATAATTTGTTATTATTATTATTATTAGTACATATGATGTATAGCTGTGTGCATGTAAGTTAACAATACAGAATTTAGATTAACGAATGTAAATTGAAACAGAATTGTATTACTCGGTAGTAACAACTAACGAAATGTATAATATGGTACAGTCAGATGAACTTAGATTGAGGTGTGTTTGATAAACATATATAGGGTGATTACAAAATGAAATCTTCACTTTAGATAGCTTCTAAAACATAATTGTTTTTTGCGAGTTGAAATGATAACTTGTATGATTATAATAAGATATACTAAAGTGTTTATTTATAAATTTTTTATGTGTACACTGTTTTTAACATAACAGATATCAACACATTTGTTGAATTCATCTGAAATATGTGCTAAGATACCCTGATGAATGGTAGGAACAGCAACTTTTTGCACTTTTTGAGTCATCCATATCAATAGGAATGGTACAAAAATTTATCTTTCTTATAAAAAGTTTTGGAATAAGGTGTCGAGACCTAAGTGGTTGAGGGATGTACAGCGGGATGTGGAGGAACTTGGAATCACTAAACAAGACCTGCTAACAAAATCAGCTAAGTACAACCAACTAGTCAAGACTAATATGGTAATATTCAAACCAAAAACCAGAAGAGTGTATAACAGGGTGGTTACCAACGAAGACCGGAATGTTTTAAGAAAAGGTAGGCCAAGGGAAAGGAAGCCACACTTATGAGAGCATGCTTTTCAAAGAAACCCAACACTGGAACAGACCTAAACTTGAACTAGAGTGATCCTATGAGGTCTCAAAAGAAAACAAAAATGTAGTTGTTAAGTCTGGACTATGTGGTGGCCAATGCATAAATAGCATGATTTTCTCAGTAGAATGGCCAGTTAATTGCCTGGGAAGGTGTTTATCCTGAAAATTTCTAACCTCTCAATAGAAGTGAGGTGGAGATCCACCTTGTACTATAACAAAATGATCACTATCTTCCTCAAGTTGAGGCATTAGCATTTCATTTAGCGTACTTCGACAAATTACTCTAAAAATCTTTATATAAAACTTTATTACCAACATTTAAACTTTGTAATAACTCTAATTTTTATAAGGTGTAATTTTCTATTTTTTGCTGATTTTTCCACCAAATTGATTGAAGAATTTTCGATTGTTAATCTGCTGAACAAGTTGATTTGACTGGGCTACATTATACCTCGCAGACTTGGTAAATGTTTTCTGAAATAGTAGGTCTTCCAAGATGTTTTTTTTACTCAGACACTTTGTGTTTTGAAATTGTGTTTCAGTCGTAGATTGATTTTCTTGTTGGTGCTAATTTAAAAAATTTTGTTCTGAAACCACACGGCATGATAGTAACCGAGTTTGTTTTGGCCGATTTGAAAAGAGAAAAAGCTTTCTCTACTGAAGTGTTATTAGTCAAATACACGACAAATTATTGTACCAACAGCAGTTACATCAATATAAAGTTAAAAAAATTCCCTGAAAACCATTTCGTTTACTCTTTTCATTAAAAAAATTAAATTTTTTATAAGGTATCAAAAATTCTCATTCACAAACCAATTTTTGTAATGTATCCTGCCAAATATTTAATTTATAAATCACAATGTAAATGAATTATTTATCGCTTACGTTTTCTTTGGTTATCATTTAGTTTAAAAAAATTAGACGTGTTTTGGTGGTACCACCTTCTTAAGAATTAATTTAAATGCAGAATGGTATTACCATTCAGTTATATAAAATAACTTTATTTTAATTTTCAAATAAACTTTAAAATATAAACTTAAATACTTAAACTAAATTTTAAATAAACTAATTTTAAAAATAAACTGCTTTTTAATTTTTAATTTTAATTAACTCTTAAGAAGGTGGTTCTACCTTCACACGTAAGTTATTTAAACTAAAGAGCAACCAAAGAGTAAGAGATAAATTCATTATTATATTAGTATTGAAAATGTATATTTAATTTATGATCACCCTGTATATTCTATAATGTACGTATAATATAGAATATGTTTCAAAGCTTCAAACATCTGGCGCAAGTTCCACCCTTTCTCTTCATACTCTCGCCATCACTATGATGCGGTACCCCTGTTATAAATCCGCCCTTCATCTACGAGTTACTGTAATCACAGGTGAAACTCTTTTGATTTCAAGTTAAGTTAGTTAGATGTTCTCCTCGTACAAACGGACAATTGTATGGGTCATGGGCTTGAAACGCTTTGTTTCATTACTACTAAAAACAGTAGCGATACGAATAAAATAACACACACATATGAAATGTTATGTGTATTACATGGACATTATAGTACGATGCTACTTTGCTGTGCTCGACCATTCTGTTATTTATAGGAGCAACGTTTGCACAACTCAGCATCCTCACCCTTATACCCTTTCCTCACGAATACACTACCACTTTATTACTATCTCTGTATTCCTATTACAGTTATACTACTATACAACACATTTTACATTTCCATGAAAAACTCTTTTTCATTACTCTCTTTTTAGAAATTTATTTCAATTATTATACGAAAAGGTTTATTATTTTTATTTTTACTACTTCATGAATTTCTTATTTTCATTATTATCATCCATATGTCCAACCTCTATAATTTACCCTCCTATTTTTGTTATCATTTAGGGCTTTTTTACTTTTTCTTGCCCTGTATGAAATATAGGTAAGGAAAGTTATGTTTTCTTATAACATTTTTAAAATTGAGTTTTTACCGGAAATACAAGTTATTAGGTCCCCCGAGCACAAAAAACATGTTTTTCCTGAATGGTCTGTGTGTGTATCTGTATTTTCTTCATTTTCCCCTAATGTGTGTAGGTTGTGATCTGTTCAATTCAGAACAATAAGCAACTCCATGACCCAATTAGATGAGGATGATATGTATGACGTGTAGTCTTGTATAGATCCAAGCTGATGATTCCTGAGAGAGAATTGAACCCCAACCATCAAAGTACACTGGTAACTACTGTCTAGTATTCAAATCTATATAAAAGTAACCTTTACCAGGATTTGAATCAGGAACCTTTGTCTCCAAAATTCAGCTGTTAAACAGTTGATTTGTGACAACAACTTTGCCTCTAGACTAACCAGATGGGTTGTTTTTCATTTGTTTAATTTTTTCTTTTCCAAATTTTATTTGTTTGTCCCACTCGAAGAAATGTTATGCAGCAAGAAGTTTGAGGACAATGAAGAAGTAAATAAAATAATGCATGAATGGTGGGACAAGTGTTGGATATTGCTGGAGACCATACTGGAAAGGAGTGAATTGTCATGATGTTGTTTATGCCATCAGCTGAAAGGCTGGTTTGAACCTCTACAGGCTTTAATAAGCAAAACTAGGAGTGAGGTGATTTACATTTGCCTTCCTCATTATGTGGAAAAGGATGCTTGCCAGCATGCAGGCCCTCTGAAAAGCTGAGAAATCTACTTTCCACCCTGTAAATGACACCATCGCTTCTTCCACCACAGGGCCTGACTGTGTATTGAAATTCATTTTTCTTAGAGGAGTTAACTCCGACTAGTGCCATTTATACCTATACTTCTTTGTTTTTAAGTGCTTCAGTCATATAGTTGGCTGACCATATAATAAGAAACAGAACTATTTTTGTAATCCTTGAATTAGCAGATCTAGTGCAAATTTATTGTCGTAAGTAAATAATTAATTATTGAACCTTCCTCATAATTTAGCGATAGGCAGGCCTGTTGTGTAGCAGTCAGCACAACTGGCTTCTATTCCAAATGTCCTGTTAAAACCTGACTATTTTATATTTATTTTCAACTAACATTGTTTTGCATTCATCAGCAAAATAGTCAGATGTCAAACCAAGGAAATAAAAATTATAGCTACAAAAGTTAATAAACAAAAAAACAAATTATGAACAATTAAAAAGGAATACGTAAAATAATTATTAGGTAGGCTACATAGCTGGATTTGAATTTAATCAGATAATTAATTACATTTATTGTAAATTTAATTAAGCAATTGAGTACTCACCAGAATCGAATGTTATTTCACTAATCATAATCCAATTGGCTGCAAAATTTAATCGTAATCGAACGAAACGACCAATCCTGTGGTGTAATTTAATTGATACATTCCTCGAATACTCAAATATTCTATCTTCCATATATGTATATGATATTGGAGTTCCTGGAAATTGCTTACCACCTATGCTAAACATCACTTGTATTTCTGAAAATACCTGCAAAAAACATGAAAAGCTGTATCAATATTAATTTGAAATTTCATTTTGTTTTAATCATTATTACGTTTTCATAATCTAGCTATTGTATGTACTCAATGACACATAAAGCCAAAAAGTGGATTTTTAGATGGTTACAAGAATATGCCCTTGTTTATTTGTCCCATAACAAATTACAATGATCTCCATTTTTAACGCGAACTATTAAATTCTGGATTCGTATATACCATACGTATTCACATATTCTCGTATTTGACTAGGACAATGAAACTTAATACAGCCAAAATATCTTCACAAAATTTTCACACTCCATCATGGTTAGTGCCCACCCAAATTGTAATGGCTAAGCCTAGGTTTATTCAGGATCTGGGTATAGTAAAATAATAAATAAACTTCTTTTACAATTATTATAATAAAAATTTATTATTAAACTCAAACTACTAACACTAATACAATTAAATTACAGTAATACCTGTGTTTATTGACCCCCTCAACTTAGACCACTCAACTTAGACAGGGATGGAGAAAATATAATTTCTGGATGATAAAACTTATTCTATTAAAAATTTCTACTGTATAAGTATTTGTCTGATACAATTTTTCACAGGTCATAGTTCACTCGATATTCTTATTAAAAAAGTCATTTATTTTTGTTTGTTTCAAAATAATACTTGAACATATTTTTCCTTGACTGGATTGTACATTTTAATGAGATTTTCTGCAATTGGAGGCTGATGAAACACTGAATATAGCATTGCCTTTTTCAAGTATTTCAGCATTTCTTAATGCGTGGGAGGCTCTCGTATTTCATCAGATTCATTATTCTCATTTTCAGATTCGGTACTACTGTCACCTTCAGAGTTTATTTCATTTTCAAGATTTTTACTCAAAACAGACTCTACTACAGTTTCGAATGTAGATCGAAAATGCTCATGAACCATCATATTATCTTTTAAAGATTGTATATTGAGCATATCATCATGAGCTTTCTGGGAAAAAGATTGCACAAGATCACTCAGTTCACCTAGAGAAGGCAGAGAACTTTTCTTCGCCTTCTTCTTTTTCTTCTTGAACCGAAAATCCACATCAGTGAAAACAAGATCAAAGCAATTACCAAGATACCATTCAGTGCAGTAGGTGGTCAATCTACTCAGGGAAAGTGTAATGAAACTAGGAAAAATCAATAGACAATGTACAACATAGAGAGTTGATCAACTCATAGAACCATTGTTCCCTTTAATTACTCTATAAAGTATTTGGTTTCTGTCTGAATGGTCAACTTAGACAGGTTTTACTCTACTTCACTTCAATTTAAGCTTAAATGAACTTGAACATATTAGACCCTGTGTCCTTTAAAAATCAAAACAATTGATTTACCTGTCCACAGTCACTTGCTACATCTCGACAATATTAACGTAATTGAGAACTGGCCCCATGAAGACACTATTTTGAATGGCCCGACAACACTATTTATTCATAATTCAAGAAACACCTGACTTACTACAAAGCCGCTAACTGTTTTTCTTCATGCGGTCTAATAGTTTCCCAAACAGTAGAGATCTATCTAACAAATTTCCTACTATTCTGGAATGTAGTAGAATAAATCAAAATAAAAACAAACGTTTTTACTAGTTTAGATTTCTCATAACTCCTACTCAAAACATTCCATTTATAGTTTTTTTTGACTTTCTCTTGCTTATATGAATATAAGTATATATGCTTATATGAAATGAAGGAAAGTATTGTTTTTATGTCGATTTTTTGAAATCGAGTTTTCACCGGGTCTACACGTTTTCAGACTTCCTGAACCCAAAAAACATGTTTTTAGCGAATGGTCTGGTGTGTGTGTGTGTGTGTGTGTGTGTATGAACAGAATATCTGAAGAACAGAACATCGTACGAACTTGAAACTTAAGTTAGACACCACTACCGGACCCGACACGAACATTTTCATCAAAATCGGTCAACCGGAAGTAGTAGTTATTCGTTCATTTTTCACTTTTTTGGGATTTTCTCAAAAACGGGTCGTACAATATTTTAAAATCGTCTGGTTTACTAAATTTTTTATGCTCTACAGGATGGGGTAGGCGCCATGTCTGCTGAAATTCTTGGTGAGGCTGTTTTCAAGTAAAAAAAATTGTTTTTTTAAGATTACGGCTTTAATATGGATTTTAGCGTAAAAATTTATATAATAAAAGTTGTAGAGAATTGAAAATCCTACAACTTTTATTTCAAACATTCTTTTTTGTGTAACGCTTAGTTTAGCGGTAGGCCTAATTACCGATTTTCTGTTTTTTTCTCAGGAAAACGTGTGAAAAATCGATTTTTTTAAGATTTCGGCCTTCGTACGCATTTTACAACAAAATTGTATATAATAAAATTTATAGGAAATTATACGACCTACAACTTTTATTGAAAACATTTTTCTCTACAGAGCCAAGTTTAGCGTGAAAGAGTGATTTTCCGTATTTGTAAGCCAAACTGAGGTTGATTTTAATTTTGCGTCATTCACTCATGATTAAAATTAGGTTATGTTTATTGAGGCTAGTTTTTTATTTATTTATAATGTTTTATTACTAATGTTAGGTTTATTGTTAATTATTTGCATTGCTAAGAGAAAATTGTGTGAGTGTTTCACACCAGATTTTATCCTTGTTCAAATATTACAACACTTTATACAATACACAATTTCTTACAATGAACAATTTATTCCCTTAGATATTTCCAGAATATCACGTAGACTAAAATGTTACAATATAGTAAAACGATAAATAATTTAATTACAAAAACCAAATTTTCAACAACAAGAGTAGGTACACTTTAACGGCGTTCAAATCAAAAAGTAAATAGAACAACGAAGTCTATTCTAATGGAAAAAATCGTTAGTAATTACGTAATTAAAAACAGTTAAATTTGATTAAATAATTACTTATATTACAAATTTATTGATTTTAAATGTAAATAGCATATCATATGGTTATTTTGTAGATCTACATCAATAGTATTTTAATTTTTTTTAAACTTTTTTTTACTAAAAGTTACACAGTTGAAACTCATCACATCAATCCACTGTGCATACAGTTTGTAACTACTCTAGAATTCAACATTGGACTGACTGTACCAACTCCATTTCATTAAATTATTACTGTATTGATGAAATGCATGAGATATTTTCATTTTAATTCATGAAATTACATTTATCTAATGTAACTTTATTAAATATTCATTTTCATATTGTAGAAAAACTTTTATACTGTATTAGTCCATTCTGTTATACGAATTTTGATTCATTAGTTCTCCGTTACAAATCATGAATAATATGTTTTATTTTTTTTTTTTACTTTCTCAAAATCTATCTATTGTTTTAAGGGAAAAAGTTTTGTTATTGTATAAAATTTTCGATATCCTGATTTTAAAACTGGTTTTCACGATTTATAACCGTCTAAAGCAAAAAAGTTATTTTTAAAAGCACTTGTGTATAATATTTTATTTGTACCTGACCAATAGAAAAATCAATCTGGTGTGAAATATTACACGAAAACCTTACGTTCCCTACTGTATTTTGCCATCTAGTGCAATAGAAAGTAATAGTAAAACATATAATCTATAAACAAAATTATAACACAAATCAATAAGATCGTATCATTTTTTAAGAAATAGAAATTTCCTTTTTTATAAAAAGGAAATCTGTTTTCAGTTTTCAGTTTTTCTCTGGTCGTATTTGCTCCCTTTTATTGGTGTGGTGAACCATACTGATGTCAACAAAATTCCTGATTCCAGTACTAATTGGTTCTTTATACAGCGTGATTTTGATTTCAATGTGTAAGTTTTTGTGAAAAGGTAAACAGAGAGAGGGGTTAGCTAATAGTTTTATTATAAAATTATATTTTTAAAACTGTGTAGTAAACGGTGTTTTAAAGAATTACTTCATCGGGTGAAAACATGTGGTATTACTTTCTCTTGCTCTACGCGAAATATAGGTAAGGAAAGTTGTTTTCAAGTTGGTTTTTCGAAATTCAGTTTTCACCGGAAATACCCATTTTCAGGTCCCCTGAGCCAAAACCCATGTTTTACCGAGAAATCTGTGTGTGTGTGCGCGCGCACGTGAAAATCGACCACCTAAAGTTTTGTAGTTTATTCGTATAATTTTTCACGTTTTTGAAATTTTCTCAAAAATGATTTTTATGATAACGTTTGAAACTGCCTCATTTACTACATTTTTTGTGCTCTACATGTTGGGGTCAGCGGCATGTCTACTGAAATTCGAGGAGTCTGTGCTCTCGCGGTAAAAATTATGTTTAAAGATTGCGGCCCTGATACATATTTTAGAGTAAAAGTGTTTATTATCAAACATATAAAACATTATGAAACCTACAATTTTTATTTTAAAGGATTTTTGACACAATGCTTTTAAATTAAAGGTTTTCCGTAATTTTCTCATGACAAAATCAAACATAAGTTGATTTTTATTAACCGTCATTCATTCATGATTAAAGCTAGGTTATATTTTTCTTATACATTGTTCATTCAAGACTGAACATAGGTTATGTTTTTTCATTATTTATATTGGCAAGAGAAAGTCGTGTGAGTGTTACACATCAGATTTTTTTTTTATTGAAAGTTTAGAATCTTTAACACATTATAAATTTTTTAACAGTATAAAGTTAAAAACAAAAGAACAATGAAAATACACTTCTGAATTGAAACGAACCGTTTCTTTAAAATTCCAAAGTTTTACATAGTGTAGGTATGTAACAGAGTAAAATGTACTAAATAAAATTCAAGTTCACTAAAACTACCATTTAAATGGTGATATCTCATATCTTTATGCATCATAAAAGATGGGTAGAAAGTTATTACATTCTTTCATGTGCAAGCTCTATTAGAATTTCTATCCGAATGAGAGTTGAAACTTGAATTTGAATTATACGTATGTTTTAGGTATGTGAGATCCAGACACGACGTAGTAATTCTGAGAATATCGGGAAAGTTGTGGTACCAGAACCATGTTGAACAGTGAGCTATTACGGACGGAAGAGTCAAGAAAGTTTTTATGTTATCATAATGCATTCAACTTTTCCCATATAAAGTCGTGCAATGTTTACCCGATGCATAGTGTAAGTACCTCTTTATAATACTGTAAAACAAACACTCACCTAAGCTTATGAACGAGCGCCTTTATAAAATACCGAGCAAGCATTATAAAGTGTCAACCAAAATGTGTGTCATAAGAGAAGTACAAAATTAATGGCGGAACTTTCTTTTAAGTTCAGCTTTTAACGCTAGCTGGCTCACTTAGAAAACGCATAAATCAGCTTTTACGAAAACAACTACTTATTCACTCCTCACTACTAACTACTAACCGTTCGTTATTTCCCGTTCTTCTGCATAATCTTTACCCTGTTCTTTTTAACATATCGTTCATCTTGTAAAATATATTAATACATCTTCTGTCATGTTGTTATTGTCGTTGTTGATCGTCTGGAACATCCATACCAACTAATTTCTTTACCGCAAAAAACTTGTTGAAGTTTTTTTTTTGTTTTATAAAAGATGAAAAGTTTTTCTTCCAATTGTTTATGGATCAGATAATTTATGTATAATTACACGAAGTGTTTGTTGTACGTAAACATTGAAAGATAATTCACCGTACCCTATCAGTAATTCAGTGAATAACTTTTCATAAATTAATTATTTTCTATATTTTAATTTCTGCTCATAACAGACTGGTAGAGTCTCAAATTATCTTATCACATGGTCAGCCAGTTAAGTGACTGAATCATTTAAGAACAGAAGAGGTAGAAGTGTAAAAGACATTAATTACAGTTATCTTCTCTGAAAGTAATGAATTTCATTATACAGCCGGACCCTGTGGTGAATGCAGTGATGTTATCATTTGCAGAGTGGAAAATATGTGATTTTCAGAGGGCCCGGCATGCTGATAAGGGTACTTTTTCACTAAAAGGCATCAGTAAACCACCTCAATCCTCATTTTACTTAGTAAAACCTATACAGGTTCAAACCAGCCTTTCGGCTGATGATCTAAAGAACAACATTTGAATCTATAGTTTTTATATTTTTATCAAGATTATTGTATTTTGAATGGTTTATCGCGTTAGTCTTGCGGGTTGCTATTGATGTTACATCGTTACCCTCTTATGGCAAGATCACAATACTATGTCTGACAACTTGAGATTTTATGGGTGTGGTGAAGCAGACCATCATTAATTACTGCCAACTTGAGTGGATTGAAATCAGGTGACAAACTAAAAGAGTTAAAGTACGTTGTCAAATCTAGGTTTAGAGGCAATAAAAAAGATGAAGTTGTGATCGCACGACTTCAGATTGGGAATACCAGAGTTACTCATGGGTATTTCACAGCCTCTGGTTTTGCCTCATAGTGTAGCAGATGTAATTTTCAGTGCTGGCAAACTGCATCTACTATGTTACATTACGTCGCTGATTTGTATTACCAGGATGTACTTGGTGATGATAAAACTAGATTAGACGCGGCTCTTGAGTTCCTCCGCTCCATAAAATTATATTGAGCAATATGGAAATAAAATATGTACTGTGACAATATCGAAGACGAATAAGGTTCAAGAAATTTCTAGTACTTAATTCATAAAATGTTAAAAGAGTAAATAATAGAGTGAAAAAGTAACAATAGGGTCAGTTATAAAAGGATACCTATTTATAAAAGGTCTTTGTTGTACAACTATTTATGAAAGGGTCGGTGGATTACCCGTAACACCTTTTATTCTATTTACAATAGATCTATTTACCTATTTACATTAAATAAGACTTCTCCAGGTAGGACTTTCGTATCGAATTTCGGTGTCTTTAGAGAGAATTCTTTGATTTGCCCATATAAATAGAGCCTCGAGTGCGGTCAGTGAGTTAGTATCCGTTTGATCTTTGACGAGTGTTTATTGAGTGGCTATAGTTGCGTAGTACAGGTTACGTATCCGAGCGTTATTGTGGTTAACTATCGTTATATTATCTTGTGTATGTGCATAATTTTCAGTTTTTGTGTTAGTGCTTTGTGTAAATTATTTTTAAGTAGTACTAAGTAAATTATTTAAGTTATTTATTGTAATACTCCATTGTAATTATTTTATTATTTATTTTGTAAACCTTTAATTGTATAAATATTTGTAATTATAAACTTAAGTGTAATTAAGTGTAATTATTTAATTACCTAGATCCCGAAACGGACCTTAGCGACAAGTGTCACAGTACGTATTAATATAATGTATTTTTAAATACCTCTGACTCTATACTGTTTGTTTTTGGTTTGTCTTGCTGTTCAATGTATAATTTCCATCTGGGACCACTATACGTTCGTAGGTGGAAATGACTCTGAACTTTTGTGTTGTGTGTGTCTATGTTTTTGTAGACTGTGTGCCTATGTCTTGTATATTTCTTTCTGTACCTTTTTGAAACCTATGATGTTTTTGTTTTTATTTTGGGTCCAGCGTTATTCTCTCTTTGATATTTATAAGTTAGTGATAATCTGTTATAATAGTTAGTAAAAACAGGCGATTTTTGTTTACGCGTTCTGTATACCCCTGTTGTGATTTCTTGTGTTACCTGTGATGTTAGTTTTTAATTTATTTAATTTTCTCTACGATAGTCTACTAATGTAATAATAAAATTATGATATGTATGTGTAATTTAAATTGTGATATTAAAAGATAAAATATACTATTCTATGTCTGACAACTTCAGGTTTCAAGGGTGTGGTGAAGGCCATCATTGATTCCTGGTAGGTTGAGTGGACTTGAAACCCAGGTAAAAAACTGAGAGATAATTACGCGCGGCATAATAAAATGTTGAAATCTGTTATCAAGTTTATAATTGTGTTGCAGTTATTATTTCATGAATATTTGTGATATAGTTTTAAGTCAACTTGGGTGACGCGGTTTCTTATTGTTCTGAAATTGAACAGATTGCAACGCACACATGTTAGGGTTTAAAGAAAAATATATAAAATGGTCTAGCAACCAATTATTGTTTTTTCGGTCACCTTAAATGCAGAAGATCCTGCAGCAGTTTCTAGTTCCTATGGTGGTCTTTATCCTACTCTCATATCTGATGAATGTCATTGTTCATTCTCACAAATTTATTTAGTTAATAAATCCAAATTTAACTAAAAACAAGCAACAATAATGCGCGTTCGCTAACGTAAGTTAAGAATTTAAGTTGTTTTCTTTATTTAAAAAAGTATCTAAAAAACCATAATGAGTCTTATAAATTATTAGTAATACCTCTTTGTATTCTATAACGACTACTGCACAATATACAAATGTTGACATCTGTTATCAAGTTCATTCTAAAGAGAAATAACGACAGAGCTTGACAAGAAATGAGATGTTCACCCCATCGTATATAGAAAGCTAATGGTTGAACTCTCAGGAGATGATGACGATGTTGATGATGATCATGTTGATGCAAGTGGTGGTAGAAACGGCAAATATTTGTACAGTTAATATCTCAGACATTTATGAGAATCTTGTTTGAGTTGCGCTTGTGTACACCTAACTTCCCGCATTGTGTAGGAGTCCTTATCATTTAGGCCTACCATGAATAACGAAGATAGTTACAAAATTGTTAAACTAAGAAAGTATTCCTCATAAATTCATTTATTTTTTCTTAAATTTTTTTTTAAAAAACTGCAAAAAGAATTGCTATGATTTTAAAATATATTTAATTCCCTTTACAAGGTTTTCATTGATTCCACATTGCTTAGTTTCATTTGCCCTGTATGACAGATAGGTAAGGAAAGTTGTTTTCATGTAAAAATGTTGAATACTTCAAGTTTCAACGAAAATATACGTTTTCAGGTCCATTGAGCCCAAAAATATACGTTTCTACCGATAGGTCTGTGTGAAAAATATAATTCAAAAACGGAAAACCGTACGAAGTTGAAACTTAACACTTAAGTAAGCTACCAAAAAGCGATCCAAAACAAACATTTTCATCAAAATCAGTCAATCGGATATAGCCTTTTTTTATACGAATGATTTTTAATTTTTTCAACTTTCTCAAAAAAGGCTCCTACGAGTTTGTTTAAAATCGTCTCATTTACTAATAATTTTGTGCTCTTTAACCCGGGGTAAATAAACTCAAAAATGGATAATGAATGAAGTGAGTAATGAATGAGTATCAAGAAGAAGATCATTTAACCTTAATTTTATTTATCATTCATTCATAATAAAAATTAGGTTATGTTTTAAAATTGGCAAGAGAGAGAGAGAGTCATCTGAGTGTTTCAATCAAAATTTAAAAAAACTTTATTTCTTTTAAAATATATTGATTGATTTCCTAATTTTTTAACCTCTTAAACCAATGAAATCAAAATTTTGAAGTTATTTTGCAATACACCGTTTACGATTACACACATCATTAGTGAATAACGCGGAATCTTCATCTTCGTACGTCAGCTGTCAAACAGGTTACTTGCGGAGATGACTTTACCAGTAGACCAACCCGGGGGTTAACCATAGAAGTTGCACTTGGAAAATGTGATCCACCGATAGTGGGGTTAATCCATTGACTTTTAACCAAACAATAATGTGACACATAGTTTAGTGTAGTTGATGCGACCTTAAATAAATATTTATATAAATTTTAAAAAAATTCTCGAGCCAAATTTTTACACCTTCACAATACATAATTTTTCACTTTGTTATATAAACTAAATAAGAGTTCTGGGAAAGTGAAAAAGTTTGGTGTGTAAGATTCAATGTTAGATAATAAAGGGGTAACCAAAATTTGACAAAAATTTACATAATTTTCTTTACTTTTTCTTTCCTCACTATATAATTCAACGCATAAAAATTCTTTATTGTACTGTGAAAATTATTTTCCGTACAATATGATAAGGGAAATAGAATAATAATATTACAACTACATAAAAAAGCATATTTACATGAGAAGTTTGATTACATTTGTTCTAATCTAAAAACATCAGAACTCTGGTTACTTGTTAAATAGGGTACTTTAAGTTTATTGCCGAAGGGAAAGGAAATAACTACCTTCCCGATTCTTGAAAGTGTACTGCAAGAAAAAATCTTAAGGGCCAATAAAAATGAATAGGTTCTTTTGAATATCAAACAGCATAAGACTTAATATAATACTATTTAACTATGTTTAAACATAATAATGTAAAATGAAGAAAATAGATTTTTATCATACAGGTTTATGGCTTGCCGGTGTAAAAGAAATTTTCGTATCTCCATGTAGCAGGTCTCCTTTTTGGTATGCAGGGACTCGCTCTAGATCAATAACGTTACTTTCACTTCATAAAATGCCAATATCTTGTCTCTTGTTTACACCCAACTCCGTTGCAACTATTAACTGATAACTTTTCTTTATTTTTATTCATTTTCTTATCAATTTACAAATATAATTTAAAATATTTTTGCTCATGTATTAAACATTTTATTAAAAGAAATATTCGTTTCATTTTTATCTCATTTTTTTTTATATTATAATTTTTAAAATTGAATTTAAATTGTAGTCTTCGTTGTATTCTTTATTATCATTCCATTTCATTACTGTTATTGTCTTTTAATTTTTTGTCATTGTTTTTTGTAGGTACTGAAATTGTAAAAAGTTTGTTTTGTGTCATTGATTCTAGTTATAGTCCCGTATGTAAGAACGATACAATATCCATATGCGATAATTAATCAGACAAAAAATAACGTGTCTTGCAAAACAAAATAATATAAACCTGAGAACCATTATCAACAAGGTGTGGGACAATTCGTAAGAGAAATATTTAAACATCACTAAAGAAAACATCGGTACTGTGGCGTACGATGATGATGACAATTAACCACTTCGTAAGTTTATTACAGATTTTCTTACTTTCTTGTAAAATAAAGTAACTGCGCTCTCAAATACATCATGAGAAATCGGTACAAACTAAATCCAAAATACGTCAAAATAGCCACCAAGAAAGATAACATCAAACTCAACTGCGGGTTCGCCGACGATCTAGCATTATTAGCAAACAACATTGCAGAGGCTAGGAACCAACTTACAACGCTAGGACAAATAGCAGGAAAAATCGGCCTCAAAATGTCATTTGAAAACCAAAATAATGGCAACAGACCCGCTATGTATAGTCAAGGTCCAAATTAACGACCAATATATATAGAACTCGTATATCCTTTAAATACTTGAAAGAAATCATCACTTACAACAACAACGAAAAGGAAGCATGGTAGGAAAGAATCAAGAAACTAACAACTCCACAACTAACCACCAAAAACACCTACAATAAAAACTGCCTATCAATCCAAACCAAAATAAAACACTACAAAGCGGTCGTACAACCAAAAATAACGTATGGGTGCGAAACTCTATCCAAATTAAACCAGGTAAATAGAATAGATAAAATCCAAAAATTTGAAAGGAGGATCCTTAGGACCTCCATCGGAAAGAGACACCAAATAGATGGAGAATGGAGATTACTACCAAATGAACAGGTCTACCAGGAGACCGAATCGGTAATAGATACGATGAGGAAAATGAAAATTTACTTCTTTGGACATATATAATCAGAATACCCAAAGATAGAATCACAAACCAAATAGTCAGAAAACTCTACCAGAAAAAGACAGAAGTAATGCGGTTAAAAGAAATCAAAAAAGAAATGGAAGAATTAGGCACCTACTTCGAAGATCTAGAAAATAAAACTGAAAAGCTGAAACTATTAAAGGAAAAAATATTAGATTCCAAGGAAAGGTACATAAAAGAGGAGGCAGGAAAGTGATCTTTTCGGAAGCAGAAAGGCAAAGAAGATCTGCCAGAATGAAGGAATACTGGAGGAAAATCAAAGAAAATAACTAGAAGAGAGTGCCCAGAAACTGACTCGAGTGATCCACTGCGGCTCAAAAGGAAAAAAGTAATGTAAAAATGCTGTTTAACTCCTTTCAGAAGAAATATCATCAATCTGTGAATTCTTCACCAAATTAGCTCACTAAGCACTCTAGCGATTGGTAATGAGTTACTCTCGAAATCTAAACAGCTCCCGTGCCTTCCGCTAACGCCGTCTGGTAATACGAACGTCACTTTCAGCCTAAAGTTGTATTGTAATCATCTGAATTCTTAAGGATGTAACAAATCTCTGTTTCAAACTCTCTTAGCCTTTTTGGAGGATTGTACGGTAAAGTAACTGAGATAATCACCCTGATTAGTTTTTTTTTGATGTATTGCTATTTTTTTGTGAAAATGTTAATAATACTGTTTTACTGTTTCGAATACGTAAGGATCCTGTAGGTCGTGGTCTCGTTTCGTATGCACCAAGGGGAGTTCGTCATAATTCTAAGTGCTCCGAACTGGCAGCACTGAATTGTGCACTTGCACCCGCACTATTTGTTTTTTGATTGAATCCGTGAAAGTCTGTATACTGTAATAAATCACGGTCAAGAGAATATTGGAGTCTTCAAGAAGCCTAAAGTGCTCAAAAAAACCTTCCAATAGAAATTTATTTCCATGAGAGCACTACTTAATAAAATATTTAAATACTTTTCACCTAATACGATCCATAAAAATAATTAACTCTCGTATCAGTAAGAAAGCTATAAAATAACTTTTGTTTCAGCCTGTAAAAAATATTCAGTAAATTATTTCACGTTTTTTTATTTTTTACAACTTTTAAAGTTGGTATAAATTTTCATATTGATTTTTATGTTGTTTTAATCATTCAGAAGGCCAAGAGAAAAATAAACTAAACTAAATTATAGATTGACAAACTTTTTTAGTAATTTTCAATTCTTATAAACTTGAAATCATGTAATTTTAAATGTAAAGAAAACTTTTTAATTGGTACGTTATTATGAAATCTGAAAAGTTTCTTACTACTTACTTTTCTTACTAGTCTATTACTAAAGTAGTTGAGTTTTTTTACAGAAATATTTTTACTTTCAGTACTAACAAGTTTAATATCAAAAATATTTCTAACTTTCCAGTCTTGGGCATTCAAGTACATACTATTCTACCGTCTAATAAACATTTTGTAAAATATATTTATAACTTGCAATCGATTTAAACACTCAAAAGTGTCTATAAATGTATATATTTTTGTTTTCTCATACTTTCTTGTTCTCTAGCTATCACTACGTCTAGATTTCAATAGATCTTCATGTTTCATGATTCCTGAAGTCAAAAAGGTCATTTTTAGAGGCAAATGAATTTCGTAAACTAATTTACCAATTATGCTAAAATTTGAAAAAATTGTCAACCAATCCCTTAATAGTGTTTTGAATTAGCTATGTATCTAGACAATTAAAGGCAAAACATAATTAATTACTATGTTTTCACCGGATATACACGTTTTCAGACCCCCTGAACCAAACAAACATGTTTTTAGCGATTAGTGTGTGTACGCGCACATGTGCGCGCATGCACGCGCGTGTGTGTGTGAACAGAATATCTCAAGAACGGAACATTGTGCGAAGTTGAAACTTGAAACTTAAGTTAGGTACTACTAGAAGACCCGACACAAACATTTTCATCAAAATCGGTCCACCGGAAGAGTAGTTTATTCGTGTAATTTTTCACTTTTTTGTGATTTTCTCAAAAACAGCTTCTACGATTATTATTTATGTTCTACAAGATAGGGTAGGCGCCATGTTTGCTGAAATTATTGAGGAGGCTGTGCTTTCGTAGAAAATAATGTTATTTTTTTTAAATTGCGACCTTAATATGCATTTTACGACAAAAGTGAATGCAATAAAATTTATAAAAATTAAAAGATCTACAAATTTTATTATGTGCATTTTTCTCTACAAAGCCTAGTTTAGCGTCAAGGCGTGATTTTTCGCATTATTAAGCCTAACAGCTTGATTTTAATTTTGCATCATGCACTCATGATATAAATAAGGTTATGTTTTATGAGGTTAGTTTTTTGTTTATTTCTAATGTTAGATTATATTGGTCATTATTTGCATTGGCAAGAGAAAGTTGTTTGAGTGTTCCACACCACATTTTTGTAGTAATCTTTGAATTATTAAATTTTATGAAAAAATTAAAATTCATTTTAGCCTCCATGTCATATAAGTAGCCTAAAGTGGAAGTTCCCGGATTTGATCTCAGTTGGCTTACTTTTTTAATTCTTGAAATAAATAAGTAAAAAAATAGTAGCTAATGCATTTAAATTTTGTAAAAGGTGTTTCATTCTTTTCCATGAAAAGATATCTTCCGATAAAAAATTGTATACATAAGAAAAAAGCAGTCATTTACTGTATAGGCTTTGTGTATGGAATAGAGATTCTTTTCCCCTACAGCCTACTTCATTGAATATCTTATTCAGAGATACAGCACGGATTTTCAACTCAGCTCTTATGCATATACGTCTTGTTATAATACAGAAAAGGGAAACTACAAGAGTACTCATAAAAGCATCAGATGGTTAGGCTACTTATGTACCCCGCTAAAATGAGCTTCAATTAATTGGCACGCATAGTCTCAGCAACTTTACGAGTGTACCTTCTATCTATCTGAAGTCGCGCACTCTCTATAGATTTACTGCATTCATTTCTATGATGTTCCCCTCGGTGCTGTGAAGAGCAAAATATGTATTTTGTGTTCCAGACTGTAAATCAATACTTATGTTCATCTCTTTCATTATTTTATTTATAACACGTTGTATTTGCATTAATTCTAGAGCATTAAATCTCTATAAAAAAAGAAATTATTTCTCTTTAAGGGAGACTCATGTGCTTGGATTTTACAACTTCGCCATTCTCCTCAAAGGTTCGGAGTTCTAGATATTCAATGAGGCTATCGCCAAATATTACAAGCTTTTGAAATGTGGTATTATTGGAAATTGTTGTAGATAATGTTGAAGGCCACTGAAGTTCCCCAAAGAATGGGAAAAATACGAAAGAATTCAGTCGCAGTGGATTTCTTGGTAACAACATTTTCCCAACTTTCTACATTTCTCATGTTTAACTTTTCTGATTTTTATCTCTTCAATACGCCTTCATTTTATCAGATTTAATTAATTTTTTTTTCAAAAATGATTTTTGGAATCACTTTGACAGGGCGTAAGTTGTGAACCTGTAAAGGTTTTTAAGTTATTTAAACGTAGAACTTATTTTTAAGTCCCGTTTTATGTGTGGTGTGAATTTCAAGTCTGTAGCACTTTTATTTATACGTTATTAATTACTTATATTTTATATAACTTAATACGTTATATTCTATTTATACTTTAAAAATTTATACATGGAGATCGAATTTTTTTATTATTTTTCCGGGACTCTGCATAGTCAAAAGTCCGCGGTGCAAAATTTTCAGCACGAAATTCGCACATTTTTTTAGGCCCGAAATTTTATTGATTTTCAACAAAAAACTTCTTCTGAAAGTCATATCTTTTGCTTTGGTGTTTTTTCTTCTCTTAATTTCATTTGTTCTGAATATTTTTTCACTCTTTCTGATCTGGATTTTCTAATATCTTTGAGAAGTTGTCATTTCTCTTTGGTGATTTTCTTAATCTCTGCAAAAATTACCAATTCATGAAATAATTTTCTTTCGAACTTACTTTTATCAAAATATGTGTTTATTTTTGTCAAATCCTAGTTTCCATTTCCAGTCGTTGCTTAAATGATTAAAGTTTTTTGACGTTGCAAGTATTGAAACCTGGATAGAAAACTATTTTCAAAGACTCAGAATCCATTGAAATTCCATCACATACGTTTCTCTTCACATTTACTCAGTTCTAAGAATGCGGATATATCCGTATTTAGTCCTGAGTATCATGACGTATGCGGATATATCCGTAAATATAACTGACTAAAAAAAATATTTGTGCGTTAAATTGCTGAATAAATAGAGAAAACAAAAACCGTTTACAAAAATATTATGATTAAATTGGGCGAATTTAACACACGTAACGAACAGACGAAGCACGAGAGATGTAGAACACCGACCTCGTAGCGGCCAGCAAGTACTGTTGGCTGTGCTCTCAACCCAGTTTCTGCAGGTGCAAATTTTCTGTAATATTTAGATATTTTGGAATAATATAATGAATATTAAAACAGAATTTAGTAAAAATCTTTTTTGATTTTATTTGTAAATAAGCGGATATATCCGGTAAACGATAATAATCATTCAAAACCGTATTATAATATTAGTAAAATATTAGGCGTGAAAGAAAAGTTACTTTTTTTTCCTAACTTTTTCTTCCATTTATCTTTGAATTTTTTCAACTAATTATCCTAAGTACTAAGATTTATCCAAAAAATTCATTTAGTCGTATTTTGTTTTTAAGAGATTTTAGCGTTAGCCTAAATTTTCAGACGAGTTAAATTTTTAAATTTAAATTTCCTTTGATATAATACAAAAACTGGAACAATTAAAAAAACAAAACAATAAATTATCTTAAATTCATTTGGGGTTAACCCGTTTTGAGCGCACGTCTAGGTACACAAAAGGACAACGTGATTGATAAATTATTGAGAATTTAATGAAATTTATTATGTATCAGTTTAATACATTGACGTTTACATAATCTATTTATTTGTAAATTATTTTCGGTCATAATTGTATTTTGTGAAAGAAAATAAATTAGTTGATTATACAGTTTAAATATTAGTAACAATAACAGTCATAATAAATTAAAAAAGGCCAGTACGTTCGTCGGTCAGTTAATTAATATTAATGAATTATAATTCAGCTTTCTCCGTAATATGCATTCCATCGAAAATTATAATTAAATTTGCAATAATTTATTCATCGCTATACTAATTTATTTATACCAATTTCATTGTTTTCTATAAAATCATATTGAAAAAGAGAACCTTGTACCATGATTTTCATTAAAACATTATGTTTGAATTTGTGGTTTATCGTCATATGTAATCCTTTTTTTATACACCGGTAAGTTATCATAGTTTAGCTTAAAAACAAGTTAGAAAAAAAATATTTTTTTTTACTCACGAGACAAGCTACGGTTATATTTCCTGCCTACAGTCAAGATGTTCTTTGTAGGTTAGGTAGTAGTTTTGTTTGAAATAAACTGATTTGTACATTTTTATTTTATTTCATTCATGAATACAATTTATTTCATTTATTATTAACGAATATGTTAGTTGTACACATGTGTGTAGTTTTAGGAAATATGATATGTTTATACATTTTATTTTATTATTAAGCAGAAATAAATACATTATTATTATAATTATTATTATTATATACTATTTTAATTCTACCATAAAACCTCCATGTCTGCACACGAGTGAATAGCTTAAGATGACTAGGAAGGATGGTCTTAGACAAACAGAGAAATTTACGAGAAAGATCCTCCGCAAGATAATGGGTCCGAAATTAGTAGACGGAAAATACATGTTACGAGGGCGAGAAGAAATAAATATACAAGAAAAACTAACGGTCAATGGAAACGAAAAAGGACAAATTCCACGGACATCTTTATAGAATGTAAAGACAAACGGTTGACAAAACAAAATCTGAAGACGGTAAACAACAGATCTAAGGTTTAAGATTAGTGGTTTTAAAAAGTCAGAAAGGATATCAAAAAACTGGAATAAATGGAGAAAACATAATGGATCAAACCAAATTCAGACAATTCATTAACGACTTTAAGAGCTTCCACGAAGAGAGACTATGGATGGACGGGAGAATACAGAAAAGCTTACAGTGAAAGAATGCTGAGAATGTGGCTGCAAAAATAGTTTCCAGAAATGTTTAAAGTCATTTCAAGTGGTCTATAAAATGGTCCTTTACGAAAAATTGTGTTTACTCCCTGCTTGAAAGAGCTTAAAAACTTGAAAACTTTTACTATTTTGTTGTGATCTGGTTGAAATCCTGTGCATACGTTAACTGTGTACCCTCTTTGTTCTTTTATCTATTTTTCTCTCCTGTCTGTGATATCATGTTCGAATTTTTGTTTTTTGAGGTTGTTTATTAATTTATCCATTTATTATATTGCTTTCTGTAATTTTTAATTGTTTAAGGTTTTCTTCTGTTTAATTTAACCATTTTAACTTATTTTCGTGCACTACTGGTATATGAAATAAACTCCAGAAATAAACAAAGGCTGGAGGCCTTGTTGATGGACTGATTGCAAAGGTTATACAGGGTTTCTAAAGTAGAGAAAGTGAGAATGTAGACATATATCACGAACCGGTTGTAAGATTATCATTATATAGACAGAATAAAGAACAGATAGATGGAATGATATGGGGATGTTGAAAGTGGCCAGATTTCCAAAAAAGCGGTTCTTTTCTGTCCTGAAAATATAAGAAAAAGAGGGAACCCACGGGAAACACAGATATAGTGAGTCCAAGACGCTATGGTTGCAAGGAATCTTAGAAAAGGTGACTAGGAAGATGGAAAAAGGTAAATTGTAGGTTAAGGGAAGCGAAGATATTTTAAGGAACCCCGATAAAGTAAAAGTAAGTGAAGAAATTCTACTGTTTAAAAAATTTAAATCGTATAGGTACGATACTGATTTATTCACTTTCTAAGGATTTTGAAATTTGATATTAAATAATTTAAAAATTAAATTTATTCGTTATCAATTTGTCAGTCGGAATTATCATATTATTTGAACGGATTAAATAGGCGTCGTTTTTGTTGATTGACAGACGAAATATTAAGCATTGTCAGCGTAATCGCAGACAAAATGGAAGAAGAGGGAATAGATTGATTGAGAGGAGTGGAAGGGATGGGTTGAAAGTCTGAATTGAAATTAGAAAAAGTTCATGTCAGCTGATTGATAGAGTACTCTTGAATACTGGGAAAATGAACAACGGATGTGTGTGGTACATAGCAGCTACCATCTACCCCTACCCCGCTCCCACGTCAACACTACCACCCGAATAACTCACTCCCTTTCCCGGTTTTACCCCCGCGCTTTAGGCCATTCCACCCCTTGGCTAATGAAGGGGTTGGCAGGAATGTTGATAGAGGTTGCGGAAATTAAACACACCGACAACCATCCCCACCTACTCAAATGCTTTGGTCTTACTCTATACATACACCCCTTTCTCTGAAGCTTTTGTCTTATTTCGACTGAAATAATCGGAGTAATTAGTTAAATTTCACTTTGTGTCAAATTAGAGAAATAGAATCACAGAGTATTTCAAGCAGTCAGCAAACATCATCATAGGCTGTTATGTATTTTTTCACGTGTACAATCAAGGAGTTCTCACTCCCCTTCTGTTTGGGATTCCTCTTGTACGAAATGATGCAAAACATGTTTGAGCTGTTGTATAAGAGATATATTACTCAACGGTATTTATAAAACGCTTAAAAGAACACTACACATGTACACATGTATGTAAAACTAACCACAGTTTTACATTTTAAAAACAATTATTAAAATTAATATGATTTATGATATTAACAAAAGAGGCGCCCAGATATGCTTTCGTAGACAAATTCTATGTGAGTAAGAATTTCCTAAAAGAGCAAATTGTTATTTTATCGTTCGCTATGGTTAGAATCATATTGTTTTTACTTTTTCTTACCCTACACGAATACATAGGGAAGGAAACCGTTGTTTACATGTCAGTTTTTCGAAATCAAGTTTTCACCAGAAATTCACGTTTTCAGACCACCTGAACACCAAAGAAACATGTTTTTAGCGATTGGTTTGTGTGTGTTTGTGTTGGGTATGAAGTATCTTAAGAACGAAATAACTTACAAAGTTGAAACTTGGAAGAAAAGTTAGATAACTTAAGAGAACCCAACACAAATATTTTCATCAAAATCAGTCATCCAAAAGTCGTAGTTTATTCGTGTGGTTTTTAATTTTTCGCAATTTTTCTCAAAAACTGCTCCTACGATTTTTTAAAAATTACTCCATTCACTACATTTTTTACGCTCTAAAAGATAGGGTAAGCGCTTTGCCTGCTGAAATTATTGAGGGGGTCCTGTGGTTTCGTAGTGAAGTATTTTTTTAAGATTGTCACCTTAATAATATTAAGAGTCGTTCAGTTATTTGTTGTGAATCCAGTATTATACCAATATTATAACATTAGGGTAAAAATGGTTGAAGTAAGAGTTAGGTGCGACGTGGTATTGTATGAAAAAATATATTGTTGTTTGACTGGCATTACTACCTGGGGACGGATGCAGTGGTGTAGTGGGAAATTATCAGCTCTTATTTTTATTTATTCTTTTGTTATTAAGTTTTATTCAATTTCTAGTGTTTTCTAATTTTTGTTTTTGTGTATACTCTGTTCTAATTTATTTACAAAATTTCTGAGAATCTTTTTATGTAATTTTTCTGGTACAACCTACCTGTTTATTATTGCTCTCAGAATTCGGAAGAAAACCATTGTACTTCTATTATGCGTTCACTATACCGTCTTTCTATTTCTTTGTAGAAACCTAGTACGGTTTAGCTACTTGAGTTCATTTCAAGTTGCCACACAATTATGAATGAGTGAGTTCTATTAACAAGTGACGGTATATATTGTAACAAGTAGGTACGTGAAGAACAAGGTCTCCTTTGTAAACATTGATTCTAATTGATAATTGTATCAATTCTAATGTTAAAATAATCCTTATTATTAGTTAAATTAGTTTAAGCTTTACGTTTTTGTCATTAAATAATTTTTTTAATTTAATTGTAGTCTTACGGATAAGAATTAATTGTAATTTACAATCTTGTTAATAAATAATTTTTATAATTTAAAGAAAGTGTGTTTGTTATTTATTATAACCAGATCCCGAACGAACTTAGGTTTAAGTGTTACAATATTTTGCCATTTCGTACGCTAAGTGTCGTGAAGAAGTTTAACGACTCGTTTAACGTCTCGCATAAAAAACATTAAGCGGTATTGACTGTATTATTGTAGAATGCAAACTAATACAGAAATTATTTGTTAAGTTGTAATTTTTTTGTAACAAAGTAATAATTCTGTTATTGTTTTTATTTGTATCTATTTAATTAAAGTACAAATTACAGTCATGGTTTCTTTGTTTAGATATGAGAAGAAGTGTAGAAATAAAAATTACAGTTGTGTGAAAACTCATTTATAGTTCTCTTGTAGTTTATACTGCTAAAAATCTAAGAGATTATTAACATGTTCTTATTAAAAAATTGTAATAAATTATGGTTCGTTAGACAATTTAGTCGATAAGAGTTTTCCATTGCAAATTAGAGATAATATTCGTTATTACTTGTTCTGTATTTAATATTCAGTCATGCAACTAAATTCATTAATTTAGTTTTTAACTATGTACTACTTTAATTATTCCTTACTCCGTTTTTATTTTACGGTCATAACTGATTATGTTTATTTTTTTTTCTAATAATGAACTGTTAATCTATACTGTTATTCGTGCACAAACACACATACATATTACTTTTATTTTTTTACTGTTATTGTAGCAAATATTATATTCATTTTTCTCGCACTAATGAGATTATTTATTAGTTAATTATAAATTATGTTTTTTAATTACAGATAAAGACTATACAACATGAGATATTTATGAAGTTTTTCATTAGTAAACCTGAATAAATAATTACGAATTGGAATCATTTTAGTTTAAGAGTAAAATAACTTTGTTAAGTACTCATTAGTCGTATCTGCTGGGTCAACATCTCCCAGTTTACACTAATGCAAGCCGTAGTCCTTTAAGGTTCAATTCTCGCTCCCTTATTAGTATAATGATTATGTACTGGAAGTTAGAAGCAGCTGAAATGCGTTTTTTTTTGAGATCGGTGAGAGGAGCACTTAGGGATCGCGTCAAGAGTGAGACAATCCGGCAGGATTTGGATAAAACCGAATCTGTAGGACAGAGGACTAAACGGTATAGGAAGAGAAGGTTACAACATGTACGCCGCATGCCAGAGGATTGGTATCCGCTACTGGCCTTACAATACCGTCCGCAAGGAGTGCGTTCGTATGGTTGACCACGAAGAAGATGGATAGAAGTTAGAGAAGGCAATCTGCCTAATCCGTTAATGAGGAAGAAGAATAAAAATTATGTATTCGTATACAGCAGACATTCCAATATGTTCCAATACATTTCTAGCTTCATATGCAGACGATACTTTCATAATTGCCTCTTACTATCAAAAAGTCAGGGCGGTAGTTACTATCAAACTGCAGCACCATCTCACAGGACTTGAATTTTGGTTTACAAAATAGCTAATAAAATTGAATTCTAAGAAATCCATTCACGTGACTTTCACACTGCATTGCCAAACTTGCCTCTCTTTATTTCTTGACAATACTCATTTTTCTTAAACGAATAAAATTAGGTACTTCGAGTTTCACATTGACACACGACTGAGTTGAGCTTCACTTGTACTTCTAGGTAACTAAAACGTAAACGTATAGCTTTAGACCAATGACGTAAACAACTCTTCTCTCAACTTTATTGACGTTCACTTCATTAAAAATTAACCGTTAATCGAACATTTTTGAAACCGATTTTTATAGAAGCCAAATTATGGTTTTTCCAAACCGTTGTGTCATTTAAAACACACAACGATTTTAATGTTAAATACTTAGGACGATTACTGGGGCCTCCTTTTATGAGACAAATAGAATTTTACTTACAGATTTAAACACTGATGATGTGAAGGAAGTATTTCTGAAGTATTTCGAGTATAAAATAAACTTTAATACAATGAAAATCCTCTTATATACGTAATCTACATGTACCGAATTTATCAGGTAATCCAAGAAGAAGGCTCTGTAGAAAATGGAGCAGAGACATGGTTTGATTCAACGTGAATAGATGAATGATCTCAGAACCAACCATAAATTAAATAAAATAAATAAATTTACTGAAAACTATAAGAGATTAAATAATTAAATTAATTTGTCTTGTCTAAAAAATGCCGTTAATGTCCTATTGATGCGTGGTGTTTTTCTCTAAGTCCTAAATGAAAGTCATATTTTATGTTTTTTTTGTCATCATATGTCACTTGTTGTAAGTTGTTTTGTACAGTTGTGAATTAAGATTTTGAAAAAAATGAAATAAATTTTATGAAATCGGCCGCCTCCTATGTCAAGTGCTAAAACTAAAGTAATGCCCTTAGAAGAACATCCAGTCAGGACAAAGATAATGGTGGATGGAATGATTCTGGAACTGGTCAGCTACTTAGCCTATTTGGGATGTGATGTGTCGTATGATAAGGGCAATGTTGTTCAACAAAAAGTTTGGAGACTTAATAGGATTTGTGGCAAAATACTCGTACATCGAAATTTGAAGGGAAGGGCCCAAACTAGCACATTCTTCTTCTTCTTCCATCCAAGGATTAGGCCGCAGCCTGTTCCAAACTCACAAACTATATCATCTATCTCCATCTTCTCCTAGGTCTACCGACATTTCTTTTTCCTTCTGGAGCATACCACTGTGCCTGCCTAGATATCCGCCAATGGTGTTTTTAATGCCACCGGTTACAAGCCCGGGGCCTCATCTTGCAAGGAAGGAGGAGCAGGAGGAGTAACAACCTCGTAAAAAACCTGGGTATATCTGGCTTCGGATAGTAGCACCCAGTTATAGGGCCCCTGCCTACGGCGGATGAGGAAATTTCCCCAACGGTGAACAGGGCGGAAGAACCTAGAAGGTGGGTCACTGAATGAAACTCTGGGTACGGCCAGGTGCTTAAAGGTGGCAGCCCCACCACTGGTCTTACTTCGCGAACGGTTCTTAGCTCGGCTGGAGGACATTTTAAGCTACTGGCAAACTCACAAACTAGCACATTAATGAAGTTTTATAAGACAGAGGCTGTCCCAACACTGACATATGGCAGTAAGGCCTCAGTGTCAAAAAAAAAATATGAAAATTTCATTCAGTCGGCAGAGATGCGCTTTATGAGATGCGTTACGGGCCTGTAGACTGAGTCAATTCAGAAATGAAGGTATCCGACGAGAGTTAGATGTGTGTTCTTGACAAAAATTGTGGATAACCGCCAAAAATGGACCGATCATCTTGACAAAATGTCTCCGCACATGATTTCAAGATTGTCCAGAAGTACAGGCCGATAGAAGGCGCGATCTGGGGCGACCGGTGGCTGAGTGGATGCTGGAACAGGTCCTGGAACCTAATCCTTGATTGGTGAAGAAGAAGGTTGTCTCTTTGACGCATTGGTTAGAGCGCTAGTTTGCGCACCGTACTGCAAAGCGGAAGGTTCTTTGTTCAATTTCCGGCTAGGGTCTGGTTATATTAAATATACCTTAAGTCTAATATGAAATAACTAGATTTTCGGCAAAAGTTCAAAAACAATTGGAAAGCCATTCTAACGTCCTGGTCATTACTCTCCAGGACAACAGTGATACAACGAGACGACTGAACGTAAACAACCGACGGGCTTATTTAAATTTATTTTTAAGTGAATATAATTTAAATGAGTAGTTAAACTAACAGTAGTCAAGAAGACAATCATCTACTTTTAATTTTAATTTTATTTATATATGTAAATACGTTAAAATACAAGTTTACTTTAATTTTAATGTGATTCCATAGTGAATCATCTTTAATATTTTTTTTGTCCATATAGACCTATTCGTATCAGCTAATTGTTCCTTGTGTTGAAAAAAATCGCAAATTTTGCTGTTAAATAAAAAAAAAGTTGTAGCATCAGCTCCTAAGAGATTATCGTGAGTTCTAAAGCATCTTGAATATTATAAATATTCAATTCCGCAGACGGAAAGATGAAAATAATATTTTCATTAGTTATTACATATTTTTATTTAATAATGAACAGGTCACAAATTTGTGTTTTAGCATAAAAATCTGGTAAGTTTTAATTTTGGTTTTTGTTAAACAAATATTTAATCAATGTAAACTACTGAATAATGGTTTTTAATATTTTTTAGAAAGATATTGATTTTAAATAGGCGAATATAAAGTTTACCTGTACATCTTTAGTGAATTCATTGTTACAGTAAAGGTGAACGGCAGTGAATTCTCTCACTTGGTCGAATTCGAATGTTATTTCAACCGGTTGTCCATCTCTTGTGTCGTTCCGCCACCCTACCCATCCTTGTCCTGAAAATAAAACAGGAAGCAACGTATTTATTATCATATAAAATACAAATTAATCTATGAATAATTTCAGTACTGATAAATTTATTACAAGAGATGATTTGTTTAAGATTAACATTTTCATAAGTTCTAAGAAACTCTAGTGTAACATCATGTACGGGTACGTAATTTTTAAGTTCGTGTTTGAGAACCAAACACAAAAAATTTCTAGTTGATTTTAGAAATAACTCATTATCGGTTTTGTTGTATATTATTTTTATTTGGTTGAAAAGACCTTTATTTTTTAATTATAAAAATTAAATAATTTTTTAATTTAAAAAGTATTTTGAAAAGGTAAGATATTCCCAAATCTCTTCTTTTGCATTGATTAAATAACAGCCGATTTCAAAAATACACCATGATACAGAATAACAAATAGTCAATCTTATATCACCCATTTTTCCTCAGAGCTAATAGTCCTAAGGGATTTGGTATTCACAAAGGTTTCCTTAAAAGAAAACTTTCGTTGTCTATGTATTTACTACAATCATTAAATTCTTTATTATCTTTTACAAACTTGTTCAGTCTTAAAAATGTATTTATATTTGAACATATTACACTTAGATTGACAAATTAAGTTAAAATAATTTTTACTTAACTGACAATATTTATTCGTAACCGGATAACACAGAACAATCATCTATTCAGATTTTTGACGCTTGTATGAAATGTTAGTTAAGGAATCAGTTAAGGGTACATATCTTAACTATTGAAGTCATATGGATATTTAAGACCAGTTTTTAAACATTTATTTAAAAATTTAAACAATTTATATTGTATTTTTTTTTTTTTTATTTAACGTCGCATCAACTACAACGGTCATTAGCGACGACGTTGGGGTGTAACTGTTGTAATATGACAAATTTATTGGACATCTGAAGTCGTTTATTTTTTGAGTCTATTAAAATAATAAACATCTCCAGCTGATTGAAAAATTAGTACTTTAGAATTATTTAATTCACATTGACAAAATTATTTAAAAAAGTTATTTATTCTAGTTGCTAGGCGACTAAAGAAGAAGAAAAGATTTTATACAAATTATTTTAGTGAGGGACAAGATGGCGAACCGAATAGGCAGGTCCCTCATTCATCCATTCAATTATTCAATTATTCATTCAATTACTCATTTAACGTGTTAGATTTGTTTTTCTTTATTTTATTCAACTAAATGAAATAAGCTAGCGGTTTTTGAGATCTGACATAACATATATCTTGTTTTATTATGATTGGTTTATCAATGTTTATAAATGCTATAACTAAGAAATGAATGAATGTACAGTCTCGTGATCTTTTTAAGAAATATAAGTAATAATGACCATGTGAAAGTAAGTAAGTACTAAAATGTTGTATACTGCAACCTTATATTAATTATTCATTAATATCTAAACTTCCATTAAAGAAGTACAAAAGCCTAGAAGAAATTGTGTGTCTTTTATTTTTTTATTATTGTTATTATTTGAACTGAACAAGCACATTGATCACATAAGTAAAATGATAATTAAAAGCAACTCCTTTAAGATAGACAATGGCATTCTCTTGTGTGAGGAATAAGTGATCACACTACAAATATTTTAATTCTTGTGTATAACTTATTTATAATGTTACAAACCGGCGATCTCTTGTGTGGATGATAATTCTACTACTCCACAAATTGGCATCTCTTGTGTGGATGATAATTCTACTACTCCACAAATTGGCATCTCTTGTGTGGATGATAATTCTACTACTCCACACTGTTTACAATGGAGGATGAAATGATTTTTTGTAACGTATGAAAATATGTCGTGCCTGAGTGGGATTCTAACCCAGGACCGCGTGATGAGAGGCGAGCACGTTACCAACTGCACCAAAATACGTTGATTAGAAATATTATAGGTTTTATAAATGGAATTCTTTTCAAAATATTAACGAACAGAAAAGTAATAAATTATATTTTATTCTCATTAAAGATTGTTAGAATTGTCTGCAAATAAGAATTTATTAGAAAATGTTGTAGTTATTAGTGTAATAAAATTAGCCAATATACTGAAGGCTGTTGTTATTTCGTTTATCACAATTTGAGAATTGCGTGAGTAAAACACATGGGAAAACATTTGTATGTTGTTAGGTCCAAAATGTGGGTGTGGGTTTTAGATTGTTGTAAACGGGTAAGAAGAGGTCGAGCCAGTAAAAGTGGGTGGAGTACTTTAATTGCTGTGGGCTTTCGACACTCCCCTAAGATCAGTTGGCAGTGTGATAGTGTGATAACAAGAATTATACACAATTGGTATGGGCCAGAGACCTGATGATACTGATATAATCTCAACATAAGCTCTCAACGTAAATCTATTCATTGTAATCCAACTACAAAACACTGGCTTCAATACAAATGTATTCATAATAATGTCATTCGTCGTGAGATCGGAAATGTGCGTTAGAAAGAGTATTTATGTCTTTGTTTTATGAACATAATTATTTCCATTCACTGTAAAGAATTATTATTGAACAATTAAACTATTAATACACTAATTAAATCTGTAGTTTAAAGTAAGTGAATAGTAACTAAATAGCTAGTTAA
Organism: Catonia carolina; assembly: GCA_035578175.1. Lineage (NCBI taxonomy): Eukaryota > Metazoa > Arthropoda > Insecta > Hemiptera > Achilidae > Catonia > Catonia carolina. Next base: position 85,973,709 of record JAQMRL010000008.1, on the reverse strand, counting down.
TATTTTTTTTATACAGGAAAGTCGTATAAAAGGACTAGACAGAATTTTTTATTTCCTTGTAAAATTTGACTGTTCCTTTTAAAGAGACTAATGGGACGTTTATCTTATAATGTCGAATTTAGAAACACATTCCAATGAATAGGTTTTTAAAACGTCCAATCATAGAGACTTAACAGTATTATCATAAAATTAACAGTAATGTAATATAAGACTATTCTGACACTTACCTCTATCGTAATCATAGTACGCCATCTTGAAGTTATCTGGTCCAAATTTTCCATCCGTTAATTGACCCAACCCACGTTGCAGTTCTGCATCCCAGTGTCCATCATAGGTTGCATCGAAAAATTCCCAACCGGCCCCTCTTTTATCTCCTTGTGGCATCGAGTAACTAACCACTCCTTCTGAAATAACAAAATCAATAATATTTATTTGATAACTAATAATAAGTTCTTCTATAATATCAAGTATATGGGTATAAAATAACTTCTATGGTCAAAAGGAACTATGTCCCATACGGTATTTTTTTCTCACAAATCGTCCATAAAACTGTCTGTTATAGATAGCTTACCCGTGTTTGATGCTTTGAGAAAACCGATTTTGAAGTACGTTATACAGGGAAACCAAAATATCCTTAATAATATTAACGTTATGTACAAAAATATAAAATGTTTTTCCTATTAATTTATTTGTAAACCACCGGGTTGGTCTAGTAGTAAAGTCGCCGCTGAGAATCAGCTGTTTAACAGCTGATTTTCGGAGACGAAGCTTCCTAGTTCAAACCCTAGTAAAGGTAATAAATTACTATTTACAAATTTGAGTAACAGACAGTGGTTACCGGTGTACTTTGATGGTGGGGTTCAATGAACCATACTCTCTCAGGAATGGTCGGCATGAGTCTGTACAAAATTACACCTCATTACATGTAATACATATTAACCTCATATCACTGTGTCATTGGGTTGCTAATTGTTCCTTACATTGAACAGCTTGTAACGTTACCAGATTACGGATTAAAAAAAAATAATTGTATACGAGAATACGAGAAAATTTGTATACAAAAAAAAATATTTTCTCTAAAACTCACTTAAAAGCTATATTTGTGGAAAAACCTTATTTTTCCTTTATTTTATTTTATAACTTTTTTTATTTTACATTTTAAAATAAAGAATATACTGTAACAATTCATTTACCTGTCCAAGGGCATCCATATAACTCAACACGCATGCAGACTGTTCTCATATGATAACTGTACGGAAGAAATCGTACTTTTGAAGCCCACATTGGTGGATCCAGTTCGTTTTTTGATTCCAGATATGTATTGGAATTCCCGGTCATAACCTACAACAAAAGAAAAATATTCACTTAGTACTTCTTAAAGTAAAATTTAGAAGATAAATCTGACAAAGCGAAAATCTGTCCACATGAAATTCATCTACAAAATATCGATTGATCCTTCATCAATCACCATACATGAAAATACTAAACCATTTATGCGAAGGCAGACAAGTGTCTATGGATAACGCTATATGCGAAACTAAAACAGAAGGAGCTTATAAAGATAAAACGAGCTGAATTGGGTTTTAAATATAGAAAATTATATTGGTTTCCAGGACTGCCACTCCATATTAAAATAACGGTTTATATCAAATTTTAAAAGCCATTTGTAATGTTTTTTAGTTTTATTTTAAGTCTGATCAACATCTTGGTTATTAGCGAAGTCTTTGGTTAAGGAACAGTGGGTTTGAACTTCATTTTTTAAACCCTGATCGGTAATCTAACCCCGCACCTTCGCTTTGCAGCGTAGCATACTAACCACTGGGGCACAGAGACGCCCAATCATCTGAATTTATGGTGAGGCTGCGTCAGAAAGTGTTGACAAGAAATATACCAACTTTCGAGACCCTAGCAGGAAACGAACCTGACCTCCGCTTTGCAGCGTAGCATGCTAACAACTGAGCCACTGAGGCGGCCTGCCATCTCGATTTATGGTGAGGCTGCATAAGAGAAAGTTAAAATAAACCAAATTTTCAGTTCAAAGTACTGAGAGCTAATGCTCCTTGGCATGTAAGGAATTGATCTGTATAGAGATAACAACTTCACGTTTGCGTCCAACGAGGTAAGAATAGTTTCTAAACGTGCAGCTCTTATTGATGTTCGCTCAATACTATAACAATTCAACTTCTCGAAAAGAAAATGTTGTAAGAAGAGTTAAGATGTACCCATTCAACAAAACTGACGGATTTTGATGCAAACTTTTACATAACGTTACAAATAGTGGCTAAACTATGTGTAAGAAAAATTTTATTTATATAATAATTGTAGTATTCTAAATTATTTTTAACATCTGTTATACGCAATTGTACCCGAAAATGCAAGTGAAGGGTGTAATTAAAAAACCGATTTCGTTACACAACCGAAAAATTTCCCAACGAATTTACTTAAAGATACTACTTATACTGACTTTGTTACCCCAGCAAAAGTAAAAAACAACCTAAAGTTTAATCAAAATTGTTAGAACCGTTTTTGAAAAATTGATTTTTATTATTGACTTTTAATTTTACAGCTAAATAGATAATTCCAAACACCCCTCTCGGATTGATTAAAAATTCCTTAGTTTTAAAATTTCAGCCGAATCAGTCTGGCTTTTTTTTGCATCAGACCAACAAAAACACATATGCACTCACAGAAATCCTTAAACAAACAGTTTTTTGAATTCAAGAAGTCATAGTAATATTTTTTCATAGTACATAATATAAAGAGTGCAAAAAAGTACAAACATGAATTTATCAAAATATATTGAAAATCATTTATTTAATACCAACTGGATTTAGAGATGGTAAACATTGAATACTTTCTGTGGTATTATTGACCGCAGAGTTATTGCCAAAGTATTATGGAGGTTATACTCGCCACTGTATCGCATTTAAATGGCCATCGGTGGGTGAACCAACGTATCCACTAGCCTACCCCTTTTTACTCAGATCCTGGCCACAGAAAATGGTTGAGCGTACAAACTATACACAACCTGTTAAGAATTGTTACTTTCAGAACACAGTATAGCATTGTTTTATATATTTTTTACTTCATATTACACATAATTTTGGCTAACATTACAGTTTGGCTCATAGGTACACTAACTGATAATAATACTATTTTATTTTCTTCAATTTTTTACAAATTAGATACAAAACAATTTCCCAGGAAAAATTCATTAACCACGTTTATCAGTATTTGTGACCTAGCTACTTTAATAAAATACATAATACATAAATATAATATAATTTTTTTTGTTTTTCTGGTTTTTTCATTTCATTATTTTAATAAAAAATACAAAAAGTACATAATATTCAGTTTTTTGTTTTTCTGGTTTCACATCACAATTTCCTATTTCTACTTTTAATACCGACTTAAAGAGTAATAAAGCTAATTTTCAGAATTAATCTTCAGGAGAGTACAGGAATAATTTTTTTTCAGCGTAGGGTTACAACTCTTTTTGCTCCTAAGAAGCAAGAAATAGAAATTCGAATGCTACATTTCATAGATATCTACTTTTATTTATTACAGTGCTGTAAAGTACTATAAAAACTTCTACCCAGTCTGTAATGGTTTCAATATAAAATTTTATCAATTTCAAATCAACTCATTTTATTGTCAAAGTAAATAAGTTATACAAATAAATATTACGATGTATTATAGTTCTACAAATTATCCAAAAATCGGAATAATAGCAATGTATTATTATGTTATTATGTGTAAAGTACTAGTATTTAGTTTAGAGTATAAGATCGTTGGTTAATATAATGATAATACAACGGGTGTTTCAAAAAGAACGCACTCATGTTTATAGCAGGTTGTGTTATCCTTGTGGAAACAACATTCCCGTTCGTGTAAATCAAAAAATTGCAATAAACTGACGGATTAAGTCACGATAAATCACACTATCCACAGATTTTTTATAAAATAAAGGCCCTATTACACGACGACGAAATATCCTACACCATTCACAAATTTTACGTAATGGTCATTCGCGAAACACGTGAAGATTTTTAGGGTTCTTCATATTCAGTAGTTTGGAACATTAACATAGCCATCCAAATGAACCCTTGCATCCAATGTTGGACCAGACAATAACTTCCGTAAAAGTCTGGCAGTGGTAGGGCCATGAACAACAACAATGTTACACCCTGTTTTATGGAGTAATCACAAATCAAGTAGCATTGAAAAGAGAATCTTCCGTTATTTTATTCAAAAATTCTTCGTTTATGGCTCAGAGGTTTGGAATCTCCAAACAAAATTCTTGATCATGGAATTGAGCTTCTGGAGCAGAAGTTGTCAGTTGACTTCGTTACACAGAATAAAGATTAAAAAAAAATTTAAAGAAAGTTCAGATGAAATTTTTATTAATCGATAGAATCGAAGAAAGACGTCTCATCTGGTACTATCATCTGCGAAGAAAAGAAAGACAGCTTGCCATATAAGATTTCGTTATGGAGTTCAGCCAGGTATAGAAAGCGACAATGATTTAGAAAAGAGTAGACGAATGGCGTTTCCAAAACTATAGAGAAAAGAGGCCTAAGGAATGAAGATGTATTTAGTAGAAATGAATGATGTTCAGGTTACAGAAAGTGGCATAGTCCTGTAAAACAGCCGCTATATATAAGTGTTTGGTTAAGTCTGTAGTTAATGGATTATAAAAATGTGTCGGTTTTTCACTAAATTTTTATTCAAAAATGTTTGCTTAATTTCTATAAAATATAAATTAACCATTTAATAAAAATAGAATGTTACGTATGCTCGGGTGTCTTACTTTTAGTAACTGTTGCAGAGTAAAAAGAATTGACTTTATCCTAGAATTTACTGCAACAAGTTAAACGGAAATAAAGATTAGGTTATTTCTTTTGTTGGAGAGCTTTTACTTTCTAAGATCTTTCGTCAGAACCTTTATAGATGAAGTTAAACATGTTTTCTTCTGAGTTATTTAATTTGTTTTAGATAAATATTTGTTAGTAATTTGTCAACGAAATTTTTAAATTTATATTTAATTAGTTTTTAAATTTTATTTCTCTATATGAAATATAGGGAAGGAAAGTACTATTGTTTACATGTCAGTTTTCTTAAATCGAGTTTTCATGGGAAATACACGTTTCCAGGCTCTCTGAACGCAAACCCATGTTTCTTACCGATAGGTCTGTGAATAAACAAAATACCACAAGAATTGAATGTCGTACAAAACTGAATTTTGGAACTTAAGTTAGGTACTAAAAAGTGAACTCGACACGAACATTTTGATCAAAATTGGTCAACCGCTAGTAAAAGTTTATTCATGCAGTTTTTTACTTTTAAAATTTTTTCTAAATCGACTTCTTCGATTTTGTTTAAAATCGCCTAATTTACAACATTTTTCTGTTATGTAAGATAAAGTAAGTGGCATCTCTGCTAAAATTGGTAGGAAGCTAAGCTCTCGTGGAAAACTTTTTTTAAGTTTACTGCCTTAATATGTACGAGTATTTTAAGGCACAGTCTTATACAATCAACGTTGTAGAAAATTAAAAAACCTACAACTTTTTTAAAATTTTTCGCAAAGAAAAAGACTGGTTTCAAAAATTTCACTAGAAACTAAACTCTGTGGAAAACACTTTTAACGCAGAGATTAGTTTAGAGTTAATTAATTTACGTGTTTTCGGCGTTAATTTTCTGTGTTTTTAATTATTTGGACAGAGGTTGATTTTCATTTAGCGTCATTCACAAATTATTAAAATTAGGTTAATTTTTAAATTTTACATTGTTTATTCATGATTAATGATTTTTCATTATTTACTCTGGAAAGATAAAGTCTTGTGAGTATTTAATTCAGATTTTTTTTTGGATCCATTTAAATGTTTTTAAATTACTGAATATTTTGTTAAAAATAATTTTTCAACAGTTTGCTTTTTATGGAAAAAGATAAGAAAAATTTACAGAGGAAACTATAAATTCTTTTAGATAAGTGGGAGTGAGAGGGGGAATTTGGAATAATGTAGGGTGCGAATGAAATACACTAATGTCTGTGAAGTAGAGGGGCAGCTTCGACTGACTCTAAAAGAGGGAATGAAAATGCTGGCCGAACGGAGCGCCCCATCTCATCAAAATAATCGCCGCCCTCGCCTATCCTTTCCTTTACCCTTAAAAAGAGGGAGGAAGACTGTGGTCACGCGACAGACTGTCCTCATCCCCTACATCCTTTCTGTCTCATCCCTTTACGCTTCTAGACATTTCTTTGTACTGCGTGTACAATCATAGATATGAGATGTTAACTAATGCTTTTTGGAAGAAGAATAACGCATTTTGAAGATTTGTTAAGGCGGAATCTATATGTTTATGCGTTTCTAGTTTTAACAGGGTTTCTGCTTGAAACTGATATTTTTTCAATTAAATCCTGAATATGAGGCTTCCAGGTTGGCACAGCGACATCTTTTATTAATACAGGACTGGTTTACTCGTTGGCGTATTAAGGTGAACCCAATTAAATCAACATAGGTTACGTTCACCTGACGACGTCAAACTTGTCCATCTATGATGCTGAATAACATTCATATCCCACAGGCCAGGGTGGTGCGATATCTTGGCTTATGGTTTGACAGGCGACTAACTTGGAAGCATTATCTGCGTACGAAACGTTTAGAACTTAAGCGTCGCCAGAAGTTACTCTTCTGGTTAATTGACCCTCGATCGAGAGTGAACCTCCAAGATTTTAATATACAAGGCCCTATTAAGACTAATCTGGACTTATGGTGTCCAGCTCTTTGGAATAGGGGCAGAGAGTAATTTAAAGTCGATCCAAGCCTTTCAATCAAAATTCTTAAGACTTGCTTTTGGCGCTCCTTTTTATGTAAGCAATAAAACGCTCCACGACGATTTCAAAATTCCTACAGTAAAGGAGCTAACTGCATCCTTGTATAGTACATTTCACGAAACACTAGATGGCCATCCAAACCAACTAATCCGTTATCTAGCTACAAGGAACTTTCCAACTATGCGTCGTTTTAAAGCAAAAATTGAGTAGAAACCTCTTGGTTTGAATAACGGACAATAAGCAAAGTTTGAACGGAAAATGTATCGCTGGGTACCTTTTCTCCTTAAAGTGAAATTCCCCTCCGCCAGTTTAAAATCAAATACGGAAGTTGTGCAGCTCAATGTGCAGTACCGTAATAAAAATAAAAAATAAAAAAAATAAAATACAAAAAATCCTAAATAAAAATTATTTCTATCATAAAAATTAAATCAATGTTGAAGTTTGAAAAGCAGTTATTTCAGAAATATAAAGTAGTGTTTCCGGCCAATTTACAAGAAATCAGTATAAAATTTAAGAAAAATCCAATTCCGAACACTTTTACTTTTGAGAGTAAAAAATTTCCTTTACAATCTCCAAAAAGGTGTCTCTATTAATAGAGAACATTTTGATCAACAAAAAAATAAAATAATTTTTAAGAAAGTTCGAAACAAAGTATTAAGTTTTTCAAACAAAACCCTTTAGAGAGCAAACTTCTTTATAATTTATAAACAAATTTTGGAAATTAGTTAAGTAGGTTAATATAATATGATATCTGTAACACTGTAATGTTACCTTAAACAAGGCATTAGAATTTATAAGTTACAATTTATTGTTACAATCTTTACAATAGAAATGTTGATTTTTCTGTGACTGTACTATACGGGTTTATTTTATTTATTTATATTACTATTCTTTATATTATTTATAGAAAGATTTGCTCTACAAAAGTTGCGGAAAACTTTTCAAGGTTATTTTTTAAAGATAGACTTCCCACTTAAGAGCTTTAAAGATTAATTTTTACTCCTCGCACTATAAGTTAGTAATCAAAAGGTTTGATACCCGGTTTTCAACTGATCTTAATGTTTCATTACCACCAGCATCCATAAACGTTTTTACGAGATGGTCCGCCTTTGTGTGTTTATTTTTTCTGATGCAAAAGCTCTTGAGTCGAACGGGCTGAAATTTTAAAAGTAATATTTCTTCAATCAACCCTAGAGGGATTTTGAAAATTAGCTAAGTAACCCCAAGATTAAGGATAAGCTACTCCGATGGACAATTACAATAATATTTTCTCAAAAACAGCCCTTAATATAGAAAATTCGGTTGTTGGCTGCTGACTTCTTCCTTACAATCCAATCCTTTCTCACCGATTCATATTTTACCGTAGTCGAGGTTTCAGATATTCTACCTTTTATCCAATTAGTGCCAGTGTTGTCAAGGTTCTCTTTTTTCAGCTCAGTTTTTGTATCTTACATATACTTCAAATATTCCAGCTTCTCCTCACATCCTTCTTTTTTGGTGACGTCGGTGGTACAGCAATACTATCTTATGTTCATACAAAGGAGATTTCTGTCAACATACAACATCTCATTCTCCTTCTTGAGAAACAGTCCACCAAAAAACGAACAAAAATAAAAATGACAAATCATATAATCTTCGAATTATGGCAAGGTGACTATAAGCTATCTGTGAAATTTTTGGATCACTAATTCAACAAGCAAATGTACTTTGAAATGCTAATGTTAAAAGAAACACCTTAGACAATAGACATAGAGATGTTTTGAAGATTTTTGTCTCGGCTTTTGGTACTTCTAACTAGGTAAAAACTAATAACATACAAGTCTCTTCTTAGGACAATCTGGATGTACGCTAGTCAAATATATTGACGTGCTGGTCTGTCCTTGATAGTTTAAATTCAGTTATTTCAGTCGAATACAGTGCAAATGTTAGTCAACGCACTCTCTTATCTCTCTAATGATATTTTACAAAAATACCTCAAAATCTTTAGTTTTAGAAAACCGGAATCGGTCCATTCCACGTAGAGTCGTTCCACATTATTAACCATGCAGAATTATTATAAGACATAACCGTGAATAAAATGTAGTGTCCATCGGAGTAGCAAGAAAGTTAGCTTGGATTGCTGTTTGCTGTTATTTTTTGACTGTCAAATGAAAGTATAGATGGTATTTTATTTTATATGGTTGGGACATACACAGAGGATGAGAGATGAAAGGTGGCCCAAGAGAATGCTGAATTGGGATCCACCTGGAAGAAGAAGAAGAAGAGGAAGACCGCCCGAACTGTGGAACAAGCAGGTGTATTCCGATATGAGGAATAGAAATCTGGTGGAGGGGGACTGGATGAACCGAGAGAGATGGCAGATGGGATGTGAGAAGCGGCTGGAGCTGTAGATCAAACTCGCTTATATATATATATATATATATAATTACATCGGATATGTAAAACGAATTCATACTCTCTTCCAATCACTTTCTCAATGTTGGCGTCGCAAGACTAGAATCATAAAAATTTACTTGACATAGCCCAGCGACAGACATCTAAAATCTCAGTAAAATGTGTTTTCAGAAGGGTAGCATTTTTTAAAAGTAGTTTATAGCAACTGTAAAAGTATTTTCAATAGTCTTTTTTTTAAGTTAAATTATTCTGTAGTAGATTTAGTATTTCCGTCTCCAAGTGTCTAGCCTGTAAATATTAGTAACTTAGGTAGCAAGACAATTTAAATTTGTGTTATTTATTAACATAACTTATCTGAAATTTTCTTTCGTTCTTTTCAAAACAATAAATATATAATATTAATTGTCATAAGAAGGTAACTCACAGTAGCTGTACCTTTAAAAAAATAATATAAAGTTAATTCCAGGATCTGACTTTAAAATAAAAAATGATAAAACTTCCTTTAATTTATCACAAGTATTCTAAGTTCTTAAAAACCTGTATAAAATTTGATCTAAATTTATTACTTTTGAGTAACTTATAAACAACAAAGGCCGCCTTCGTGGTGTAGTGACTAGCGCGATAGCCGACAGGGCGGAAAGTCCCGGGTTAGATACATAGCTAGGGTCTAAAAATTTTCACACGTTAAAACCTGCAGTACTGAAACCCACAGAAGTGGCTAACGACCAAGCTATTGATGCGACTTTAAATAAAGTAAACAAAAAATATAAACAACGAAAAATTTACATGACGTTCGGAAAACATGATTTTTGTATATAGTGCTAATTTTGGTTTTAATTAAAAATGTTTTTATTATTTTAATTTTATTTCTCAAACAGCTATGTTTTTTTTGAATAACTGTAAATCTACGATCTGCTCTCATAGAACAATGAGTAGATAATAAATTATGTTGTAAGTATAAATCATGAGCAAGTAATAACCCTCGGTATTACTCTATAAAAATTTCCCAATTTGTTGTATTGTTCTTACCGGGAATGTAGAATAAATTACACAATCACATATTAAAATAAATCTGTAGGGTGTAGTCTGTATAGTCTTCTGTGTTTTTCACTGTTCTCTAGGAAATTGATGGCTTCTGGATCTGATGATTTTTAAGTCTTGTTTGGTATGTAAACAGCTATATAGCGAAGAGAATTTAGCAAGCAAAAATATTAATTAATTTAAAACGGTTAATTACCAATGTACAAAATGGAATAAATTCAAGGAAATCACACACGGACACAATCCAATTATTATTATAGACCAGAATTATGAAACTAACAACTTACTGCCAATTCAATAGCCTTTATCTCTGTTGCCACTTAGTCAAAGAGGATAACATTTTATATGTAGGATTTATGTGTATTCTCTAGTAGAGAAAGAATATCTGGTTTTAAGAGTGTAAATAATAAGGAAACTTGTACAAAAATGTTAGAACTACGATCATTGAAATTTGTAGATGGATTCAAATGTCCCTGGAATTATTTGCAGTACACTGACCGATGCGAACGGCCCGCGACACAAAAAGTTTAAAATTATTTTATAGATTAAAAGTTTGTTGAATAGCGTGAGCTTTGACTTCTTACCTAGCATCCAGTAAAGTGAAGTAATATAAGTTACTTAACAAAATAAATCGGTCGAACACTTCTGTTTAGCCTTCATATAGTACCACAATTTTATATAAATATTACACTATCATATAATATATTATACAAAAAATATTTTATTAAAAGATATCATACCGAAGTTTTTGCAGAGTTTGAAGGAATTTATAATGTACGGATTGTATTGTTAAAATAAATGGGAGGTACATATGTTGTCAGTCAGATGTATTGTCAGTCAGAACTAGTTTTTATTATGGTAAAACGCAATAGACTGTTTAATGTAGCCTATACCATTTGATTGTATAATCAGCATTGTTACTTTTTATTGTTTCTATTTCCAATATAATAAAAGGGTTACACGGTTACAAAAAACAAAGGGAATTGTCAGAGAGAATTGAGTGTATGAGTATAACATAGTATAAAGTGAAACATTATTTGTTGTTTATAGAGGTGGTATAAACATCGTTAGTGTCAGTGTATTCTGTATTCTCCTCTGTACGTATTTGTTTGTTTTTACTGCTTTCAAACATTCACCAATAATCCCGACGTAGTTAGGTAGTTTGCCAGGTATTCAATTTTGTTGTTATCAAATACCAATTTAAATTATACTTTCATTCCATGAATTATTGATTAGACATTTTGTCAGGAGTTCATAAATTGACATCTGATGTTGATATATAATTTTAATAGCCTAACTGTAAATAAATTGTATAAACTGAAGTTTTATTAATTAAGATTATTGATTTTTTATTTGTATTTTGTAAATATGTAATTCTGCCCATAACAGACAGGTGGAGTGTCAGATTATTTACGCTCAATCTGTTCGTTGCAGGGCTAAAATAAATAGTTCTGTTTCTTATCACATGGTCAGCCAATTAAATGACTGAATCATTTAAGAACGGAAGAGGTAGAGGTGTAAAGACACTAATCAGAGTCATCTCCTCTGAACGTAAAGTAAAGGTGCCATTTGCAGAGTGGAAAGTGGGTGCTTTTCGGAGGGCCTGGCATGCTGATAAGCGTACTTTTCCACTCAGTGAGGAAGGTAATTGTAAACCACCTCACTCCTCGTTTTACTTAGTAAAACCTCTACAGGTTCAAACCAGCCTTTTGGCTGATGACATAAACACCAAATATGTAATTAAGAAGTTTACTGATACGTTTAAAATTCTACATAATAATTATAGTTATTTCCTTATTATAATATTATATATATACGATATAATTTTTCCTGAGTTTAGACGTTTCTGGCATTCGTTCAATATAGGTTTTCCTTTTTTCTTCTGTCCACGCTGCAGAAGTATGCGTCATAAATAATAAGAACAGAAATAAAAAAAATTGCGACAGTATTGGAGTACTAGCGTAGATGCTATTGTTTAACCAAATGAGGAAATTAGATGGAGAATGCAAGTGAAATTTAATGAAACACTAATAAGAAAAGCGGTTGCTTTGGTTTGGAGAGGAGGCTGAAGTAAATGTGGGAATGTCAGATGAGTGGATTTGTAGGATAACAGAATCGAGCCCAAAGAAAGAAGGAGAAAGTACAGATTGTGAAATATTAGATGGGCGGGCTGAATGAGGTTATACTTAAGAGAATTCTGGGTGATGGGGTTTGGGAGAATAGAGGTAAATGGAGGATCTGGTTAAGGGAAGGTGGAGAATAATTAGCAAGAGATTGCTCATAAAAAAAATATTACTTATTTTCTACCATTAAGGTATCCTTATGTACGCGCCTGTTAAATTATTCAGAAGCAGTCGTCCGTCAAGTGTTGAAGAATAAAAATTAACTACCTCCTTCGGTGGGATGAAAACGTACAAAATCTTTGCCGTAAAATCAGAAAACTAATCTTTATTTCCAAGAAGTTGAAAGAAGCACTGAATTGAAAAATGTTAAAAACTTTAAATATTTCATTGTTTAATCATTAGGTTACGGAATATTGGGATGGGATAGTATTTGTAAATCTTATTCAGACGCTCTGGAGAAAGTGCAAAAGCTCAATCTGCGAGGTAATTTTTCATATCTATCTTGGACACATCGGTAACCGCGACGTATGCTGACGACAAAGCAATTCTTGTAGGGGATAAAGCGCAGATGAGGCTTCCAGGTTGGCGCAGCGACATCTTTTATTAATACAGGACTGGCTTACCCGTTGGCGTATTAAGGTGAACCCAATTAAATCAACATAGGTTACGTCCACCTGACGACGTCAAATTTGTCCACCTGTGATGCTGAATAACATTCATATCCCACAGGCCAGGGTGGTGCGATATCTTGGCTTATGGTTTGACAGGCGACTAACTTGGAAGCATTTTCTGCGTACGAAACGTTTAGAACTTACCCGTCGCCAGAAGTTACTTTTCTGGTTAATTGAACCTCGATCAAGAGTGAACCTCCGCTCCAAGATTTTAATATACAAGGCCCTATTAAGACAAATCTGGACTTATGGTGTCCAGATCCTTAGAATTGCGGCAGAGAGTAATTTAAAGTCGATCCAAGCCTTTCAATCAAAATTCTTAAGACTTGCTTCTGGCACTCCTTTTTATGTAAGCAATAAAACCCTCCACGATGATTTCAAAATTCCTACAGTAAAGGAGCTAACCGCGTCCTTGTATGTATAGTACATTTCACAAAAGACTAGATGACCATCCAAACCAACTAGCCAACTAGCCCGTGATCTAGCTACAAGGAACTTTCCAACTATGCGTCGTTTAAAGCGAAAATGGAGTAGGGATCTCTTGGTCTGAATAACGGACAATAACCGAAGTTTTGAACGGAGAATGTATCACTGGGTACCTCGTCTCCTTAAAGTGAAATTTCCCTCCGCCTTTAAAAATTAAATACGGAAGTTGTGCAGCTCAATGTACCAGTACCATAATAAAATTAAGACAAAAATAAAAAATTTTCATCAACAAAAACGACCAGCTGTATTATTCTGAGCAACTGTTCAAGAATTTAATTTTAGTACTTATATTTTTATTATAAAACAAAAGTGTTTATTAACAAAACATATCAGTTAATTTATAAAATAATGACAAAACAGTATTTTTGCAATTCAGATTTACACGATAGTGTAGAATACTGAACTGCTTGTTTGTATTGTATAAATATTACATAGAATGCAATATCGTACGGTTGAGTGTATTGCCTATGTGGCAGAATGTGGGCGTACCTGTCTGAATACAGAACATTGACAAAATGTGTTGGGTTTTGTTTTTACATCGATTCCTCACTGTCACAGTCATTTATAGTACGTGATTATCAACCCTAACATTTTTTATCCACGATATTATTATTATTATTATTATCATTTATCTTGGCTTGTTTTGAGAGTTCTTTCTTCTTGTACAGGTTGTGAGTTCCTCAGAGAGCACAGGCCATCTTTCCTCGTCTGTTTCTCGGTTTTACGGTGGTCTTTGGTTGTATTATTTCCCCGAGGTACTTGAAGGTATCAGCTTGTCCAATTTTTCCGTATTGTGTATTCAAGTGATAGAGGGATGTTTTGATGTTCATTATGAGTTTAATTTTTTCGAAGGAAATATTTAATGCTTTTTCTGTTCCGTATTTCTAGAAGCGTTCGTCTAGTATAGGAAGATTTTTATGCCGTTCCTTGATCCTCCAATGTGCCCTTAGTTTTACAACCTGGTGTTTTCTTTGTGTGAGTCGTATGTTTAAGTGAATACCAAAGTACCTAATGTCTTCTGTCTGCAATAAGATATCGTTTAAGGTCATCGAAAGACACTTTTAAGAATAAAAATATAATACCTATGTGAAGATTTTCTTTCGTTAATTTTTATCCTCCAGTTTTTAAGTTATGAAAATATCTTGTAATTTTCCCGATGCTTCTGCGACTGTACCTAGGAGAGAAGTGCCGTCTGTGAAGGTATCTCTTGTGTTCTATTTGTGTTGGTGGAAAGTCAGATGCGTATAATGTATAGGTGTGGACAAAGTACATAGCCTTGAGATAAGTTCGAATGTACTGGGTACAGAGCAAATAGCAAAGAAATATTTCGTATGAAAATAATATGTGACTGACATTTATGATTTATTTTTAATTTAATTGAAATTTCTGTAATCCGAATTATGAAAATGAACTGATTTCTTTTTAAAGACCCTCATTTATTAGACTTGAAGAGGAATTCAAATTTAAATTACACAATATGAGGAAATAGTCAGGATTTCACAAACACACACATTTTCATAAATATTGATTAGCCGAATACTTGAAATAAGCCTACTGGACTTAAATATGTATTCGGACATAAACCCGTAAAATTTCAAATGATTTATACAATCTAAAAAGAAATAATAATTTAATTTCCAGTACATAAATATATTTCATAAGAAATATTGTTCATATTAAAACAAGTGATTGCGTGTTGTTTTTATTATTACTTTTTTATTATCACGCTATATATAAATTTAATGACGTTTTCTCTGAACAAGAATTATATACATTTAGTTATTTCACATTTATTTCATTTCTACGAATGAATGGAAAAAGTGAATATATTTTTTCTTTGTTTTTTATTGAATAAATATTAATAGATTATTTATATTATATTTTGTATAATAAATATTTTAGATTATAATTTTTTAATAAGTAAATGTTTATTCATGTGAATAAATTACATTAATTTCTTATTATATTTAGGGTGTTCCACAAAGAAACTGAGAATATTTCAAGTTATGTTGTACTAATATAAAACATAGAGAAGTCTATAAAGAAAGAATTCATTTAGTTAAAAACATATGAATTTAAAGTAAACTTTATTTTACCAATTATAAAATTTTTCCAAACTTTTAGACAATTTTTTATTGAAAATTTAGTATCTGTTATTATAATATTATAAAAAAATATGACGCTAAAAGTTTGAAAACTTGAATTACCTGCAGGAACTTGTAGTCATCAGTACAGTCCTACAATTGGCCAAGAAGATTCCTTGATCAGAGGCGTTTCAAACGTCTGTGCTGAATACCGGTATCGCCCTAGTGTTTATGTTTTGTATGAGAGGGTTGTCATGTAATTAAAATTTGTAATGTAGCATCTCAGAAAGAAATTGAGAAAATTGGAATTAAATCGAGGAAACCGAATGAACCGAACTAAATTCAGACAAATAATTACAGACTTAATGGGCTTTCATGAAGAAGTAAAACAGAATACCGGGTGGACAGAAGATAGGTAAAACAACTACATTGAGCAAATGCTGAGAAAATGGGCTACAAAAGAGCTTCCAGAAACGTCGAAAGTCATCTAACGTGGTCCAAAATAGAGTTTATACACAAGAGGAAAAAATTAGGCTAATATTATCTCGTATAACCAAACGAACGTTGCTTCTTTATATTATTATTGTAGATTGGTTATGTATTAGATTTTACTTTGTACAGTAAAAAAATTATGGTTCTTTCAAATCGGCCAAGGATACTTTTTACAGCAAATATAGCTAATAATACAATGTCGGAGAGTATGATGAAAACGTTATAGTAACTAGTGATATTATCGTATTATGTATAATACAACATGGTAGTTATACATATAGATGTACGTAGTTAGAGAATATGTTAAGCGAATGTGTGTATATTGTACATATATACAGAGAAGCAGGTATGTTTTAGAGAGTGGGTAAGGGGAAGGGAATAAGGGGGATATATAGTATCATGTTTGGTCGATTTTAAACAGGCAAACGGCCGACGTTACTGTTCAGGTAGACCGAACGAAGTGGTGTGAGCAACAATCAATAGAGCTCTGTTCGCTTGCTCTACCCTACCTTACCAAATCTATCTCTCTTTACCTGCTTGCTGGTTTGGTTTTAGTTGGGGTACGCTTGCCTTTCAGTTGTTGTTGCTACTGCTGCTTGATTCTAACACCTTTACACTATTTTACTTAGTTTATTAGTATCATAATTTATTCATTCATTTATTTATTGTACTATTTAAAAACAACTAAATATATTATTTACAAATAAATTCCTAATAATCGTACTTCCCAGTTAAGGAAAAATACCTTGTCCACTGAGAAAGAGCTACTTATTTATTACTAGATAATAAAATGTTAAAAACACTATATTTGTTTGATTTTATTTTATTATGGGCTATCGGGTTGGTCCCTTAATATACAATATGAATTTTGTGGACCTACTAGGAATCGCACAAAGACGACCGAAACGCCAGTGGAGTAGACATAATACATTAACGCAACTGTAACATTATTACGTACACAAAAATATAATTTAAACGAACAAATTTAACGTTAGCTGGGTGGTGTCCTCCTCAAAGTCATTAACGTGGTTGAATTTTTTTTGTTGTGAACGATTTTGCTAGTTATTCTTCTATAGTTGCAAAATAAATAAAGTAGAAAAAAGTGTAAAGAAACTTTTTGATAAAATAAATTTAAATAAGTGGCGTGATGAAAGAATATTATGTTATAGGCCACTTACAGATTAGAGACCATCACAAAAACACCAAATATACGAAATTAATATTTCCACAATTTGTAGAAAACGCTATCTACCAGCATCGCTACGACTATTTGGCGACAGAAATATATAATTTGCTTCCTTTACTAGTGAAAAACTTAAACGATAGGTAGTTCAAAATTAATGTTGTAGTTGGCCCGTTGGTTTAGTGGTCATCGCAAGTGGCTTCTATTCCAGGGTCCCAAGTTTTGTTCCCGGTCAGTCTAGCATTTTTTCATCTGTATATTGCCTCTTGTTGTTACCTACGCACAATCCAAGTCTTATTATAGGCAACGTCACTCAAAAACACAAGTGTCCAAAAATGGATAACTACTGTAGGAAAAAAACTTAAAAATGACGCTTGTGAAGTAAATAATTCGAGACTTCTTAATACTGTTAAAAAAATTAGATTTATTATAGTACGTTTACAATGTATTTATTTAACATCTTTTACATTTAAAATTTGTGTGTTTTTAAAGCATTAGTCATTGACAACTTTTATATTGCAATCTCAATTGTACTGTATTACTAGGTAAACGAGGAGAACACCTACTCAATTTTATTTCCTTGGAAAATTAGACGCAGTGAAAAAATATTATCAATTATTTAAAAGCGATTCAAGTATTATAAAGTAAAAATTGTAAGAAAAAAAATCGCTTACCTCTTCTCCTTTGCTGTTACGATATCGCACCCATTTTGCTAAACGCGGTCTCCAATAATCCAATAAATAAGCTTCAGCAAATTCTTGGCCCTGACCGTTTCCAAATCTTCCTTGAGTTTCAACAGCGGTTATTACTCTTACGTTATGAAGATTTACCTCTAACCATTCTCTCGGTTCTGTAGTAACTTGTTGCTTTGGACACCAAGCTCCCCCTCCCACTTCCGTACGAACCCTGAAAAAGAATGCATACGTCAATTTAAAATCTTTTACTTTTTATGTTTTTATTTTGTTAATAAAAAACAGATTTTTTTTATTCTCAATAAAACATTTCTCGCTTTAATTACTGTTAAAAATTGGCGAATAAAATGTACATTATAATATTTGAATAAAACTATAACTAAATTTTATAATTCAACCGTGAAAAATCTTTATGTTCTCCGTTATTTTAATCACCTGTATTCAGAAATTGATTAATGACGTTTTACTTTTTTGTAAACGTCTCTAAACTGAACGATTTACAGACTGCATACACAAAGTCAATGTAGGAGCAGACTACATTAAAAAATATACGCTATTTGATGACTTTCCAAAGAGATATAATTTTACAATTAGCGACGGTATTCTCTTAGCAAAATATGTAAAAACATTTAAGTTTAGAGTGAAACTAGTAAAACCAATAAACCAGTTTATTTAGTGTAGGCCTACTCCTCTACCTCAGATTGATAGCCTCTATCAATAAGCCTACACTTAATGCGGGGGTAATTACTTATATTTATAGAAAAACAATTACCTATTACATTATTGTAACTGATGAAATCAATTTCTTTTCGTAATTCATTTTGATTCAAGAAATCAATACAATACAATTAACTACTACGTACAATGGGCGTGTATGGCATTTAATTGATGTATCATGTGAAAATATCTCTCTTTAATTACTAAAAAATACTCCATTTAAATGCCCAATAACAGTTAAGTGGAGTGATAAATTATTTGCACTCAATCCGCTAGTTCCAGAGCTACAAAAAATAGTTCTGTTTCTTATCAGATGGTCTGCCAATAACATGACTGAAGTCTTGAAGAAAAGAAGAGATATAGATGTAAAAGATACTAGTCAAAGTTATCCTCTGAGAGTAATGAATTTTATTATAGTCAGATTTTGCGGTGAATGAACTGAAAATGTCATTTCCATGGAGAAACGTTTTCGGAGGGCCTGGCATGCTGATGAGATACTTTTCAACTCAGCGAAGAAGGCAATTATAAACCGCCTCACTCCTCGTTTTTCTTAGTAAAGCCTCTAGAAGTTCAAATCAGCCTTTTGGCTGATGACCTAAACAACACTCCAGTTTGAAAAAACCACAATTTCCAAATTTTGTAAAATTACCCAAATTTACAAGACATAAACTACTGAACATTATTGTAGAATTTAATCAAAGCTATATACGATCATTAAAATGGATTTACAAAAAGCCAACTCGACAGAAGTCGTGTGACAAATATATAGAACCAATTTTGTGACAGAGAGGGAAATGTAAGGGGCTTCTGTGGCCGTTATGTCATATTAAACGATTTACTTTGAAGATTTCCACGGTTTTGATCTTTGCGCGTTAGGGTGAATTAATCATCTTAACAAATCAAATTGTCTGATCAAAGACACATGCTAATCCGCTGTATCATACATGTACAGTGTTGTATATAATATGACAACCGATAAATTAGTTCAGAGTTTCAGCAGTATTATTATTATTATTATTATTACTATTTAAATTTTCATATATACGTACCAATTTTTTTGTAATTTAAAAATTGTATTATTTAAAGTTTAAAACTTCGACTTTATCTAAGGTAACTCTGTAGTAATGTGTAAGGCTTAGATTCCCGAGTTCTCGGTTTAATTACAGGATGAGATCTGGGGAATGTAATAATAATAATTATATATATTTGCTTCCCAATTAACAAATGTGAAACACGCACATGACTTTCTCTTTTTAATGTAAATAATGACCCATATAATCTGTGTTTAATCATTAATAAACAATGTAAACTGAAAAACATAACCTAATTTTAATCATGAGTGAATGACGTAAAATGGAAACAACCACTTTAATTTAAATAAAGGAAAAACCATTAACTGACACTAAACTAAGCTCTGCAGAAAAAAATAACTGAAATACAAGCTGAACATATTTTAATTTTCTATAACTTTGATTATATGCATTTTTGTTTTGAAATGCATACTAATGCCACAATCTTTAAAAATCCTATTTTTATCGATTTTTATGAGAAAAATACAGAAATTGTTTGAACTAAAAATCAAAAATAAATAAATAAAAATAAAAATAAAATAAAATAAAATAAATAAATAATAAATAAATAAATAAAATAAAATAATAAATTCTGTTAATGTTCTAGAATTTTATTTTATACACTTTTTCCCTAGAATACATAATTAAGGCCTCAATCTTAAAAAAAAAATATTTTTTTACCGCGAGAGAACAGGGTCATGATAAACAATTTTTTTAAAGATTGCGTCTTTAATATAGATTTTATAGAAAGAGATTTGTAATCAAAGTTGTAGAGCTAAAAAAATAAATAAAATAAATTAATAAAAATAAATAAAAATCTAATATTATGTATCAAACATTTTTTTACAACCCTAGTTTAGCATTATTGAGAAATTTTCTGTTTTCTTCATCAAATTCGGTAAAAAATAACTATAATAGGTATTTCAATATTGCGACTTTTGCATGCATTTCATGACAGAAATGTGTGTAATCAAAACTTATAGTACTTATAAAAAAAAATACAACTTTTATTTCAAACATATCATTTCTACAGACTAGTTTATCGTTAATTAGTGATTTCCCGTATTTTTAAGTCGAAAGAGTTTGATTTTCATTTTGCATTATTCTCTCATGATTAAAATTAGGTTATGTTTTTATTTTACATTGTTTACTAATAAAAGGTTATATGTTTTATTATTTACATTAGCAAAAAAAACATCATGTGAATGATTACACCAGTTTTTATTTATTTTAATTATTATTAGTGAAATTTGTTAATTATTATGATAATATCTAAAAATCAGTTATAACTAATTACGGGATGCACTGACACGGATAATCGTTGTAACGATCTGAAGTAATGAATAGTTAGTTGGTTTGAAGATTACCAAGTGATGGAGTTTTGATTACTTAATAAATTTGATATGTGAAATGGAAAATGAGATCAATCGTGACTCTTTGAGCACCCGATATTTCCTTCCGTTTATGTTTTAGAATTAAGTTGGGTAGTATGCAACGTACAAGATTACAACATTCCTCGACTGAAGTTAATGGAACTGAAACTTAAAGTTCCCGAATCAAAACAACATCAAGTTTGTCTTGGCTAAAACTCGGTATCTCTGTATATGTTTGTATGTATATTTAACATTGAAACGCGTGCGAACAAACGTATACCTAATTCACCTTTCATAATGTTATGTTTTGAGTAGGTAGCACACGCGTTGAGTTGTTTTATTATTATAATTGTTGGAACGGTCCATTTCAGTGCATTTTCGAGTGATAAAGATAAATGTGTGTCAGAAACAACAGCAGATGTGTGTCGTGTTTGTGGCCTGTAAAGCACTGGTTACTCCTATATTTCACCACATTACATTAACACACACTACATCCATCACAGAAACATATATACTATAACGTAACAAAATTAGCTTACACTCCCTGGTGTTATATGTCTGTATAACTGTCCGTCTTGTTTAGTTTTATTTCATTTTGTTTCATTTAAGCTATTTTATTAATTTAATTATTTGCATTATTTTGAAACCTTGCACGGAAAGTAGCTTAATATTATTATTGCAGTTAAAAGTTTAATTTTAAGTAACCAAATTTGGAGATTAATCTCCAGGTCAGTCCAATCACTCAGCTGGTAGAAATTAGTGATGGAGCAAGAAATAGGAGACTGTTACGTTGTACCTGATACAGACGGTGTACTTGGGTCAGGTACCGAGTATGGATTAGCAACACTAACCGGTACATTCTGCATCATGTACAAATTACCGATTTATCAGGAAAAAATTATTATTCGCCTTCCTCTTCTAGCTAAACAAAGCTAGGCATAAGCATCTTCTAAACTCTCTACTATACCTATATAACCATCTATTCTAAGTATACCAACGTTTCTATTCCGTTTTGGAGCATACCATACTACTTGCTTATCCTTTGTGCTGATATCCTCGCCATGTGCTGTCCTTTACCCTAAGGTCCTTTAAGGTCCTTTAACCTTTACGATATTCTTTTATTTTTTTATTCAAGTTTTAGATATTCCATTCTAATCTTGTGTCTGCATTTATTACTCTATCTAACGAAGCAATACATCCTTTCGTCCTTCGCAGTACCAACGGCTCAGCGTGACTAGTTTCCTACCGAACATAACTCCACGATACAGGAATGAAATCGACCATCGATGTCATCCGGAGCATCTACACCAGATCACACCCACTGGGAACAATTCGCACACTGCCATTCCATGACTATTGTAATAATGTGACTTTCAATGTAAGGTGAACAATATCAACGTTAGTCCTACCCACCGAACCAGATTTTTTGTGATATTAATTTATAACAATATTATAAAAAATATAGTAACTATTTCATAATATTTGCTCGTATATTGATATATTGGTCATTAATCCCACTCTGCGTTTTCTGATCCTAAAACAAAATATTTCTTCTAACATCCCTTCCGTAAAGTTTCGTTGAAGAAATCCAGCCTCGTCATTTATCTTCGAACGATTAATGTCAGAACAAACATCATAGTAATGCTAAATAAAATAAAAAGTTAATTTTGAGCTCAATTATCATAACATTGGTAAACCTAAAGTTTATCATTTACCTTGCATGGTCTTTTAACCAATCTAATTAGTAAGTTTTCATCACCTCAAAGTATTAAATGAGTGAGACGATGGAAACAAAATAGTAAGTAAAGATTAATTAAATAGCTTATAAAATTCTATTTTATTTTTGAAAACAAAGAATAATAACTCTTATTGTGACAGTTGACAGTCACACATAACAAATACATTAGATATTTCTCGTCAAATTTATAACTCTGGTAAAATCTAGCTGAAATCAAGGTAAAAACAGTTATCAAATTTTAAGTTGATTTTTAAAGAGTATAACAACTTCCGTAACGAAAAATTTAAAAAAAGTTAGTGTTTACATTAAAAAGTCTCGAGGAAAACTTTTGATTATCAGATATAAAATATAATTTTTATAAGATACAAAATAAATTGATTTTTTTTTATAAAAAACTTTTTATTTTTGAAATATTCTGTAAAAATTGAAAACAACATCCGTATTTTTAATACTCGTTGATTACAAAACTTTATCGCATACACCAAAGCAAATATTTCAGAAGATCTTATGCGTGTGCACGTTTGTTCGTAAATTGTGTAAACTGAATGTTACTAATTGTTTTGGTAATTATCGTAAGGTTAAAAAGTTAATTAAAAGGGGTTTAAGAAACAAATACTTTTGTACATTAATCTTAAAACGCGTAATTGATTATGTATTGTTACGACAGTTCTGGTAAGAAGTTATGTATTCAATAATAAATTATATTCCATGAAAGTAACAAAATAAATTAAAACACAAACAGTTTTAGAATAAAATAATAGCCTTTCTTTGTGTACTACCTCTACCGTTTTCGTTAATAAAAAACGGGAAATTGTTAGATTTTTATATTCTAGAATATAAGGTTGAAGGGAATGTTTATTGCCTATTAACAGCCATACACATGCAAAATGGTTCACGTACAACTGTGGAAAAAGTAATTACTAAGAGTAATTTCTCCTTCAAAGTTAAATATGAACGAATTTCACGCCACCTTTCTTCAGTCAAATGATAGGTCTACCTAATAGATTTTCAGGTCACGTTTATAAACGTAACTTAAGAAATGGCGCTTTGTAAAGAACAAGAAAAAATTTAAGTCTACTTTTTACTTCTGTATACAGTTAATAATATGACACTTATCTCTAAGGTCTGTTTCGGGATCTGGGTAAATTAAATAATAAACAAACTATCACTTAAAATCACAAACAATATTTATTAAGCACTATAAAATTACAATTTATAATGAGTCTTTATTCTACGAATAAATTACAACTACTACAATAGGATTGCTTAGAATAAATGAAAAATTACTTACAATAAATTTATAACACTAAATAAATTAAACCAGATTACAAGATTAGTTTTTACTTACGTAAACTAAGTCCTTCTTACAAAGTAACCAACGATGATACGATCTTTTCGCAGGCCTACTCGTACACGAAAACTCACTAACTAACAGATCAAAACTTGTCGATGGCAAAATCAAAAGACTGGCCCAGACTAAATAAATCGTTGCACTTATATAAAAGAATCGATAGAAGTCACGAGGACAGAGATTTCCGATATAATAATAAAAATAAAAGTTTTTACAAAACGTAAACAACTCATTTTAACTGAAAAGAATTGTTACAAAAGAGCTAATTATCTAAATAGATAATCGGTTCTTTTGGGTAGCCGTTCAACAATAGGCTGACCTATACTACACATAACCATTTGTCCGTTATATTTCTGTTTCTTAGAAACGCCATTTATTATTTACTATTATTATTTATAGAAACACCTTTTAAATCTCGGTCCTTCTCGTGAATTCTCGAACACTCTTTCCTTTTACATGTTGTTACAATATATTTAATTAGATTTATCAATATTTTCTTGTATTTATATATGTATATTATATCAAACAAGATGTTCTGAACAATAATGTTTTGTTTTACAAAAGGCGTTAACAAGGTTTAAGTAAGTGGCACAAAGTTAGAGACGGTTAAGTAGGGCAGTAATCCTTTCCTAAACCTCTGTAGATCCGGGTCTCCTGATGTTTTAATCCAGCTACACGAATGAATAAGATCCTAATATTTAAATCGAAATACCTGTGGTTTTGTCTCTAAGATACCATATCCATCATACATGACGCACTAAGATCCCACCGTCCACTATTTTTAATAATAAAAAATTAAGAAAAATCGTAAACGCTTGGGAGTAATTTTCATTATAATTACAGCTTTCTGAACATGACACATTTTGATGCAGGAACAAGGGAGATAACTGACGCTATGAAGAGAAGATCTTAATGGATATATATAAAGAACTGTTTTAGAGATATTTGGAAGAAAATCTTGTAATTTATTGAACCCTTTCATTTAATCTAGGTATAAATTTATGTAACTTAATCATAAAGATGTAAAGATGATCGAAACACATCAGTTAATGGCTTTGTCAAGTTATAAAATTGATAGAAATATAATAGCTTTGTCATTGTTTGACCTCCACAGATTTTATATTCTATTGACTTTGTCTCTCTGTATTTGATTGTTATTTAATACTGTTACAAATACTAATCAATAGTTGATCTGAAACTTCTTGAACAAGGTCGGAGCTATATATAATATACAGTTTATCCAAAGGAGAGAAAACAATTCAGTTAAAAATAGTTACTAAACAACACTTTGTTTCAAGTACATAACATAACTTCAAGTTGAATAGTTGCTTCTAACGTTATCCTCTTATGGCAGTATAGTTTTCTATCCTTGTCATTATTTAAAAATAACAGATTACAAAGGAAATCAAAGTAAAAAGAGAAGTTTGTCTCTCCCAACCTGATTAATCATAAACAAATGCAATTTTTTATTGTATATAGCAATTTTAGACCACACAAAGTAACATTAAATATTTTATGGAAGCTCTTTTTGGAGCCCAAACTCTCAACATTCTTTCACTGTAGGATTTTCTTCTTTCATCAGGCCATATTTTTTTGATTTAGATAGGTTTTGATTTTTTTATTATTTTAGCGGCTACTGTATACAGCTCTAGGACATTTACCGTAACTCAAAACGCCATTCATTGCTATTGAATATGTCTTTTTCCCTTAGACCTCTCCTCTCCATAGCTTTCTTACAACACTATTCTTCCACTACTTTATGGGTCGTCTTCGCTTTCTCCGTCTAGCAGGAACCCATAGCCAAATATTTTGTGGCAATCAGTCCTCCTAAATTCTTCCCAGGTGACCATACTAGATGAGTTGCCTTTCTTTAATTTTTTTCAATTAATGAAACCTTCTTTAAAATCTCTTCATTCCTAACTTGATCTAGCTCAGTCAACTGTTAACATTTATACTAATAAAACATGTTTCACATTAAAATGTAAAACTAATTTTATATTGAAAAAATTAGACTTCTAAACGTAAAAATTAAATCTAGATGTATAATAGAAAACAAACGTAACCAAGTTCTTATTACAAGATTTACTGACAATATAATTCGATTATACTGGCAAAATACTCGTATTACTTTTAACTCATTATCAATCGCAAAAATATACATTTTCAGTAGTGATTTGCTACATGACATCAGTAAATTGTTTGCTGTCATAATACTGAAAATCATGATGGTGATGCAATATTTTGCCAGCGTCACATAAATATGTCGTATGTTTGCGATGTTGTGCTGTTCTAGGTACTCCATTATTATTTTCAGTGTTTTTGAATGTGAAATAAGCTGCTCCACGTAACATAATTCATCAGTTTCTTCTGGATTTTTGTCGGAGTACGACATGATTATGGAAACTATTCTTCGTCTGTGAACTGAAGACCTTCATTGACCTTCATTTCATCACAACAACATCGCCTGGATATTCTCAAGCAACACAATTTTCATAATGCGTGCGTAAAATTAAATTAAGCAATTTTTGGATTATTTTTTATTACGCACATTTTTTTGGATAATCCGAACATTTCAGAATCCAAACAGGTCTCGGTGCCAATTATTTCGAATGTCATGGTTTAAAAAAAAACAATTACGACGGTTGTACTACAGCCGTTTCCCAACTATTAATCATGGTGGAAGTACATTTATTTTCTTGGAGCCGGTATTCCTCAAAATATTTTTTATGAGAGTATAAAAGTTATTGCAAAGTATAAATGTCGTGTAAATCGGAAAAGATTGAGATATGTTGAAAGTGATTATCGTAAAAGTATAGTTTATTAGTTTTTAGTTAAGTCTAAAAGTGAACTATTATTGAAGGAAGCCCATTTTGTTAAAGAAAAAGGGTAGAGCATATTGCTGAAGCCATAACGTAAGGAAGTGAACTCGGATCTTTAGATAAGTCATCTGAGTGAACAGTGAAGGTCTTTATTTCCAAGCGGTTCTAAGAAACAATGGAAAGCAGTCGGTTTTATTGTTTTCTTGGAGGCCAAGACCGGTAGAATCAATAAAAGCTACGAAAGTGCGTGCCAGAACAAACGATTCTCATAACAAAGGTAATGGAAGGAGTGAGTCTAGTTCGTTGGGTCGGTTTTTAGGAGAATGAGGTGGAAGAATACAGCGGGACCGAGCGACCAACTATGAATGGCTGTTCCAATAATGCCCTATTATTCGTTGCAAGAATGGTCCCAAAGGACGAAAAAAGGACTAAGACTGCTCAACTACGACGATGCAAGCTTAAACTCAGCGCTTACTGCACTTTCTTAACATCAACTCCTTTTCTCGACTTCCTCTAAATATCTTCCGTCTCATTCTGACTCACTTATACCGCTTCTTATTCACCATCGTTTTATGAAAGGACTTCCCGTACTTTATTCACAACTACCGGCTAAAAATTCCACAACTTTTCAAAATATTTTACGGTTTATCCATAAAATTCTGTCAATAAAATAAAACTAAACTCTGACATTAAAAATTGTATAAGTTAATGGAGATAAACTTGGTCAAAATGTTTGGAGAATAGTTTTAAATATTCTCCGCTAATCTAATGCATGAAGTTCTTACTTATTTTTTCAGTAAATCTACAAATTGTATTTAAATTTAAAACAATTTCGTAGGTGAGTCATTTGTATGATTTCTTGAATGATGTAATCTCCCTGTGAAGCACTTCTTATAAATTGTAATTTAGTAAAATTTGATATTATTATGAATTGTTGATAGTTTAGTGTAGCGTAAACCTGAATGTTATTTTTGATGAGTGTTTGTTTAATACAAGTAGGTAGATATTAGCGTTTTAATCGGCTTGTTTTTGCCTGATAAATTCATGGCACGGTAGTTGAATTGCAAGTCTTATCTTCTTTGATACAGATTGCCATATCTGGAAATTTCTTATTTAGCTGTCATAGTGTTTAAATTACATTATGTTATGTTATTTGGTGTGTACCAAGGTACACCAGTGGTTGAACGTAAAACCTTGTTCTGAAACCACTGCAGTATGTCAATTTTATAATAATTAGTGCCCTCATCACAACTGTATTCCATATGTTCTCACTGGTTAGAATACAGTTTTATAAACAAAAAATTTGTGGTTCAGCGAAAATTTTAATTTTTGTCTAATTAACCAGAAGTACCGTTAAATTTAAGTCTACCTGTTTTAAATTGTGAGCTTTTTATGTTAAATATCTCTTTAGACGTTTTCAAAAATATTTAGCTTGGATTACACCTTGACGAAAATTTAACAAGAAAATCCTCATATACAATCATATTTTAATGTGAAAAATATAACATAAGATCTTTTCGTTTTGTTTTGCTTTTAACTCACACGTTACATTTACACTTCATCATCAAAATTGCTCACAAATATATTTTAATAACACACAATTTTCAATCACAGACTCAGCTCGAAAATTAAAAACACACATTCAGTAGAAATGTAAGCAACTAAACTTAAATTAAAAAACATTAATTTGGCTATTTTAAGTTAAGTCCATATTATCATTTCAAATTAAATTTTTAATTTAAAACCCCACTCTGGACCTATGGTATCCAGTATTATAGTGTGCATTCAGTTTCTCAAATATTCAAATTGTCTAGCGTTTTCACCCAAAGTTTCTCTGAGCTGCGACCAAAAACGTGACAAAAGACCACATTTACAAAGATCTATTTACGCCAACAGTTGAGAAAGAAATTAAAAAATTTAGTGTAATATATGAAAACTGGTTTGAATTGCACGAAAATTGTTTGACAATCATTTTATTGGACAATAATCTGAATACGAAACTACAATACAAGGCTAAAACACGAAGGCTAAAACGAAAGGACTGAGTAGGCTTGTTTGTTAGGCGCTTAAGTTATTGCCCTAGTTTTTCAAAATTTATTTTAATTATTTTTGTTATAAATATCAAATAATGGACAGTGTTTATTAATAAATGTATTTCCACCGACAGATAATGAACATGGTAATAACAATTAACTTTTACCTTCCATAAATATTCAAATAATAGAAGAGAAATCAATAATGAAAGAAGTAAATGCATTACTAATTTGTAAATTTTAACATTTTAAATATTACTAAAAGATTTTCAATAACATTTATCTGGGGTTTCGATCATATTTTGCGAAACTATCGGAATACTTCTTATTTCACTTGCTTTAGCATCAGTTGGTGTTTAAAAACTAAGTAGAACTCTTTGAAAGTTAGGATGGTTGCCATATCGGAAATCCATTATTCTAAAAACAGGTGAAGGATTTTATACTCATCAATTTACCATTTTTGGGTCACAATGTTTATTTTGAAGGAGTTTATGATAATATACACTGTACTTTACATATTATCGTTGATTCTATTTTTACCTTTCAACTATAAAATATTTATCCAGTTTTTTAAAGAGATTGTTCTACTTTTGTTATAATAAATTTTTCTTGTTATTTTAAATCTGTTATTAATAAATAAAAATCATAGCCGGCTCCATGGCGTAGTGGTTAGCGCACAAGTCTAAAAAGGGGAAGGTTCTTGGTTAGAGTAAATCAGCTAGGGTCTGGAAACTATTAAAAATTAAAACCTATTGTTCAAGTTAATAACACACAGTAGTCGCTAATAACCAAGCTTTTGATGTGACTTTAAATAAAGTTAATAAAAAAACTCACAGTCTATTACAAATATTTATTGTAATCTTTTAGTTTATATTTCAATAAATTTAATAAACAAACCGTATTTAAAACAAAACAAACTATGATCAACCAAAAAGAAAACAGAGTTATTACTCTTGCTGAATGTTGTATAGCGTATTGAAAAATACATCTATCTAGAAAAGTTACTAAATTCAAAAGCACAAACCAAACAGCTGAAATAGAGTGGCACATAGATCAACGTGGTGTGCTTTCGGCAAACGAAATAAATCCTGAAGAATGAAAAGATTTCTTTAAAGACTAAAAATTCCGTTTTAAATCCTGGTGGCCTTTGTACGAGCCTGACTAATTCACAGAGATCCATGGACCGACTGAAAGGCTGAATATTAGATTGAAAAACCGTGTAGGAAATGAGAACATTTTCCAGAAAACTAAACTACTATAATAGACGTATAACTGCATGTGACATCACTGGAATGACGATGGACCGGACACAATATGAGACAGACAGGTGGTTAGTGGAGATTGGTTAACAATTGCTAGATTTACGGATGACACAGCCCTGTTGACAGTGGGTATAAAACTACTTAAATCAATGACCAAACTTTAGTGACCGTGCGATCAGTTATATGTTACTGTACTAAAAAGTTAAAGATAAAACTCAATGAGCTTAAGTTTGTTCATGCAAACTTCACGAACAAAAAACTATTCTACATTCATTATTTATCAAGTGAATTGAAATCCTACATCGTATTTGAACACAGTCAAATATCTAGGGATGACACCAGATATAAAGCTTAAATGGAAGAAGCAGATAAGTACTGTCTGTCTATAACTTGATGGCCTCCCGCAGAGAGGAGCAGAATCGGCCCACTACTAGCCTTTTCAATAACATTTCTATATGTACTACTACTGACTAGTACACTGGACTTGGTACATAATGAAGTGTTATTGAGAAGGCTAGTAGCGGGCCGATTCTGCTCCTTTCTGCGGGAGGTCATTAAGTCATAGACAGACAGTACATAGTATAAAAAGAGCAGTAGTACTATTAAATAGCTATTGTTAAAATAATACAATAACATAATTAACACCTTTATTTCAAACAATTTTATTGCTGTTGTTATTTATTATTTATTACCATATTCAACAACTATATTATTTCTCTTGACCTTTGTTAATAAATTTTGTTAAGAAAAAGTAAGAAACCAAACAAAAATACTTTGTTATTCTGAGAACGAAGAAAACAACTAAAATTTTTCCAGCAGACTAACACTGTTGCTATATTTAACGTCCTTCAACTAAGGATAAAAATAAACAAATTCATTCTTAAATTACATACACACAGAAGGAACCGGCTATTCATTCAAAACTTTCTCCGCCGAATTCCAGTGAATGGAGTTACTTTTACATTGTATTGTATTGTAGAAGACACCTAAAGTTTTGTTTAAAACTT
Source organism: Catonia carolina (assembly GCA_035578175.1). Taxonomy (NCBI): domain Eukaryota; kingdom Metazoa; phylum Arthropoda; class Insecta; order Hemiptera; family Achilidae; genus Catonia; species Catonia carolina. The sequence goes on along the minus strand of JAQMRL010000008.1, from coordinate 85,942,338 downwards.
TTATTAAGTTATACTTAAACAATATTTTTAAACAATACAAAAAACAAACAATAAATTTTAACGTAAGACTGTTTTTGAAATAAACATTTATAGTGGTTATTCACTTACCGTGAAATAGCTTGAACAAAATTTGCACAATTTGTTAAATCCTTGAAAGACTGAGTAGTAGTTTAAAAGAAACAAATCATAACTTTTGGCATTTTTTACCAATTTCCCAAATGACTTTTATTATAAATTACTCTGAATTTAGTTCTGTAGGGCTTGTTGTATGAAAAAAGTATTATTGTGTTATGAATATTTTATTTTATTTTTTTTTTTTTTTTTAACTTTAATAACTTTATTTGCAACTATATACTACGATACAACGAGCAAATTAGATGACAGTAAACAAAGGATGACAAGGAAAAAAAATAAAAAAAAAAATAAATAAAAATAAATAAATGAAAAAGAACAGTGATACCCATTGGTATATGTTCTATGAAATAAAGTTCATGATACATGAATGATAAATAACAACATAAGAAAAAAAAGAAGAAAGAAAAATAAAATAAATCACTTTATAGAAGATCTCTGGCCCATTGACGTTTCAACCTGCGCTGCGGATTTCCTGGTAGTGATGCATCCGATAGTTTGGTGATTAATTCGTTGGGGTGATCATGCAATTTTCTGTGAAAAACACTGTAGCTGGACTTAACTACTTCACTTATGAACGGAATATTAAGGTCGTCATGTAGAATTTTGTTGTTGACATAAAAAGGTGCGCAGGTGATTAAACGTAGGCATTTTGACTGAAAGGCTTGTAATTTTTGTAGATTGCTCGGTTTAGCTGTGCCATAAATTTGTAGTCCATAGGTCCATATTGGTTTGAGATAAACTTTGTATAGTAATAGTTTAGATTTTAGAGTCAGTGAAGAGCGGCGTCCAAGAAGTCGAAATAGTTCTTTCAATTTGGAGTTCAAAGTCAGTCTTTTGGTTTTTATATGAGTCGCCCAGGTGAGTCTCTTGTCAAAGTGAAGTCCAAGGTATTTAACCTTTTGTCGTTGTGGTATCGGTTTATTGTCGAGGAATAGTTGAGGACATTCGCCTTTCCGGAGAGAAAAGGTGACATGCACTGATTTTGAAGCATTGAATTGGATCCTCCAGATGAATATTTAAAAAAATAATAATTTGTTTATTTATAAAAATATTAACTATTGTTGGAAAAATTTTCGTTAAACATACAGAGAGTACTGTAGCCATATGTGGCACGCAGAAATGTAATTTTTCCTTCAATTTTACACCAATTTCATGTAAGTTGGTCTAAAAAGACCCAAGGTAGGTTCTCGGAAACTAGCCTTTACTTTCAACCACTACTTTTATTTACTAGAAAAAATTATTACATTACAACCTCAAAAAATTGCATTAATTTACTACATAAATTTTGTTCAATGTACATTTTCCTTTCAACAAAATATTTTATGTTTCTCAACCCAGACTGCAAAAGATAATAGTTCTTTTCTTCCTTTAAAAAACATCTTTCAGCTTTTTGGGTAGCTAATTTTACTACGAATAAACTTTAGGACATAAATGTATTTCCTCGTATAAAATAATGTTTTATTTTGAGGAGGTTAATTGCGAAAGAATTTTGATCTCTTATAACTTTTATCAATGTGTTTCGCTACGTTGTTTAATTCCTTCTTTTAAATTATAATGATAATTAAAAACAAACCTCTGGGCAACATAACTGGAAATTCAATGAGGAATTAAGAATAAGTGTTTCATTAACAAATACGAAACCAGTACAGTAAATATCGTGTTTTCTACTAAAATATTACACAAAAATAAGTACTCTGCGCATAGTAAAGGTTTTTATTGGTTTCTCATCCGACTATTTTGCTAAGTAATGTAGATGATGAAAATCAGTAATGAATAAATACCAAACCTGACCGAGAATCGAACCCGGTACAACCTTAGGGATAGAAGCCAGTTGCTCTGACTATTGCATCATGAGCCGGCCGTTTTGTTCATATTCAATTAAATATTACAATAGTAGATATAAAATTGCATTCCGCAAAGCGATGTTTACCGTACCATTATTATTAAAAATTGAATCTATTGAGGAAAACTTAAAAATAATCAAGCTGTGGTAATTAGTAGAATCAGCTAGATTTAGATAAGTTTTGTTTTTGTAAAATTGGCTTCGGCAAGGCGGAAGAAGTAATGGGCCGCAGATATCAAGAATAATATCGTCAGCTGTCGACAGAGTGCACTGTTGTTTGTTTCATTCCCTAAACCCTCCAACCTTTTCGTTTTTTCAATTGCTTGCTTTTTTCTCTCTTTGTTTCTTTTTTTTCTAAATCCCTTTACTTTCATCTCCCCAAAAAGGGCAGGTTCATTTCATTTGCTCATTTTGTTTATTTCTTTGTGATAGTAATTAAATATAAAGTAACGACAGTAATCACCATTACGAAGTCACTTTTGTATGAAAAATAACTGATTTTTTTGGAGATGTAATATTAAATTTTATTACAGTTCACTTTTATCATAATGGTTTCTGTTTTGGTCCCTTCCATTACGGTTTTCTTTTTGGGTAATAGTCATCTTAGTCTCTTTTTTTATTTTATCCCTAAAATGATCATCCGTTCCTTCATTTATTAATTTAACCTCCTCGCTTAATAACTTTCAAACCCAAAGTTTAATAGATACTTTTTAATTTCTTCATATCTTTTATTATAATTTTGTAAATTTTTTAGTGTATTTAGTCTTGTTTAACAGTATAATTAATTAAGTAGTTTTGGTTTATACGTGAAATTCATTTTTTTTATCACCATACACGTAATATACGGGGCAATCTTCAAACTCAGCTGGTAGAAAGTCGCCTTAAACGATTCTTCATTAGCACCGGTTGGGTGAGTTACGTTGTACTGTAATCTTCTAACAGTTTTTACTTGGTTTTCCTGTTCAAACTTATGTTCACGAAAAATCAAACCTAATTTATTAACTGATTGTTTGAAATAAAACCGTTTTTTCTAATTTAATTATCAAATCCACCAAAGTTAAGCTTATCGGGGACAGTTTGGGCACTCATCTCTTTCTTGGTTGCAGACATACGTAAGAGATGGTGTATCTTATTCTCTCTATACTGATTAAAACAACATAAAGGTATTAAAAATGATACTACAAAAATGTATTATATTAAAATCTGTTTAATGCCATCTTTTCTCAAATGATCCTCATAATACAACCTTTTTCACTTCTCGAAGATGTTATCTCTGCAGCCTGAATACGAGTCGCCTGCTCCTACTACTGATCCGAATCTCATAACAGCAGGGTAATAAAGGTACATCTCATAAAATTGATGAAATTTCAATTAAAATAGATATTGACAAAAGTTGTTGTATATTTAGTTTAACTGCTGGGTGATACAAATTTCTGATTTTTTTAGAGGAGAAAAAGGTTTCAGGTGTACTGATCATCTCAGAAAGTAATTTTGAATGACAAAACTTTAAAACAAGTGAATTCGTTGATTTACTTTGACGATATGTCACTTGTTTACAATTACAAGATTCAGAAATCAAATTGAAAAAATTCAAAGATTTATCCACTTTGAAGAAAATGCTGGTAAGTGAAGAGCCGAAGGAGATTTTAAGGTATCATTAATAATCTTGTTTCTGACATTTTTAATGAAGGGTTCAAATTATTCCAACTTGACTGCACATCAGATATAAAGAATAGAGGCTTTGACATAAGATTGCTGTAGATCTTCAGCAGGGTATATTGTTGGACCATGAAAGATATGACTTTATGAGTCGGGGTGATATCAACTATTTGGAAATACAGACAAGTGAAATATAGGTATTTGTTGCAGATGCTGAATGATTGAATACCCATATCCGGGAATCAGACAACATTGTATTAAACGAACTCGGAAGAGATAGGTATCACAAATTCTGTATGAAATAGCAAATTAATAAATTTGTGTTTGAAACAAGCCAGGAGACGTAATCCGTATTGTTTCTAAATATAATCTCAATTACATCAACTATTAATGTTTTTTTTAAAGAATCATACCATAAAAATCTTATGACATCATCCTACAGAGTCCAGAATCACTCGTATAGGCTACCCATCATATCCAGTATCATCCATCATCCAACAGAAATCTGGTATCGTCCATCATCATAATTATAGAATATCCGTCGAGTATTTCGACAAACCATACTTGATCGAAGATTTGTTTTTTTTTGGTTTCATTGATCAATTGTGATAACATGTCCTAGAATATTTGTGTTCTTCCTCTTATGGTAGTTTCTAGGTTTTCAACTGTATTGTAAATTTTGTCCTGAAGCCGTCATCTATTATACGGAGGCTGTACATCGTTCTCATTCCAATTGGACTTCCGTAGATATTGACTAATTTTATTACCACGTTCTGGTGTTTTATTTCTTCTTTTATTATAAAGATTTTGTTGTTAACTTGGTAATTCTCTTCTAATAGTGCCTACTCAATTACTGAAGATTGATAACAACACTCGCAAATCGCTCTCTATCATGAACCACCCTCGAAAGAGTGTAAACTCTCAAGTTTGTCCAGTCTTTAATATTCTTCAACCTGAGTATTTTCTTCACCCAGGACTCTCTACTTTATTCTCGAGAATCAGTCTGAAAAACTCATACTTATCTCCGCTCGTGTAAATGACCAAAGTAGGCAGACTTTCTTCTTTTGATTATTTATTTATTTATCTATTTTAATTGAATTTTTTACAACAGGTCAACTACGGCCCAATTACAGAAAAAATATTTCATTACAAAGCAAAAATATATACAAAAAGAAAACAAATAAACAAATAAAAATAGTCAATAATACAAACAGAATTAAATATACATAAAACAGTATTATACACAATAGATTTTACAAATAATTTACTAATCAATTAATCATGATAGAGGTTCAAAACAAAATAAAAAAATTAACACACACATAATGTGGAATTGCTTGAGAACTTACGTCTTGAATGACTTAATAATGGCTGACCTATTAGATGCTCGGCTTTGACAAAATGGATCTATTTTGCCCATCAACTCACGATCTAAACCTGTACGTCTTAAAACAACGACCGGTCTACAAAATCCGAAGCATTTTTCTAAACAACTATATCTCGAAAGCTTCTAAACAATACATGGAATACATACTCAAAGTCCATGTTTCCACACCGTATAGCAGGACAGAGAAGATGTATATCTTTACAAACCTATAGCTTAAGGAAAGTGAAATTTTAGGAAGCAGATGCTTAATGTTAAAAAACCTAGTCTAGCCATTTTAATACGAGCTCGCTTTTCTACTGCTAGCTCCAGAACTGCTGTAATCCGACTTCCTAAATACTTAAATAGATTAAGTGGCTCAATACGTTGTTCTTCAACAATTAAGTCACATCGAGTGTGAGAAACTTTGCTGATCACAATTCCCTTAGTTTTCAGAGGGATAATTTATAGACCTAGTGCCTTTCTTTCTTCGGTAACCCTATTCATCAATCGCTAAAGGACCTCCTCTTTTGCTTGGTAATAATTGATGGTAATAACTTTGTAAAAATCGGTCTAATTTGTTGTTTCTGATTTTAGAATAGTTTCTTATGCCTCGAATTTCAGTTTTATTTACTTTATTTTTTTGTATTTTTTACTTTGAAAATTTTTTTTAATATTTTTTCCATATAGATGCACACAATTTTTCATAACCCTGTTTTAGCGGGAGCCTGCAATTACATTGTAGGTTACAGAAGAATTCAAGTTTCTAGGCTTTATATTTCTGAAGATTTTGTGACGAGTTGATTGAATCAAACAGTTAGTCGAGAGGTGGTATTTTACAATTATTTATTTCTATATAAATGTATTAGAAATACACGGAATGTATAATTCTTTCTAAAAACGACATAATATTGGGTAATGTCCGTTTGGCAAATGGATTTTATAATTTATGTGATAAGAATAGCTTTCATAAGAAATAAATTGCTGTTCTGTTCTGTACGAAACCGTAATAGATTCCACTCTTCCACTACCACTACTAGCTGTTTCTTTATCATTCTTTTTCCCCCGTTCATCATTCTTTCCTTTTTCTCTCTTTTTTATCTTATTACTTTCTCTCTCACGTTCGTATTCTTTGTGTTCGTTTTTCTGCTTTTCCGTTTTCGAAGCGAGATCATAATTCTTAACTGGACCATGAGGGGCCACTCATAGAATTTCAAGTGAAATTTAAGGATTTCCCTGTTAAGATATATCGGATCTAATATCTTAAAAAATGTTTTCGTTACGGAATAAAACGGAAATAGATATTTCTTAACAATAATGTACTGTAATAGGGTTCGTAAATACTTTTTCTTATTTCCATAAAATTTAATTTTAGTTTATTATACAAAGATACGTCTCGTGTAATAAGTTTTTCGTTGTATTCTTTCTCATTTTAGTCTGTTGGAATATTTTTACGTTTCTTAAATAATATTTGTTAAATATCACGTGGTATAAAAATATGTGATTTTTTCAGAATCTATTATTTACGTCTCGATACGTGATTTCTCGTCCAAAGTGAATAAAATTAAAGCAACATTAGAAACCGAAAAACAATTGACTTAATATTGAAACAACTATGGGATTATGTGTTACTGCTTTGGGGATCAGCTAAGAATTTATCTAAGTTTTCATTATTTACATTGACAAGTGAAAGTCATGCGAGTGTTTTGCATTAATTTTTTTGTGAATGATGCGTTATTTACCTTGCATGTTGTGGTCCAACGTTCCCGCTGTCAAATGAGGAACTAGCTGTTATATCTTCATCTGGAATCCTTCCAGATTCCATCCCTAGGGCGGTACTGCATCCTCCTGAAAAATTAAAACAAAATTATTATGAAAATAAATTTAATAATAAAAATAAACAAGTATTTTTTAAGATGAATAGCAGTATGAAATTAAATTTAGAAACATAATTTAAAAACTCGTTTAAATGAGAAAACACACACAAGGCGTTTAGTATAAATTATCTATTAAATCATACATGGGTGTATGAAGAGGAAGTTTTAGGAAATTATTTGGTTCAAATTGCTTTGACCATAGCGAAAGTTGTTAAGTCGCCAAATTTTTTTCTTTTTTTTCTAACACTTTTAGTAACATTGTCTCAAGATTTATGTGTAGAGTTTTTATTCTGAAATTCATCTGTCTGCACCTGAAACTTGGCAACAGTGGTTTTCGTTCATCAACGCATGTATAAAAATATGAAAGCTCTTGCTGATTCATTATCATATTTCCACAATTTCTACAGGAAGAATCATTAGTTTGTTGTGACTAAGTTGTCAGAACGTAAGCGTTTTATTAACTGAGGAAACAGTTGACAATTGTTTTTTAAAAATGGTCGGTACAGTACTAATTAATCGTTGATGCTGTTGATCTGGGTTCAACATGTCATGACTAACTTTACAAAAAGGAATGAGGGACAAATTTTACTTGTTGCTGTTTAGCAATAAGCTAAAAGGCTGGTTTGAACCTCTATAGACTTTACTATGTAAAACGAATAGTGAGTTGGTTCATTTTGCCTTTTAAACTGGATAGAAAACTATGCTTATCAGCAGGCCAGACTCTCAGAAAAGCATCTACTTTTCACTCTACAAATGACTCCTTCACTTCATTCACCACACGGTCTGGTTGTATAATAAAATTCATTACTCTCAGAGGAGATAACTCTGAGTAGTGTCTTTTACACCTCTACCTCTTCTGTTCTTAAATGCTTCAGTCGTATAATCGGATGACAATATGATAAGAAACATAACAATTATTTGTAGTCCAGAAACCAGCAGATCGGTTGCAAATAATGTAACACTCCACGTGCCTGTTATGGGCAAAATTTTTACTATGAAAATGGAAAACAAGGAAACTCAAATTATTCCCATTATTTATTAATCAGCCACTTTACTGAGTTTTGTTCGGGAAATGAAAGGCTTTTTGATAATATGTGAATTTCATTTTAAACAAGAATTCTGTAATTGTTCTGCAACAAATGGTTTTCAAATATAGTAACTTAAAAATATAAAAATTTAGAATTAAGTAACACCTAGTAAGATTAAGTGACAAACTTAATATAATTTTGATTACTGTAAGCAATAAACCCTAGAGACATTTTATAAAAAAATTTAATAAATTTACTCGTAAATTTTATAATTTTTTAAACGTATAAATTTGGTGATAACTACTCCCATATTGGACCACTGAAAAATAAAATTTTATTTGTTTCTTATTTAGAGTTTAACAATATTCTGTATTATTTTTTTTATCAAGAACTTAATGATCTATCCTAAAAAAATCGGAAAGGATGTTCATGAATAAAGTTTTGACTTCGATAAAACTCAGACAGATTTTTTCTCGGAACTAAACGAATTAAACCGTCGACCATGGGGTTAGTAGGGTAAAGATAGCAATGGTTGAAGGTCGAAGGGTAAAAGCTTTTGATCGGGTTTTACGGTTCAGAATACCGATAAAATGATAATTCTTTCTACGCAATAAGGGAAGTGATGCAAATAATCCCATTCTTCCTGAGTTCCTGAGTTTTAAAAATCTTAAGAACACGGAAATTAAAACGTATTAATGTAAAAATGTTCCATAGTTCATATATCTAATTAATATAACACATTTTACGTCATATTCAGACAAGGCTTCACCTTATCTTAAATTCGTTACTACCAATTCTATTCATGTCTCTACGTAGAACATTAATTTAATTTACTTTATTAATCTTTTAAAAATCTTGTTTCTCGGCCTTCCCTTTTCTCTATTAACCAGGATCTTACCATAAAAAATATTCTAATTGAAATTATTGTATCTCATAATGTGTGCATTACATTTTCTTCTTCCTTCCTTACAATATCACAGTAAACATTCCAGATAATCAAAGTCAAGAACTGTTTTCTTATTTTGATGTTTCAGACACAGAAACGGTTAAATAGTGAAGAAATCCCTTATTTAGTTTCATTAAATTGTATTATTTAAACTTTTTTCAATAAATAAAATTTCAAGCCTGTAAGTTTAGAAACCTGAATTTAATATGGTTCTTCTGAGAAAATCGTAAATTTCTGATAACCTAACTTTTCTTTTTTGTCTTCATTTAGTAAGAACTATAACTGTACATTTTTGTACAATTAGTATTATTTTTATGATGAACGTATTCAATGTCTTGTTTTCTTCTTTTAAGGAAATTACCAGTGGGAAAACCTCGGCGCTGTTTTACGTATATAAGATTCCTATTTTAGCACTTTGTTAATCCCCTTTGTGAATTTTATGGTAGATGTTAGTGTGACAATTTTCTTATCTCTGGATTCTTTTGATTATTAATTTTGAATGGAAGCAAGTGTATTTGTTAAGTTTTGTGTTTACTGTGTCTACGTTGAGGTCCGATGTATGATAGAATTTTTTATTTAGCTTTTGTTTGATCGGTAACTGTAATCTACGGTGGAGTAGAAAGTATAAAGTCTTTTAATTTTATTTTATTTTTTATTGTGTACATTTACTTATATTATTTTTGTACTGGATTATCTATATTTGTGTATATTGCTCCGAAGATTCACCTTTAACTTTTATTTTTAGAAACAAAGAGCCATCACCCCCAGTAAGCTAATTTACAGATTAAAAAACTATATTACATTTTTTTAATTGAAGTAATGCACCCTTAACTTTTGGGCTAAACGTTCACACTTACTTATAAACTTACATTAAATCCCGACGGATATCCTTCTAAAACCACTTTTTAACGTCAAGGAGCGATATAAGTGCAAAGATTAGTTGAAATCTAAATATCTTAAATTTTCTACGATCTGAGTACTTTATCGGTCTAGGTTATAAATAAAATCACAAGCCAGTAAAATAGGAAACTTTAATACATTAGTATCATACTCATATTCGAAAAAACACAATGAATATGTTTTTATAGATGATATAAAAATGCATTCAATATGTTTATAACAAACATTCAATAGGAAAGAACAAGAGGTTTTCGAAATCTTTCTGATTTATTCTCTTCTTATAAGTACCTACTACAACAAAAGTGGATTGTAAGAGTACAATAAAAAAATGAAAAAAAAATCAGTTAAGAATCTTTACCATATGTTACGGAAGGTATATGTTAGATGTAAGAAATAAAAAAGTAAGAAAAAAGGAATGAACTTTGAAAATAAGGTTGTAGGATGAGAATAATGAAGGAAAAGAGATTGAAAATCGATATAGTGAAAGAAACTCACAGTGGATTTCTTTTACAAGATTTTTGTCCGCGGTTACTCAAGTGTAATTGACCTTAGTAGATTCTTTCTTAGGTATTTTATTTCCAGAACCTTACAAGTATCTTTCTTATATACCATAGTACTGTGCTACTGAATTTCTTTTACAACAATGAATTATTTATTACAATATTTATGTACCCATCAGATATTTTATCATATATTTTACTTTTTGTTAATTGTCATAATTTCTAAATGACTTTACAGAAGCCATCAAAACAGATTAGGGACTTCAATACACAAAAAGTATGTCTTGTAGAAAATATTTTTGAGATTTTAAAATTTTACCATATGTATATGCAATAGATATATTAATATTTGTGAAGAAAAATTTACATTTATTTGTAGCTAATAGCTTTAATTTTCAAAGGAATACACGCAATAAATTTTTATTCCGTACAGACAAACACACATAGGATATAAGTATACAAGGGCACACTCAGTGCTACCAAGCACTAAAATGTGTTACCCCAAAGAATACGGCAAGAGAATAATTACGAAACATTTTATGTTTTAGAAAAAAATATAATCAATAATAATCCTTTTTATTCTGGTATTGTGTTATTAAAGGAAATAAAATCTAGAAATAATGTGTAATAACACATACAATTAACATAAGTTTCATTATTTTTTAATATTATTCTGTGTTGTTATATTTAGTGTTGCTTATAAATTAGTATAAATAATAATATTATATTGTATTTTATTATAATATTATAATAATATATAGTATAATATTATATTGTATTTTTTTTAAGAAACCCTTCATAACTTATAACCAAACGATCACACGGAAGCAACGCTGCTGAGTGCTGTCTTCTTCAAGTTATATTCATCATCAAAACATTTACTGAAAGTTTTTGTTAAACTGTTTGTAAATAATTCTTACTGTTATAAAAAAAAGAAAAAAAAATATATATATTGTATTTTAAATTGTTGTTATACGTAAATAACATCGCGAAACAACTATACTAGACGATGCTCGACAAATTTGAATTACTTGACAACCCTCTCATACAAAACATGTACACTAGGGCAATACCGGGTACTCAGCAAAAATGTTTTAAGATGTTTTTTTGAAGTAAGTTTTTTTGTTTATTTCTAATGTTTTATTACTACCTAATGTTAGGTTATATTTTTCATTTTTGGTATTGGCAAGAGAAAGTTGTGTGTGGTTTACCCCAGATTTTTTGACATAATCGTATTATAAGTTAACATAAATTTATTTTTGTAAAATTTTAATTCAATTTAATTTCAGGAGATAATAAAGAGATGTATCGGCGAAATTAACAATTTAAATTCAATTAAACCACTCTCAATTAATTTTACCCGACATTTTAGTTACGGTTTATAAAGAGGCTATTGTAAAAGATTTATGAGAATTGTTCATGTTTTTAATAGATCGGACTCGAAGTGATGGTCAGATTGGTGTTGTTCGGAGGTGGAAGCGGGCTTTTGAAGGACAATAGGCTTAGGGAATGATAGCTGGAGTGTGGAAACGTTAATTAAACAGCCTGTTTGATAATACAACTAGCGGCAGGTCGGTGGAACTGAACCGAACCAAACTGTATTGCACCGAACTGAAATGGTCTGTTTCAATTAATGGTAACCATGGACAAAGCGATCTAATATTACAACTGGACACAACGCAGCCACCTATAGGGCTATCCTACCTATACGTACACTGCTGCTACTCGATTGTATTTATCTACTACGGGCTATCCCACAGAAATAAACAATTCTCTCCCTTCACCCTAATACACCTCAAATACATGTTACAAACCCATAATTCATTAATCCTGATACACTGTAAAAATATCTATTCATAAACTTTACGGATTTGAATATTTGGCCTAATTCCCCACATACATAAAGGAAAATTAATGGGAAATCAATAAAACTTTTCAATAGATGTCATGTAAATTTTCTGGTATTTATTATTCTCCTTGACAAAATTTTCAATATTTCATCAGTCAGGTACAATTTTATCCAAACACTTACATGTCTGTCATTCTAACAAAGTCATTAGATGAAAATGAGTGAGGAAAAATTCAAAACCCGCGACCTCAGCGTATAAACCAGTTGAATTAAATCAATGATAAGGTGGTTTATGGTTAAGAAGGTTTAAGATAATCGGGGTTTTACTGTTTGTGTGTGAGTGGGGGAGAACGATATAGATACGGTTATTGTATGAATACAGATGCGGTTAAAAGAGTAAGAATATACGTGTGTATAGCAGAAAATCTTAAAAGAAATACGCAGTGCTTCCTATAGTTCTTCCAAAAGCTATTTATATACAGAATATATAAGAATACATTTTCAGATGAAGGAGTATTATAAACCGCTGATAATTTTCACAAGGAGAAGCGGGGAGGGACGAGCCAATTCCATGATAGTACAATGGTATAGTAACAATAATACTACTCTTCATTATTAAAAATCTGGTGTAAACACTCACATGACTTTCATCTACCACGACTACATCTGAACCAGGTAATTTGGAGTAGAAGCGAGTTGCTCTAACCACTACACCACGAGCCGCCTCTGCTGGAGAGAAGTTAAATAGGACGCTCAGCAAAGCAATGGATGAGTGGAGCAATAGAGACGATGACCAGTAGAGGTCTGCAGGAAGGTGATTAGGTGGATTGAAAGGCTTGAAGTTTGGGATGTGAAAAACGGCATTAATTAGTGTACAACAGGCAAACACGTTAGAAAGCCAAATTTAAAAACAATTCAGGTACCAAAATATGAAAATGGAAAGTAAAAATTTCTAAAATCAGAAGAAATTGCGAAATATTGAAGTATTGCGAAAACATTGTAGAAAACATAATATAATAAAAAGACGATTAACATTTTACGGACATATTGATATAACGAATTCATGAAAACATCAATAAAAAACTATTTACTTTCTGAGTTTTGATAGCTCAATTGGTCATCAGTTGATTGGAATGCCGAGGTCCTTAACCTGCTGAAAAAAGGGTTAGTTATTGAAAATATTGGTTAAGAGAGAGGTCACAGTACTTATTTTATTCTAAGTTCATCATTTTAATAATAACTTGGTCATTTAGATTCAAAGTTAATTTAAATGTACAAAACTATAATTTTAACCATAATTTATAAGTTTGCCTATAACGTGCAGATGGAGTGGTAAAATAATTACACTCAATCTGCTGGTTCTAGAGATACAAAAATAGTTCTGTTTCTTATCACATGGTCGGCCAATTATATGACTGAACTATTTAAGAACAGAAAAAGTAGAGGTGTAAAATACACTAGTCAGAGTTATCTCTTGTGAGAGTAATAAATTTCGTTATACAGCCAGACCCTGTGGTGAATGAAGTAAAGGTGTAAATTGCAGAGTGAAAAGTAGGTGCTTTTTGAGGGCCTGGCATCCTGATAAGCATACTTTTCCACTCGGCGAGGAAGGCATTAGTAAACCACCTCAATCTTTGTTTTTACTTAGTAGAACCTTTAAAGGTTCAAACCAGTCTTTCGGCTGTTAACCTAAACAACAACACAATTTGTAAGTAATTTTATATTCACAATTTCATAAGTAACAAATTTTAATTTGTGTTTATTTTTGAATTATAGTCATTCAAACACTTATTTGATAGTAGCACGTGATTTTAAATAAGAAATCTTTGTTTGTACGTGTAATTTGGAAGCTATCACGAATTTTGGATTCAGTTCAGTGTTTATGGAATCTATTTGAAGAGGACTAGAACAGTCGCCGTTATACATTATTCAATGTTCTGTAGGGTCCAGTTCCACTTAGATATGCAAATTGCAAAAGTGGTTCATGAAAAAGCACCAATCTTATGCTTTCTCATCTCTACCATTCTTTCTACTATTATTTGCCACTTTTAAGAATAAGTTTCTGTAAACTTTACTAAAAAATAATTCAACAATTGAAAATTAAATGCGATTTATTCTCTTGAAATAAAGGATTAGTAACAACAGAATTATAATGTTACATTTACACTTCATTAAACTTTTTCACATTTAACAACATAGCACGCGCGCGCGCACACACGCACACACACACACACACATACACACGTTAAACACAAAAGCACAGCTAGAAATACACCGGAGCGTCGATTATCTGAACGTCAGTCATCCTAACTATCAATTATCCCAACCACTATCGATGAAAAACAATACATATTTACTCACTTTTCCCCCAAAAAACTGCAATAATATGGTGCAAAAACCAGCCTGAATTTAGTGCTGCTAAAGCATTGTTACTAAAAAGAATGAGAGATGTTGCTGCTACAAAATAAGTTCAGTCTTAGTTCAAAAGAAAATTCAAGAATTTTAAAAAACTAAGGTGGTATGCATAAGTGTGTTAAAAAATATTTCCTAACGTAATTTATTCAGTTTTGAAATTCTGTATTTTTAGTTTGTTTTTAAAATCTTTAGTACTCTACATTTTCAATAAATGCAAGAGTTAGGTTATAAATTGTTATGGAGCAGTATCAAATTTCGGTATTTAGTGTATTTGATTATCCGAACTATTTGTTTATCAGAACCGCTCTGATCTCAATTAGTTTGCATAACCGACGCTCCACTGTATATGATTAGACGCCTAAATTTAAGAATACATATTCAGCAGAAATAGAGTCAATCGACTAAACTTAAAATTTAAGCATTTCTTTTAGCTACATGGACTGAAATCTAAATTATTGCTTCAAAACAAACTTTTAGCATAATTATAAAACTGTATTTTAACCGGACTTAACTTTTGATGTCCAATTATGGAGCGCTTCCAGTAAATCAAGCATAAAAATTATACAATTTTTTCAGTCAAAAATTCATAGTCATATTGATAAACAATAGGTTAATTATTTTTCATTATTTACATTGGAAAAGAAAAGTTGTGTGAATGTTTCACACCAGATTTTTTTAGGTTTAATCCCATTTTGCTACGTCTCTAATTAAGGTTAGTAATTTTAATATTCTTACCATGATAATGTGGAGTTACCGGATGTACTTTTATAAAAAGTACAGTTGCCAATAATACCCATGGTAACAAATCTGGTTGGTCCATTACATCCAAGGTCGTTCATAACTTCTGTAACACAAAATTACAAATATATACATTAATGATACTATTAATAATATTACGTTATTCAACAGGAGAAATATTTTTACATTTTGAAAGTAATCGTTGTTGTTTAATCAGTCTCTTAAAAACTTGTATCAGTCTTCTGTAACAATTATATCAGAAGGATTGCTTGAAAATTAATACGAAAGTTTCATAACTTCTCCCAAATGAACCCATTTGCTTTTACTTTATTCTTTTCCATATCTTTCTTGTTGCTTCAGATCTTTTTCAAGATTTTTCCCTTATGTAATCGGGATCTTTAAATTCTATTTTAAGTTCTGCAGGAATTTTCAACAAAAAAAAACGTTTCTTGAAATCATCTGCTTATTTAAATCCTTGATTTAAATAAGTATTTAAATAAATAATTTAAATCCTTATTTAAATCATGCTCAATGGAAAATCCAAATTATTGGCACAAAACAAATTGTTACTTTATAAAACTGTACTTAAACCTGTGTGGACATATGGGATACAACTCTGGGGCACAGCAAGTCACAGTAACATTGAAATAATTCAACGGTTTCAGTCAAAAATACTTCGAAACATCATGGACTCACCTTGGTACATATCCAACACTATATTGCACAGAGACGCGAGCACTCCCACGGTACACGAAGCTATACAGAAATTTTGCACCAGTTACCAAACAAGACTTGAAAATCATCAGAATCCAGAAGCCATCAATCTCCTAGACAACAGTGGAACACACAGAAGACTTTACAGACTACACCCTACAGATTTATTCTAATATGTGATTGTGTAATTTATTTTACATTCCTGGCAAGATCAATTCAACAAAATGGGAAATTTTTTAGAGTAATACCAAGGGGTATTACTTACTTAAGATTTATACTTACAACACATCTACTCATTGTTCTATAAGAGCAGATCGTAGATTTACAGTTATTCAAAAAAAAAAAAAATTAAATCCTAATTTGTTTATTTCTGCGCTTTTAGTAAAGTTAAAGTACCTGGGGCTGCGGTCATAAAATATGTCAAAAGATTTTGTGATTGGTAAAATGAAATTATTTTTTATTTCATTCCGTTGATTTAGAACGTCTGGTAAGTCAGATTCAAAATAAAACAACAATCTCTTGCAACCTGGTCATGTACGATACATACCATATAGGTTATGTGCAATACGATACCATCCTTTTTAAAAAATTTTGAAAATTATTTGCAGCAGATAAATTTGACAGACAGATTTCGTATTCAAAAATAATATCACATTCGATTTTTGTTTAGGAAGTTATGTAAACCTTCTGAAAATCCAAGAGATCGTACCATTTTATAAGAAATAATGTTTACCTACTTTTTATTATAACACGTATTTCATTATTCTCGCAATCAGCAAATTATTTTGCTGCCAAAGAGCAAGAAAACCATAAAAATTGTTGGTAAAGAAGTTTTTAAATACTTTTAAATTAATTAATTAAAAGCCATGACGCGTAGGAAGAATAGAGTTGCTAGATAGTATATTACGTGAGTAAATTATGCTAGAAAGTTAAAGCGGTTTTACGCCTCATGATTATTCGTGTTTTTTTTTAATAGGAATTTGCGAATTTGTTTCTAATAGTAACAAAAACAATAGTACTCCTTACAACAATATTGTGCAGCTAAATCAGTGAGTACCTGTAACCATTCTAGAATGAGTACTCTTTTGGACTTGATCAAATATCTGGACCTTAAAGAAATTTGTTTTTTATTTATTCAAATAAATTACATAATCGATAGATGTTAATTAAAATGAAATACGAATCTTTTTCTTTTTTTTAATGAATACTGGAATTTAATTTGATAGAGAGATACAATACAGTATTAATAATATACAGCGAGGAAAGCAGTGGAAGGGTGTGAGGAAATCAGGAAAGGCAAAAGGTAGGCACTAGTAAGAAACTTGAGAAGTTTAATTGGCAAATCATTTTCCAAGCACCCACAGACTAAGAAACCAACTCTCTTAATATTAACTTTGTTTAATTACAAGACTTCTTTTTTGCTGATAAAATTAACGTATTAATTAATATTTTCATTATTTCTGTTCCAAATAACTTTATTCATTAAAAAACCAACACCTTTTAATATTTAAATTTATTAATATCTATTTAAAAATAATAATAATTACAAAATAATTAATACAGGTATTACAACATGATAAGTCTATTTTACGTTTCATTCAATGATCGATATATATTTTTTGGAGAAAGTTCTAGATTCCAGAGTTGAATGAAAGCATTTTGTAAATCTGAAGTCAAATATAACTCCTACTTCATCGACAAATCTTATTCTGAGATTTCCAAGAAAATTTATTTAGGAAAACGAAGCGTAAAGTTAACAATTGTTTGTTTTATTAACAAGTCTATTTTTCCTAACAATATACAAAGAAAAAATACTGTGACACTTATCGCTAAGGTCCGTTTCGGGATCTAGGTAATTAAATAATTAATACACTAAAGTTTACAATTACAAATATATTACACTAAAAGATTTAAAAAATAAATAATTAAACTAATTATCATGAAGATATACAATAAACGACTTAATAATTTATTTAAAATAAATAATAAATAACTTAATAATTTACTTAGCACTACTTACAATCAAATTTATAGAATACACATACAAAATGAAACTGAATTCACAAAAACTGAATTTAATACAGATACACAATAACTTTTCACAATACACACATAAACAAAGACAGTATAACAATCGTTGACCAACACAATGCTCGGAACGTGCCAGCACTACGCCCGATAGCCACTCGTCAAAGATCAAACGAATACTAACTCACTGACCGCGCTCGGGGGTCTATTTATATAGAGGGGGTTCAAAGAGACTTCTCGAACGACACAGAGATTCGATCAATAATCTTTTTTATTAGTTCTCGAAAAGTCATAACTGATGAACTGATGTAAACAAGTAACAATAGATTTATTGTTAATGGGAAGTGTTACAGGTCCCTTTCACAAATAGTTGTACAACAATACCCGACCTTTTACCCTACACAATAGCGCAGTTATTTCAAACAACTTTCATGAATAGGCATCCCTTTATAGCCACCCCATTGTTACTTTTCCACTCTATTATCTACCCTTTACCATGAAATGCTAGAGATTTCGTGAACCGTCTTCGATATTGTCACAATACATTTATCGATATTTTCAATATTCAATATTTATCCATTCAACCAGAATGGATGAGACCGATATCTGTCCGAATAACTGAAAATTCAGGCTAAAGTAACACTCTTTTGTAAAAAAGTGTCTTTCCGATATTTCAAGGAATACCCATTTATCTTTTGGTTTCTGATATTTGTAATTTTTTTTTTTTTTGAATAACTGTAAATCTACGATCTGCTCTCATAGAACAATGAGTAGATGTGTTGTAAGTATAAATCTTGAGTAAGTAATACCCCTTGGTATTACTCTATAAAATTTTCCATTTTGTTGAATTGATCTTGCCAGGAATGTAAAATAAATTACACAATCACATATTAAAATAAACTTGTAGGGTGTAGTCTGCATAGTCTTGTGTGTGTTCCACTGTTGTCTAGGAGATTGATGGCTTCTGGATTCTGATGATTTTCAAGTCTTGTTTGGTAACTGGTGCAAAATTTCTGTATAGCTTCGTGTACCGTGGGAGTGTTCGTGTCTCTGTGCAATATAGTGTTGGATATTTATTTATAGTGTTGATATTTGTAATTTAGCACAATTTTTCATACGTTTTGGATCCATTCTGTCTAAATTTTAATGGTGACTTTATCTATCTTATAATATGTTGTAAGTTAAGTACCCTTTGTGGTGTGATGGTCAGGATACTCCTTTTAGACAAGGGGTTCTGGGTTCAATTCCCTTTTTAACGTGGCAATTTTGTAATCGTTCATTTTAATCTATCACCCTCCATCGTCACCATTAGAGAATGTGAAAAACAATTAATAGTAAAACCAATAAAAAGAACAAAAACTCCTCTCTGATATTGTTACTTCTTATCCAAGATATAAGTGTAACGTCCTTAATAATCCTTAGTGTTTCCATTTCAGTTGTTTGCATGACAACTCATATAACCGGCTTTATCTGCTGTGGAATTTTTACGTTCTTAACCTAAATATGTAGAAAATTATGATGATGAAATTTACGTGGAACATGAAAGCGTTTTGTTACATTACAAAAAAGAAATTTGTAGCATAGGGGAAGGTTGCCATCAATGGGCCAGTTCCATAGATGGACCAGCCATTTGTTTCCTTTATCAGTTCCTTTATCCTTGGATGCGAGAAACCGACTTTAGGTTGTTTTTTTGACTTTCTAATTGTTACCTACAAAAACATAAATAAGCTGAAATGATTTGATAACGAGTTTGAGACTCAGATAAGATTTTCACACGATTGTTGTTATTAATATTTTTTACGTATATTTTTCAGCCAAATTTGATTCTGAGATATAACGTTTGATTTCATTACGTTTTGAGGTTATGAAAATCTAATTAAAATATAACATGTTTTATTTGGTTTCGATACTTTGGAACAGCGATCAAAGATGCCGATATGACAAAAATCTATGGTATCGTATTTCCATGAATAGACGAACAGTTCGTGAAGTCCATTCATGAAAACTCGTGTAATTTTTTATTATTCAAAATTTAAATGTATTTTTTAAGTTTTCTTAATCATTAAGTTTTTCATCAATTCAATTCAATTCAATTGTGTTCAATTATGTTATATAAATGTCTTCATCTGTTTATCTATTCCAATTTAATATTACGTTATTTTACGATATATAGGTTATCCAACCTAATTTTACCTAGTCACCAATAACAGTTTTAGCATAAGCATTTTAATTAAAGTAGATAATTCCATTTTTAATTCGAATTGCTTGTATGGTCTTTGATTTGTTCTATTCTAATGAAAATAGTATTATTTATATCACATTTTTTTTAAATATTGTTATATATTATTGTTAACTGTGGGTTAATCTTAATTAATTTTTTAAGAGATTATTAATTTTATTTAAGATTATTATTTTATTAAGATTTTTATTAAGATTATTTAAGATAATTTTATTTTTAAGATTAATTAATTAATCTTAATTAATCTTAATCTTAATTAATGTTTACGATATATAGGTTATCCAACCTAATTTTACCTAGTCACCAATAACAGTTTTAGCATAAGCATTTTAATTAAAGTAGATAATTCCATTTTTAATTCGAATTGCTTGTATGGTCTTTGATTTGTTCTATTCTAATGAAAATAGTATTATTTATATCACATTTTTTAAAAATATTGTTATATATTATTGTTATATATTAAGTAATTCCGTGTTTGTATTATTAAATGATAATAGTTGTCCATTAATGGAAATGATAATAGTTGTCCATTAATGGAAACTTAATAGTCAAACCATGGAGATGGTTTGTCACCAGTATACCATTCGGATAAATTCAGACTTTTATTTGTAGTGTAAAATAGTGGAATAATTTATCTCTTCAGAAATTAAGGTGGACATTTAGGATGTAATAACAGAAATATTTGTGCGCACATTGCCAAATTTTAGCTAAAAACTAGGAGTATAAAAACAGGTATATGTTGTTTGATACATTGACGGAAACCTCCCCTAGTTTTACTGAAGATAATATCGTTAGAAAGTACAGTATTTTCATTATTAGAATGGGTGGTATTGTTTTAAGCAGTGTGGAATGAAACATTAGTGAACTAGCCGTCGACAAGTTATTTCCCTTGTAATTAGCTGTCGGAAGTTAAGCCTTTCCCTCTTTGTTGGCTCACTGAATGAACAGCAAGTACAATTTACCGGTAACCCATAATGAGTGAGTCACCGAGTTGATACTCATTAATGGTATTGGGTTTCCTGCCGTAATTGTAATACAGTGTATTGAAAATTTTAATTTTAACTCCCCAGGCATTCAAGTCGTTTAGCATTGTTTATCATCATTAACCGGTTATTCCTTTCGTTGTGACGTCAGCTACAACGTTATAAGCAACTGATACTATGGATTATAATTAAAGCCACGGTTTCTCCCATATTCAGACCTTCCTGCTTCAGAATTCTCTCATTTCATCTTCTCGTATGCCATCACTCTCCTTTTCCTTGAAGCATACCGTTCCACCCTACCGCACTGCATGCTGCCGAGTAACTCTAATGAAATGGATTTCACTTCTTAACCCCCTTCATCATGCTTTTCCATTCCTTCTTCGTTTTCAACCCGACCTCCCAATTTACTTTCTCATCGACTCACTCACTTCTCCGACCCAAAACTACCACCGTAGTATAACACCCTCTCTTCCTTCTCCTCCGAACATAACATTCCTTTTTCTTCATCAACCGTTAAAAATTTACCCTGTCTAACAATTCTTCTTGCATGATTATTAAAAATCTGGATGGAGCCACATGCCAACCACCTCTCCGTAATTCTTATCAACCCTCCGAAAAAGGGCGTGTTACTTTTTCTTCCCTCTTGTAACTAACATTATAAATCTACGGAACTTTTAAGTTTGCTGTTGTGTTTTAATTTTATCATACATATTTTCTTCTACTCATAAATACTTTTCCTTTATTATTTTACATAAATTTTGTTTGACATTATATGACACTGTTATATGTAAGTCTACCAAAAAAATAATTCTACAGAACATTTTGTTTTTTGAACAAAAACTTCTTTTGTTATTACCAGAGCAAATAACCTCTTCAAAATAAGAGCCCTGTTATTTGCACTATTAAGACGTAAATTTGGTATCTTAATATTTAAATAACGCATCGGGTTGGTTTAGCAGTGGGGTAGCCGCCAAAGTTAACTGTTGACGAGCTGATTTTCAGAGACGAAGGTTTTGCGGTACAAATCCTAGTAAAGGTAGATACCTAGTAAAGGTTGGCCTGAGTCTGTACAAGACTACACCTCATACATATTATCAACCTCATCTCATTCGGTCAGGAGGTTGCTTATTGTTCTTAAATTGAACAGATTGCAACGCACCCACATTAAGGGTTAAAAATATATGCATAAATGCGAAAATCTTTACTGACTGTCTCATGTAAAGTATCACATAGGCAAATGATAATTGTATTATTTTGTAAATATTTATCTATTCTTTAATATTGTATATTTCGTTTTCGAAGAATATTATTTAATTTTAGAGTATTTTAAAATTAAATAAAATATTTAAACAAATTTATTTAAAATATTATTAAAAATATCAATATTGTATTTTTATTTTAAAGAAAATTATTTAAAATTAACTTAAAAATTTATTTGTACTTCTTACGAGACTGTTGTTATAAAATTTAGTGGTGCTTGAACGGGAAAGGAAGAAGGTCTTGCACCTATTCTTAGTGTCAATTTTAATAAATTATAGATTAATCAAATAATTAAATTTATTCAGAATTGTGAAAATAGTATTTAATACATTTTTTTGTAAAATAATATTGGTCCGTTTATAAAATATTAATAAAAATGTTGAGTGTAAAATTCTAGAAAGTCAAAGAATTGTATAGTCATTATTACATACAAAATATTTTCTGTTTTATAAAAATGTTCTTCCGTGATTATAATTTATTATTATTATTATTATACACAATTATTATTAGTAATTCTGGAGGAACACCGCCTGTCATACATCAGTTTGCTGCTACTATACAGCCTTTAGAAAAATGGTTTCTTTGTAACCATGCAGTTCGTTTTTGAATTTTCATTACACGATCTTCTACCCTCGTAAAGTATACTCGTTCAGTATTTTTAACGTGTTTTCAGGGTTACAGTTGAAGCCGTGAATTAAGTATCTTTGTAGGTATCGATTCAAAATAGCTTCAACTTTTGGATTTAGGGTTAAAAATACATTATTTGTAGTTTAAAGTTATATAAGGAATTACACGTAAATTATAACAGTAAATAGAAAAATTCAAACAAGAAATACATTTACTATGCCTATAACAGGCAAAAATAAACCTAAAAAAAACATTGAATTGTGTGCTTTTATGTTATTAGCAAACATAAATTCATGTATAGGTCGCAAATAAATCAAATCTATAAAAACGTTAGTGACATAAGTTATAGGCCCCACATAAAGCAAACGGAGAACACACTGATCGAGTAATCAGCCCAACAGGAAAGGTACCTCATAATTGCTCAGCATTGAATGTGTAAATTTTTAAGAGAAAGTAGTGTGAGTGTTTACTGCCAATTTCTTTGTAATATAATGTACTCCTGCTTAAAACATTGCAGTTTTATGCTTTTTTTTGGAAAAGTAAGATTTATGAATAAATTTTTATTCAGCTCACTGAAGATACGTATTCATAATCTAATAAGTTATTTTCTTTATTTCTATCACTAAAAATGAAATGTATGGGGAAGTTCTTTGTCAGTTTAATAAAGAAATCGATTATTGTAGTTCTCTAGTATTACGTTTGGTTGATAAGATAAATTGAAATTGACTCATACTGCTACTATTAGAAAAGAAAAGGATATTGGTTGTGAAAACTCTTTTTCATTTTCTTGAACAGAATAGACGAGCAAAATTGTCTGTGATGTGGTCTATATATTTTAAGAAAAAAATTGTATTACTTTTTCAATAGCGAGATAGTGAAATACATTGTAAAGAAAAATGTAACGGAAGTATGTTCATAAATGACGTAGCTATTTACGCCGGGATTCACGCTCATGCTTATCATATTATTGAATTCACATGGTTTTGAACAGAGTCGCTGTCGGTTTTCAGTGGCGGGTGGGCCTCACTTAAAGAATCGAACTCACCGACTGCTACCTGTCCGTTATTCGTTTGAAAGGTGCAGTATAGAGGGTCTGTACCCCGCTACTACCCCTTCTTGTTTTGCTTTTGACCCCTCTAGGCCCTTTTTAAACCT
The DNA here is from genome assembly GCA_035578175.1 of Catonia carolina. Taxonomy (NCBI): domain Eukaryota; kingdom Metazoa; phylum Arthropoda; class Insecta; order Hemiptera; family Achilidae; genus Catonia; species Catonia carolina. Next base: position 85,918,079 of record JAQMRL010000008.1, on the reverse strand, counting down.
CCCACCAGAGTGGCCAGTTTACCTTATCGATTAGTGTACTTCAGGAAACACTTTGCGTGCAATGCTTTTCAACCAGTCTTTACTATCCTTACTCTATTTTACATGTATACTCTACCAAATACGTACGTTATTCTCTGAAAATACTTAACTAGTTCATTATGTTAAGGTAATTCGTTTATAACTTCTTTAAGAAAGAAAGGAAATTTATCTTTAATTTACTCTCAACTATACTATATTTTAAATTTATGTATTTATAAAACTCTGCATAAAATATATTTTACACATTTAAAAGACGATAAAAAATGTTTACACAATATCATAATCTACTGTAATATATTATAATAGATGAAAAGTTGGTTTGCTGTCGCCATCTTTGCGTTTGTTATGCCCTCAATTGGTTTTATTATTATTCCTTTTAAATTACTAGTCAGCAAAATTACAACCTGTTCATAAACAAAATTGTGCAATTAGTAAATTAGATAAATGTTTTCATCAATTTATTCATAATTACATCAGTTGATAAAATATATAATGACGAAAAGTAATGGTTTTATTATTGTTTCATCAATATTTGTAGTGTTTAGCTATCATGTTGCTGACTACAAAAAAATGAATATGTTGCAAAAGGTTGAAATTATACACAATAGGTTGCATTAGTTTCTAGCATGTACTATTAATACCCGCGATGTTTACAGTCATGGATCATACGATAACTCCATGTATGTTGTCATGGATATCATGTCCGTATACATATTATATCTATATGAGTCTCTATATGACACTATGTGTGCTCAATGGAGTCATGGAGGTCGCGAGCACACTGGTGCTATGAAGAGGTAAACTGAAATTGAGGTGAGCGAAGGCGCCTACCTGTCTGTAGCTATTCCTAAGTATTATACACAAGTATGATTCTAGTTAAAATTAACATTTTTTTATAAGTTTAAAAGGAAATAGAAGTAAAAACTAAATTAATAACTAAAATTATATAGAAAAAAACACTAGTACAACCTTTAATAATGATAGATAACTATTAGAAATATACAACTGTTGAAATCAAGAAAATTTATTGTAATAAAAAACACTTTTTTGTTAGCAGACTTCTTTGTAAATTGTTTTCACAAAATACGATAGCGCACGATGCTTACTGATTAATATTCGCTCCCAAATATTACTGAGTAACTGCCACTACTACTACTTTGCACAACTTTGCTGATTTCGCTATTTTGCACTAGCATCAGTGCGCAAGCCCGACTACTTTAATTTCAGTACAGCAAACACAACAACTTATAGTATACCCAGAGCATATAAAGTATATCGTTGAACTTTTTGTAGGTTAACTGTAAGAACATAACTGTTTTTTACCGTAAACAGAAATGATAGTTTCTCGAAAACGTGGACAGACTCCTCACAGTGCTGAACGAAATCTAATATGCAGTGTAATAAAATTCTGTGAAGTTAAAGGTAAACAAAAATGTCTTTTCATGCTTCTTAACAAAAGCCATGAGCGAGTGGCTAACTACTGTGGTGTTTCTCTTTCGACAATTCGAAAAATAAAGAAGAAAATCAAACACATGAAGAAGCTATTCTTCAACAGTTTTGTTGACACCTGGTAAAACAAGGAAACGGTTAGGTAGATACTAGTGAGACTGATAGTAAAGAAGCCGATGACAGCGTTAGTAAAGAATGCGATTCATTTATAGAAAATTTTGTTCCAATGGAATAAGGTAGCTGGTAATTACAGTAAATCAAACATTTCTAGTCATATAATTAAGCTATAGGCTATATTACAGACCACATTTATTTCTTATAAGGTTTATGAACAAAACATTTTCTCGGAATAAACCAAAGCTTAAAAAATGTATGTAGAATCTGCACGGAAGTGAAATGTACGAGTAGTGTCTCACTGTTGAGGTTGGCAGCACTGTCAAATTTTCACTTCCCTTCCTCATAGTCCATCTATACGCAAAAAGCAATCTCGTGACCAGTATTTACATATATGTTATATTTGTCTCATAATATTGTCCTTGAATACTTACAAAATTATTAAGAATATTAGTACTCTCGAATAGTTTTAATCGTTAAAGCAATCTGAAGCATTATTAAAATACTATTTTGACATTCCGCTTTTCTGATAAAAATATGTTGTTTTTATTTTTACCTTTTGTTATCGGGAACTGTACATTATTGACAACTTCCCAATTTGATCGCGGCTTTTGGCTTATTATTTTGACGTGAATTAGGCATGAGTTTGAACAGGAACCCCTATTAGAGTTTGTTCACGGATGGTTGTCAACTGGTCACCATACAAAGTCGCTTGCCAAACCGGTGTTACTTAACAAATAATAGCGACTTTCCAGCTATCTGACTGGGCTGGCGAAAAGGCGCCAAATATTTAAACACTGGAAAGTAACGCAGTTTTTGCTGTTTTTAAAAATGGTACATTATTGTTACATTGTAAAAAATTTGAGTAAATTAACCGGAAATTTTTATAAAGGCCTATTAATTCAGATAAATAAAAATTATGTTATATAAAAATCTGTTTAGAATGCACGTTATCCTTTTAAGTTTTGTCATATCAAAATATTTTTTTATTATTTTATTACAATAAGGGGCATTCTACTAAATGCAGTACTGTTGTCATTTAAACCTTTCAATATAATATTGTACAGGTTTTCCTATCAACTAATCGTTAGGTAAGATTCATTGCATCCAAGGTGTATGGTTCTTCTTTAAGTAAAAATATCTGTGGGATGATACCGCTCTTTCGGCTTTATCCCGTATAGTTCAGGGGTAACAACAAGATGGCCACCCGGTCGTCTTTCTGTGAACTAACAAAGAACTATTTTCTATTAGTTTTCGAAAAGATTACCTATTTGATGAAATTACAACATATTATATAACCTTGCTTAGATTACCCTAAATTTTCAATAAAATTTAGATTTTAATCAAGACCCCTTTCTGGGTTAAGAAAAATTCATAAGATAACAGACATTTCAGAGTACGTAAGGTCATGTCGGTAGGTCGGGGCAACAAGACGGTTTCGCGGTGCCGGTTCTGTATCTCAGAGGTAACTTCACTCATTAAACTTCAAATGTATTTTTGTTATAAATAAAAAAAACTTTAAAATATGTATTTAAATAATAAAAAATGTAAGTGCAAATAAAAAATTATATATAGGTAGTTTAAGAAAAAATATTTGGTAGGTTGGCACCGCCCATTCAGCTTTATCCCGTACAGTTAGGGCGTAAAAAGATGGCCTCCCGGTCGTCGGCCTGGATACTAACAAAATTACTTTTTTCTATTAGTTTTCAAAAATCTTATTTAAATTGAATACAAAAATGGAACTTTTTTGGATTACTCAAAATTTTTAATAAAATTTAGATTTTAATACCACCTAAATTTAGAAAATGACTGATATTTCAGTGTACGTAGGGCCATGTCGGTAGGTCGGGGCAACAAGTTTTTTTAACGGTGCCGGTTTTGTATCTCAGAACTAATTTCGCTTGATTAAACTTCAAATATATTATCATTATAAATTATTAAAAAAAACATTAAAATATGTATTTAAATTATAAATTCTATCTACATTTTAAAAATTATATTGTTTTTACAGACCTTTGACTAATAGACATTATCTCTGGACATACGTCCGACCATCAAGTTCTTGCGTGCTTGGTGGCTTTGTAGATTCATTAAAATTTTAAAGAACAACTAATAATAATAGATTATAATAATAATTATTATTATTTTTAGTTGCCTGAGAAGCGGGAATCAATTTGGATATATTTTAAAGGCTAACATACACTTTGAAGGAATGATGGTCAGTAAAGTACGAAAGAAAACCGTTTAGGACTATAAACGAAATAAAGATAAATTAAGCATGAACTCAGTGTATCAGGGATGGTTTAAACAACTAAAAAATGCAGGTAAGAATGGTATAGTCATTGATTGAGGATACCAGATATCCCAACTCTCAAACAGGTTTTTACTGTCCAGCTTATCGGTAATGTGGTATTGAATGACCTCGGAAGAGATGGGCATCCAAATTCTTTACTAAGTAGCAGACTACTAAGTTTTTAAGCTGGAACAGGCCAGGAGGCCGAATACTTATTTGTGTTATGATTATTTTAATTAGTTGCTCTAATATTTTTTTTAAAATCTGTGAAAATCTGGGAATTCCGGATATTCGCATATTTTTCAAAATGTTACAAACAAAATTGTTCCATCAGCAGTTTTTATAGCTATAGTTTGCAAAGAAAGCGATGCTATTATCTAGCGGCCGTAATGTAGTGATGTATTTCATCTCTAAAACTTTTTCTATGCATACCAGATGTAAATGATTTCCTACAAAGCGTCGATTGTAAGTTGAGCGTCAAGTTGCAATGCCAGAATTTTCATTACGACTGTCATAGTGGTGTTAAAAAGTTGTGGGGCTTTTTTTACGTATAACGTCGACTATTAATAAAATAAAACTGAATGAAAATGTGCTATGGACCAGCGAAATAGATGAAATTTTGATCGATTGAAAAAAAAATCATGGGTCTCTGTTCAATGTGTTTAATAGCTCACTACAAATAATGTTTCATCATTGCAGCGCAGATGGTACGAGCAAAAATTTTAAATATGTACTACACTCTCTATAGTAAATTTTTTAAATATTTCTATCATCTTTAACGGGATTATTTTCATCTTTCCATGACCACATTTTCAAGTTAAATGAATAATGCTAAGCCCAGGCGTCCATTTCCCACCACAGTAGGTATATCACTTCATCCGTAGGAAACCATAGCATATTACAGCCACTAGATAACGGTAACGGTTTCTTTAGAAAACCATGGTTTAGAAAGCCGTCTTATTACGTCCACCAAATCACGACACATGACCTCTAGACAACGGACCACTTTTTTGGAATCCGTGGCTGAAGGAGCCTAAGAGTGTTTAAGCACAGTTGGATTAAGGTAACTCTTTAAAAACAAGGAAATAAAAAATTTTCTTTTCTACTTTCCGCGATAATCGATAATTTATAAATAACGACGCGTGATGAAAAATGTGTACGTGGAGAGATTTAATTGTAAATAAAAGTTGACCAAAATCATTCCAGTCAGAATGTGAAAAAAATTCTTTTTTTTATTAAACACATACTACTATTACATAATAGTTTTTTAATTAAACATTTTCTATTTGAGTATTCTTTGCGATTAAAAGTTTATTTATTCGTACCAGAAAGATAGGACAAAATAAATTAGTTTACAAGTGATTCATTTACATTTTTATCAACCCTACCAGATTTTAAAAATTGTAGAAATAACAATAATAATAATAATAATAATAATAATAATAATAATCATATGCAGAAGCAATATGTATAACTAAACTTGCAGCGTGCACTAAAGCGATAAGGCTTGAGAACGTGCCTTTAACACAACTTTAGCCTAATATGGCTTCTGTTGGAAGAGCGGGTTATTTGATATCATAGTTGATACTGTACTGTCAAAACGCTGATTGATTAGCTAGTGCTGACTAATTAGCAACAGCGTTGACAGGAACATGCCTCCAATGCATTTATGATCAGCAAACCGTTATTATTCCCCCTTTCCTTTATCATACACGTTTGTTTTTGTGTACGTCTTTGTGCATATGTGTACATGTATCGTCAAATAACTCGTGCTGCATAACTTTTGTCTAATTATTTTACATCTATCCTAGTATTTTAATCTAATTTAACTTTGATATGATTTTCTGCCAGTTTATTTGAATAAACTGGCAGTTCATTCAAGTAAAAGTAGACACAATAAAATCTCTGTTAACCGAATCCGGGTTATCCGAAACGTCTGGAAATAAATAAATTACCGATTTACCTGATGAACAAAATTGAAATAAAATATTCCTTTAATGTTCTCATCTAAATTGTGTTTTAGTAACCATCGCTCTTCTCTAGCCACTACTTTTATAATGGACATGTCATAAAACTAATAATAGTGTATGATTGTTTTAGCAGGATGTCATGCAAATGTTAAAGAGTTGTTGTGTCTATTAATTAACAACTAAAGACCGTATTAAGATTATAAATAGTATAAGAAATAATTTGTATTAAGATTAATAATAACAGAATAATTGAATAAAAAAATAATTGATTAAGAATAGAAATAATTGTATTATTGCGCATTTTTCTTGAAAATTTTAGGTTTCATGTTTCAACATAATTCAATTCGACAAAAAATAGAGCAATATATAAATAATAAAATTAAACAATGAAACCAATAAACCCGTCCAAATACGAAAACTCAATGAAGTTCAGAACAAAATTTTAGAATTTTTTTTAAATACAGTGAAAATAATTAGGTTTAATTTTTATTTAAAATATTATATTTCAGTTAAAATGTATTGAATATAAAAATATTTTATGTTATTTTATGAATAATCGAATTCACTCACTTTAATGTTTACGTTTTTTTAAATTTATGGTAACTGTTTAGAAGGTTTTGTAACATTTTGTTTGGAACCTTCTAAAAGGTTAGCTTAGCAACCTATATAAATGGGAATTTTTTTCTTTAGATAAAAACGTCTAAAAGATCAAGCATTAAATTTTTTTTCATATAATTTTAAAAAACTAAGTGCTTAAATTAATGATCTATTCAACGATGTTTTATCCCTTAACACTTTCTTTTTTTGTAATCTCTAATGTGTGTACGTTGCAATCTGTTCAATTCAGAACAATAAGCAACCCCATGACCCAATGAGATGAGGATGATGTGTACGACGTGTAAAGAAGGTGTAGTCTTGCACAGACTCAGGTCGGCCATTCCTGAGAGAGTATGGTTAATTAAACCCCAACCATCAAAGTACACCGGTAACCACTGTCTAGTATTCAAATCCGTATAAAAGTAACTACCTTTACTAGGATTTGAAACAGGAACCTTTGTCTCCGAAAAATCAGCTGTTAACAGCTGATTTTGGCGACAACTTTAACACTAAATTTTAAAATTATTCGCTACTTTTTGCACTTCACACTGCTCTGCTTTAAAAAAAACACACTGCACTGTTAATAGTTCGAAGGGCTTCTTCCTTGCAAACCTTCTAGGAACATTTTCATAATCAAGAAGTTGAATTGCTTCAGATTGATGTGGCCATGTAGCTTCGTGTTCGACAACAAATCTTCTTCTCTCACTGGACACAAAAGGAATGTCAAGATTTGCATCAAGAACACTATTCCTAACGTACCAAGGAGCATTAACGATAGCTCTCAGTACTTTGTTATGAATATAATAGGAATGCACTCGTTGATGATACTTGTTCGTGAACTTGTGCTGTCAAGTTGAATAAAGTGTTATAACTGTTTGGAATTTGATATAATGTTATTGTATAATAACGAATCGAATTTTGTGACGTTAATGCTTGTTAAATAGATTGATTTTTGTTAGTTTAAAAAATTGAAATTCTTAATAAGTTAACCTTTCGTTTCTTGATACAAAAAAAAAAACAATCGTTAACTCCGCGTTATCCGAAATGGATCCGCCCAAATTATTTTGAATAACTAGGAATCTACAGTAATGAATATCATAGTGAAAAGTTTTTAACGATATTCCTTTATAAATTAAGGGTGTGGTCTACTCTTGTAAAATTATAAATCTTGTTAAATACGCCTTTAAATATCATTAAAAAAAATTATAGTTTATTTGGCTAATATATCTTCAAACATAATTTTTCTCCCTCTATAATCAAAACTTTCTACGGTTTTATTCCCTAGTTTATTTTTGATATTAATATTAAGGCTCATGTTTTCTTTAAATTGGGTACAAAAGAAAATTTTCCATTACTAATATAACTGTAATTCTTTCAACTTCAGTTTTTTTTAGTGCAAAAACTTTTGCATGAGCATAGTTTGTGCTTGTATTTTGCTCATAAAATTCGGAAGAAAAAAGGATTTTTTGATATTGTGACCTTTATATAACTTCCAAGTTATAAGAAATACAACATCTACTACTTTTATTTCAAGAATTTTCTTCTACAGAGTTTACCGTCAATAATTAGTGATTTCCCGTACTTTTAAGTCAATCGGCGGTTGATTTTCATTTTGTATATTCACTCATGGTTAAAATTAGATAAAGTTTTTCATTTTACAACATTTACTAATGATTAAATATTTACTAATATAGATTATATTTTATTATCTACATTGGCTAGAAAAAGGCGTGCGAGATGTCACACCAATTTTTTTAAGGTCTTATTGATATTTGGTACTTAGTATAATATTTTAGCGTAAATACGCAATTTATTCAACGATTCAGCTGAAGTGTTGGTTAACGTGTGTGCTTTAGTAGTCTATATAATGTACTATTTTTCACACTGTTATTGAAAATTTTATTTAAAATGTCTGTGAGAATATGTTATGGAAATATAAGAATTTTCATAATATTCCTGTCATAATGGTCATCTGAATACGCGGAAAAATTGGAATACTCTTATATTTTTTTGTGTGATCTCATGAAATAAATATAAGGATATTGAATCCGCTCCTTTGACAGATGTTTTTCATTTATGTGTGAACGTATTGTGTAGATAAAAGTATTTCCTGAGGAAAATCAAGTCCCAAAATTCACCCTCATGGTTGATCATCCAAAGCACGTTTCCAGGCGAATGTGATGCTTGATTTCACCAAACACGGACGGGTCCAAGTTGAAGTGGTATATAGCTCTAGTAAAGAGGGAAAAATTTAGTAGGGAGACGAACAAACTTAGATAAAGATTCCCGAGAGAGTTTGTGTTCAATAATACTTTTCTTAAAAGGGTTTCTCCTTTATAAAATGTGACACATTTCTTAGTGCATATAGTTTTAAGTAATCTTATAGTTTTAACTTACCTGCACATACTTCTTGTAATTCTATCAAACCCTTATTTTATTTATTTTGTACTTTACTCACAGATTTTTAAGAATTGTTATTCATTTTTAAGATGTTATATATTTTAAGCCAAACTGACAATGTAAGAAACTACTATAAAAAAATTCACCGGGTACGGTGGATTATCTAACTGGAACGGTGGGTTTTGACTTGTAATAATATCCAAACCCTAGCCGGGAGTCGAACTCGGGACCTTTTTGTTGTAGGCTAGCGCGCTGCCACTATTTTACGAAGGTGGTCAATAACAAGATTCTGTTTACTCTTGAACACATCATTTTACCCAATTTAATTTCAATTTCCTTCAAAAATTCTGGAACTTAAAATTGGTGAAAACTTTATCAAGGTTTTGAGAAATAATTAGCAATATTTTATTTCATAAAATCCAAATTTACCGTTTTCAAACCTCAGTGATTCATTAATTCCAATATTCTCAAACTAAAACTTCTTTTAACGTGAATATTATTCGTTTTATGATTGTAGTAGGTTTGTTTACAGTTTAAATTACTTACTTGTACATTTTTGTACGTAGTATTGATATAATTTGCCCATAATAGGCAGGTAGATTGTTAAATTATTTGCACTTGATCTACTAGTTCCTGAGCTAAAAAAAAAATTAGTTCTGTTTCTTATCCCATGGTTTAGCCAATTACATTACTAAGGCATTTAAGAACAGAAGAGGTAGAGGTGTAAAAGACACTAGTTACAATTATCTCATGTGAGAGTAATGAATTTCATTATACATTCTGTGGTGAATAAAGTGAAGGTGTCATTTGCATGGTGGACAGTAGATGCTTTTTAGAGGACCGGACATGCTGATAAGCATACTTTTCCACTCAGTGAGGAAGTCAATTGTAAACCACCTCTTTTATCGTTTTATTTAGTAATGCTTCTAGCGGTTCAAACCAGCCATTCGGATATGACCTAAATAAAAAAATTGATAAAACAGAGGGGTACACGAGGGGAAAACAGAGGGGTATGTGCACGGACACGTATCAAGTGTATGAGAGGGTTGTAAAATGCGAAAGTTGCGTTTCCTTGTACGACTGAATCATTTTTGAATTTATATTCTAAGAAAGTAATGTAGTAAACAGAAAATTATTTATATTGGGTAGTCTATACATTATTATTGACATTTAATTT